>VUYV01000358.1:673525-768765 GCA_008711295.1 Anarhynchus alexandrinus | reverse complement strand
TTTTTTTTTTTTTTTTTGGTTAACTTTTAGTGCTCCTGGGGCACTACAAGGTAATGTGGAGAATAGTGTATTACTGCACTTTCCGTCCTTCATGGTTCCTCAAGTAACATTTCCAGATCACATTTTCATTAATTTTAAACTTTTCTAGCTTTATATTGCATGTCTATAACATAGGCTTTTTAGACACATTATACATTTACTATTTCTCAGAATATAATTGTATCCATCTCTTAAAAAGATGTGTTGGGAGCATCATACAGAGAAACAGTACAACAGCACAGACTAGAGAAAGCAGTTCTTAAACTGAGCGACATCTACCCATCCATACATACTTTCTTGATTTGCTCTATGTGATCACTTCTGGGTAACCTCGTTACACATGAACTGAAGAAAAAGAATGCAATATTCTGAAAGACTGCTATGGAATTCCTCTGTTTGTTTCCAAAACCAAGGTGAAGATAATACCATGAAGACATTGCAAAAACAGTTACAGAGGATTTTTGAATGAGACAGAATGGAATAATAAATGTTAATAATAAAAATAATCATATAAGCAGGAAGAAGAAAATATAACGTGCACTATGGTGCTCACTGAAGAGTACGTGATCTTGTAAGTGAACAGCTGACTAGCAGCAAATTAGGAGCAACTAAACTTTTGAGTACTGCACAATGCAAACCAAAGAATGCACTTTCAATGCCTTTTTTCATGCACATATTACAAAAAAAAAATCAGTGACAAAATCTTAAAAAGTTTCATTACCATGTCACTGTAAATGTTCTTAGCTACCAATCTCCACTGTAAATTTACGTCTAAAAATATGTACGGCCACCTGTTGCTACTACTACAATTGTTTAAGCTGAAAATCTTCATTATTTAGAACAGCCACTGGTTTTAGTTACCTTTTCCTCATGCCCCATCACATGCCCCCTGCCGAGCATTTGGACCATGTTTTCCTCTGTCTTCCATCTGCTGCCAACATACCCACAGAAGCCGTGTGTGCATGTATACGTGTGTATCTTTCTCTCCCTCTCTACATTCAACTCCAGCTGAGCTTTCACTTTTCTCATTCTGTCTCTGCATGCCCAGGCAATTTCTTATTTCTCCCAGGTAGCTAATCTGATGCATCTGCTTGACTGCCTGCACGTCCAGATGTGCCATCCCTGTACTCCATAGAGTGCAATACCAAGATAAACTGACAGCAAGGAAAGACACTATGCAGAAAGAAAGCAAGAAACAAAAACAACCCAGTAATGGTGCATTCTGACTCAACAGAGCAGTTAAAAGATCATAAGGAACTTAGAACACTATGTATTAAAGAGAGGAGATCATCAGCAAACATATGCCTTCAGCAGACACTGTGGAAAAAATCTGGTCTGACAAAAAAGGGTCTTGAGTATATTCTGTATGAGAAAGGTACATGTGGACTTCCTCTGCCAAAGCTATCAACACTACTATGGATACTTGTCCCATTTTCCAAAATCTCCAGTCATGAGGAGTTCTATTATAACAGGCATGGCAAAGAGACGGTAAGTGGGCAGACGGAGGAGTTAGAAGCAGAAAGATGCATGACATTATTTTCCATGCATAATTACTGATTAGGCCCAAATTTTTCAAATTAAATCACATCAGAATTGCTTTCTTGTTCTATTCACTCTCCATAATTAAAGATATTTCTAGACGACAAGAAACTTTTAAGCCTCAATGGGGTAAAATAGGGTAACTGGTAAAACAGTGCTAGAAACGTCTATTCTGGTTTAAGATGCAGTCAGAAAGCAAAAATCATACTGAAATTTATTTATCCTTTTTCATACGTGGTGGATTCTTCAAGCTTATTTTCAGCCAAATTTATATCATGCTTTTGAATGTGTAATTTTTGAATAATTTTATGCATTTATCAGTAAAAAAGAGCTATGGTAAAGCTAGCTAAACCTCACTGCTTTACTCAATTAGGTTATTTCCACCCATCAAAATAATGCTACAAAAATGTTAAAAAAAAAAAAATAAAAAATATCTTATTCATTGCATCCTTCCAGCCCAGATAACACTCTGGATCAGTTTTTCTGCCAGTTTTCCAGCCCCTTTACAATAGTTTCATCTAGTCTGTATCTCCCCACTTTACCATGTCAAGTTTAATGCTTCTTTTCTGTTGAGGCATGAGGTGCAATCCCATATAAAGAACAAAATTAGTTTGCTCTGATGCGTCTTCTGCCTGACAAATCTATGTTGACTTCTACTTATCATCTTGTTAGTTTCTAAGTGCTAATAAATAGTTTATTTGTTCCAGAACTTTTTGTATTTGTCATCTAATTGCAGTTGACCTTCTTAGGGAGACTGAGGCAAAACAGCTATTAAATGCTCCAGCTTTCTTGGTAACATCTGCTGATAGCTTAATGTCCCCTTTAATCTACTCAGTTATTTCTTAATTTTTGTAAAAAAAAATAATTTGCTAAAGCTAGAGTTATTCTTTTTTTGTCCTTGATGTCCTTTGCTAATTGCATTTTTCTGCAAGTTTCTGTCTCTTCCCATCCCTGTTTCTGCAATTTCATTAGTTTCTCCTTTTTTCATATTTCCTTCCAGACTCCATTTCACCAAAGAATATGTGATTCAGACTTTTTGTTGCTGCCATATATTTAATCCTTCTTTCACATTCAAACAATTTGCTTTTGTGCTCTTCAATAGTATTGTTAAGGAACTGACAACTCTCAAATTTCTTTCCCCCATATCAGTTTACCTATCTTTTTTGATGCTCATTGACACCTGCCTGATTGAAGTTCACCATCTTTACGTTAACATTTTCTTTCTTTCCTTTCTAGTTACTATGAACTCTATCATTTCATGATCATTCATCCCAAGGTACTTCTCACAACGGGGCTGTACTACTCCATTGGCTGTAATCAAAACTAGATCAATTTTCTCATTGTTTTCTGCTAAATTCCACATGGCAAACAAACTCAGGTATTAAAGTTCAGTAACAAAGTTTTTGTTGCTAGACTAATGCCTTTTGTATGTAAAAATATGGGACAATTTTTGCAACAAAAAAACCCAAATACTTTAAAATGTACAAATAGACTTTCGTCCATTTTGGTCTGAGCTATTATCTAATACTCAGATTGACAAGTTGTTTCTGTTGTGGGCTGAAACAAGTTATTGAGGCAGACATTCACTGATCCAGTTCTATTTACTTACAAATATTTCTTTTTATAATTCTGTCAGAGTAAAAATTAAGTCATTTTTTCCTTTTTTTTTTTATCTCTATGTCTTACCCCTCTGATATTCTTGTTATCCATATCTCTCCACTGTCTTCTTTTGTCTGCTTCTCATTTTTAGACAGCATAAACCATTCAACACAGTACAGTACCAAATTATTTGTATTCAGAACCTGGGAATACCTCTCAAACTGTATTTCAGCTGATGCTCCAGCCTTCTGATTGCTAACTCATAATTCCTACATGCTATTACTTCAGCTCTGGAAAAGCAGTGGAACTTTCACTGATTCTTCACTTAACCTGACTGGGAAATAACTATAGCAGCCAACAGGTTCAATGAGGTTTGTAATCTACTATATGTCCAAAGCACTAACACTGAAAGCCAGTCAACCTCCAGTGTGAACTGTTTGGATAAGAAATTTATCAACCTCGAAACCATTTCAGAAAAGTCAATTTGTCCTTTTCATTTAGAATGCAGGGTGCAGAAGCCTTCCTTGGTTTTTTACCTTAATCTACTATTTCCTGAGGCATACAGAAAAGGAAAGAAACTTAATCTTTTAAAGTAGATATAAAAACATCATTCTGAGTATGTAGCAGTGTGTTTGTCTGTTTTTTGGTTTTAAGTTTCTTTTCTAAAACAGAGCTCAGCCTCATTGCACACTTCTTCCCCACGCCCCTTTGGAACGTAAGAAAATGTAAAAATCATGCTGTTTTCACTGCAGCAGATCACTGATGCATAATATGGAAAGCTAAGTAATAACAACTGTTTGCACATGAAAGCATTATTATATATATATTTAAATCTGCCTGAACCACGCTTTGTACTTTTTCTCATTGTAACTATTATTTTCTTCTTGGTTTTTTTATCACTGGCAAAACCCCTTCTTTAGGCTTTCCCACTCTGTTTACATACTATGCAAACTGCAGCCCAAGACAATTCATCTCCTTTTGAAGCAATTTCTGAGGCCTTCCACAGTCATGGCAGCAGCTTGTCCCTTCGTCTTCCCTGCAGCTTTCCTCGCCTAAATGATTTGATATTTTACTGCTTTGTGGTATGAACGAATTCATTGTGAGTAATCTTGTTTTGTTTTGACTTACCATTTGCACCCTTCCTTCATAACAGTTATGTTCTGTTAATTCTCTCAAGAGAGGAATTAAAGGCATGTCCTCCTAACTACATCAAAACAAGCATTTCTCACTTAGTGGGAGTGAAATAAGCATGATGTTGTATCAGATTATGCATTCTTGCCATATTCTGCAAAATGATCTTTAAGTTGCCTAACTAAACGGTGGAAGACACATATTTATAAGATGCAATCAAGTCATTAGAGCTTTCTAATACAGACCGCTTTTTTAGTAGGATGTATTCTGAAGAGCTACAAAACTTATTACTTTACTCTGAACTTTCTTTGACAAACATTATTCACATAATGTTCTTCCGAAGAGAGGAAAGAACATTTTGGGGCTCATTCCTCAGTTTGGAACAAATGTAATGTAACTTGCAGAAAACTAGGACAGTTTTGACCACGGTAGCAAACATGGTCTGTGCCAACTGCCAGGACGTGCCTTAATCAAAACTCAACCCCCCCCACACAAACATGCTGTACTTTAGATCAGACTAAGCTACACATACTTAATTTTTGAGACACAATGAATACGCTGCAATACTTTTCTACATATTCCAATGTTTTCAAAACACAGGCTTGTAAATGAAAAATACAGCACATTTCTTATTTGCTAACATTAGTACCAATTACCTCAACGTACTGACCAGCACAGTGTCCAGCCTAGATACAGGGATGAACATCAATACTTCAGTTTATATTGATAGCAGAGCAATGAAAACAAGCAATATTGTAACATGCCTGTAAGGCAAGGAGTGGATGATGGTTCAAGAGCCTCAGTTGAGCACCCAAACACACGGCAGTCCTCTTCAAAACAGTCATACAGAGCGGCCCTGTCATTATTAGTACTTCTTAAGCAACAGCCCTAAGAAGGCAGCTACTAAACACTAAGACCTTCAGTAATGTGTGGATGCCAAGTTAGAAATCTACACAAAATTCAACTATTCTATGCCTTTAATGCTTTGCTTATATGTAAGCACTAAATTTCATATACAATGATTAGTATTGCCAATACTCTCAGGTATGCATCGCAGGGCTGTCAACTCATGGTTTATCAGCTTTCTCCTTTCACTTGTGTCATAAGAACAGCTCACATGTTTTTCTCCAATGTATTTGCTTTGTTCATAATTTTTTTCCTAGGAAGCTTTTTAGTTATTTGATACATTCCTACCTGATCTGCTTGCCTTCTCGAACATCATACAACGAAAAAAAGACATCTGTGTCTTCTCCAATTGTATTGTAGGTGAAGCTCTTCAGACTGAGGAAGAAGTGATGAGGCACTGGCATACGGCAAGCTTCCCCATGACGCTGACGAATTGTATCCACCTGATTAAAAACAATGAAAATTACTTTTAGGTCTTCACAAATAAAGGACACGTGACCAACTTGATAATTTTAACTGAGATTCTGCTCTCCTTTCTCCATCAAGTAACAGCTTAATCTCAAATATATTCTACTTTAGAAATACATGACAGATTAGTTTTCTTCCTCTATTTTTTTCCATGTTTATTCTGAACAGTTTGAGAAAACACGATAACCACGTACATATGTGACAAATGGTTTATGCATTTGAAATCTATTTTTATCAAGTAAACCAAATCAATTCTATTTCTCAAATATTGTCTTGATTCTGGTACTGAAAATGAACTATGGTAAGATGGTGCTAGGGTGGTTCTTGATGATTTCCATTAAAAGCAGACAGACTTCAAAGCATTTCAAAGAATAACATTTGTTATATTATTTCTTTTCAGCAGCTGCAATTCATTTACAGAGGTCATTTAGAATCAGGCTTTACAGGCTAATATGCCCTGCAGGTATAACAAAAAGAAATCTTAACAATGGTTGAGAACATGAGCAACCAATAAAGTCAAATAGCAGAAAGGTTTACATTTTGAATCAGTATATCAAGACCTATTTACAACAGTGAAAACTGGGGTGAGGGAAAAACAAAAAGGAATATAATTATAAATAAAACTATGTTTATAGAATCATAGAATCATTTAGGTTGGAAAAGACCCTTAAGACCATCAAGTCCAACCACTAACCCAACACTGCCAAGTCCACCACTCTACCCGTCTCTTAAATACCTCCAGGGATGGTGACTCAACCACCTCCCTTTATACCCACTGTACACTGCTCTTAATAAACAGGCTGCATGACCATCCTAAGCCCCCCGGGCTAGTCTCCTCTGAATGCATAGACAACTACATACTAACACAGAAATCTTAACATTTTCAGACTTTCAACCCAGATTTGTACTAGCATAAAAAATAGTTTAAAAAAAATTTTGTTCTGGATTTGAAATTAAATCCAAGTAAATCCTCATCCTTTAAAGACAGGTACCTGTGGAAGCACAGTCCTCCTGCAAAGATTAGACCCAGATTCCATGACCAGGAAAGGATTACATTACTACAGAAAGGATATGTGAAACAGAAACCTACTAAGCCACGTGTTAGCAAGTGGAAGGAAGACTCACACGGGCAGACTGAGGCTTTCAATATCACTACAGAAATTGATCTTTTAAAACACAACAGTTAGAGCTAAGGAAAAGAGGCCTAAATGGAAGTTGAAGAAGGACCTTAATAAGTTAATTACTTGGGGAATCTTCTGAGGAAGTGTTCTACAGGTAGGGACTTACCCAGTAATCTCCATCATACCTTTATGTACGTTACCAAAAACGTAAAGACAACAGAAATTCATATGTAGATGATGTTTACCTGTGATGTGCTCTGCTGGACACTGTGTCTACTTGACAGATGCTGTGGAGATACAAAATAATAAAATTTACACCTTTTTGAAAGTAAGAAATACTTACATTATATCCGTGTAGCATTAGAACAGCAATTTTAAAATACGAATGTTCAAGATTATCATCAGCTTTCCATTGCCTTTTTTCATAGTATATCATCACTCACAAGACCACTAGCTTTCCTAAAGGCTTTTCTCACTTAAGCCATTTCTTAGCCTAGCTACTTGAACGTACAGGTGGCATTTACCTTAGCTTTTAACGTAAATGGCTGTCACAAGCTAGACAGAATTTCCAACGCTGTAATACCATTTCTTCTTGAAAAGTCCATCACCCTGTACTGTATAATCTATGTGTTCTCTTGCTATATGGGGAGATACCTCACCACTACTCCTCATCTACCAGCATGTTGTCTATGAAAAGGTACATTTGTTAAAAAACCACAAACATCTAGAAAGAAGGATGGATTTTAGACTTTGTTTAAACTTTTTGCCCTGATCAGAAAACTGATAAATGGTTAAAGAACAACTTCTACAATTTCAGCTGGCCAACACCTGTAAAGAAGCATCAGTATAAAGAGCTACATCTCTGAAACGGAACTTGGAGGATGATCCTGTATTTAAAGCCTTTTATGCTAGAAGATGTTATAATCAGAAAATGGATTGCAAGACTTACTGAACCCATTTAATCACCAAAGGGAGATTTAAACACTAATCTAAATTGAAAAGGTTTCAGAGAGCTTTAAAAACCATATCATTAATGATTCTGCCATGCCTGTTCCACGCACATTCATGTTAACATTAGCATTTTAAACTGAAATATTAACATTAACACTACCACGTGCTAATAAACAGTCTCTTCGTTTGCCCCCGTCTCTATCCTTCTATTACATACCCAACATCTTATTCTGATCAAACATATATACTCAGTATCAGGACCAACACGATTTGTTGATAACCTCATAACTTCAAAAGAGGTGAAAGTAAAAGATAGTCCACAAAGTATATTCAGCAGTACTTTTTCCAAAGTATGCCACTGTGTTTCACACAGAACAAAAATAAGACTTTACCACAAGAGGAGAGATAATCTGCATAATGAGACTAAATCAAGAAGATATTAAGTTAAATGGCATATTTTGACATCTGTTTACATTCACAGTTATAACAATGTCCTCTTTCACACTGTCAGCAGAAGAAATAATGATCTCCAGCTCCATTGTTTGTCTAACTACTGCACTGTCTTCTGAATGTTAAAATACTCTAAGTTTAGGTGGCTGAATTGCCTATTTAATCTTTTTGTCACCTGCAACCACTCAGAATCTGCTGGCACAGAAAAGACCAGTTATTTAAGCTGCTCGAGGTATCCTGGCTTCTTTTGACTACAATTCCTCTCTAAATCAGAGTAAGAAAGTGGGAGATAAACTCAACCAACAGAAATATGAGAGATGATCCAAAGAGCTAGTTTCCTCAGCGAACACAGCTACTTACAGACTGCACATTTAAGCAAACCTATAGCAGTAAGTGGCCAAAACCCAGGTTTTAAATTTTTCACAATCAAAAGATTTCACTAACTCTTTGCTTTTATGCTTCAGGACCACACTATTACAATACAGACAACCACTGACTGAGTTAACTTTACGTACCCTTGCCTCTGGCTAGGCAAAGTGTCCAAAGTGTACATGCTCTCTTGGAAGCCGTTTTTGGGTACATGAATGAGAGGGTAACTGAAAATAGCCAACACAGATTTACCAAGGGTAAATCATGCTTGATCAACCTAATAGCCTTCTAAGCTAAAATGACCAGATCTGAAGATGAGGGAAGACTAGTGGCCGTTGTCCATCTTGAGTTCAGCAATGCCTTCACCACAGTCTCCTACAGCATCCTGGTACCCAAGTTGTGAAGCTACACCTGGATGGGTAGACTAACTGTGTTGGTAAAAACACCCCAACAAACAGTTTGATTGTCAGGCTCAAAAGGTAGTGGTTGATGGCATGTATTCTTCAGAGGTCTATCCTGAGACCTATGCAGTCTAATAAATTTGCAGATCATCCTAAATTGGGGGCAGCAGTCAATGTATTCATGGAGGAAGCCTCCATTCACAGGGATCCAGGCAATCCAGAGGAATTAGTTAAAAGAAACCTTATGAAATACAGCAAGGACAAATACAACAAGTCCTGCACCTGGCACAGGCCAGTCTTTCCAAGGTACAGGCTGGGACTTGCCTGGCAGGGTCCTACTAAACCAGCAAGCCAAACTTAAGACAGGAGAGCACTCTGGCAGCAAGGATGTTTAACAATTTACTATTTCTATTAGCAGGAATGCAGCCAGTAGATTGAGAATAACATTTAGTCGTTTTTACTCAGCATTCAGTAAACTACATCTGAAATACTGCACCCCATTCAGCAAAGGACCACCAAAGCAGCTGGGAGCTGGAGCACATGCTATATGAGAAGAGATGGAGGGAATGCAGCTTTTTTTAGTCTGGAGAAGAGAAGGTTTGGAAGTGACCTGATGGCAGCCTTCCAATAACTATGAAGTTATCATCAAGATGACACAGCCAGGATCTTTACAGAGCTGCACAGCAGGAGGACAAAATACTCATGAACTANTTTAGTCGTTTTTACTCAGCATTCAGTAAACTACATCTGAAATACTGCACCCCATTCAGCAAAGGACCACCAAAGCAGCTGGGAGTTGGAGCACATGCTATATGAGAAGAGATGGAGGGAATGCAGCTTTTTTTAGTCTGGAGAAGAGAAGGTTTGGAAGTGACCTGATGGCAGCCTTCCAATAACTATGAAGTTATCATCAAGATGACACAGCCAGGATCTTTACAGAGCTGCACAGCAGGAGGACAAAATACTGTGGTCATGAACTACAACATGGGATATCCCAACTTTCCAACAAGGAAAAAAAAATAACCCCATCAAGGCAGTCAAGCATTAGAGCAGGGATCCAATCTTTCTCCTTGAAGAATTTCAAGATCCACCTGGACAACGCTCTGAGCAGCCTGGTCTGAATTCCGTATTGACCTTGCACCGAGCAGGAAGTTTGAGTACACATCTCCCCTGAGGTCCCTTCCAACCTGAAAAGTCTTGTGAAGTGATATAAAAACAGTACTGTTAAGAAATTATCCACCTTCCTTCAAAAAAAAAAAAAGAAAAAAGAAAAAAGAATCCGTTTTACCTTTATTTTTCCCAAAAGACAGTTGCCTGTTAAGGTTGTGTAAACTAACAAGGTAAGATGATCCATTTCAGTATATCTTTCTTCAAAGTGCTTTCTGATTCTTAAACTGAATCCTTGCCATTGTAACCTAGGCCCATCATTAGCATGAAAAAATTAATTAATTCAGCTTGTGATTCCATTATAATACTCAAATCTTCTCCTACAAAACCACCTAAGCTTGTGGCATCCCATCCTGTACTTCAGAAGCAACAATTGACTGAAGTTAAACCTTGTATGTATGATTCTCACTTGTGTCCTACACTTTTCAGATAACTTCTTTGATTTCTCTACATTATTTTTAATTCTGATCCTTTCCTCCCACGTACTACTACTTCCAACTTTGTGGTATTTGCATATTTACTAAGCATACTCCCTATTTCATCATCCAGTCATTAATGAAACACAAAGCACTACAAAATGGAGGATGACCACAAGAAATTAAGCTGATTCATCCCTCCTCCTATTTAACCAAGTTATTGACAACCATTCTTCACCATTATTTTTTTTTTAGTATGGGTTTTTTAATTAGCTTTGTGTTTACTTTACAGTAATTTCATCTGGAACCAAAGACCTTAGGAGAATTTCAATTAAAAAAACAATTAAAATCTTTATGAAAATCTAAATATGGCATCAGCTGCTTTTCCTCTATCCACTAGACTCACTTATGTTCTGGAAGTAAATTGGAACTTTTAAAAATTGCTGATTCTGAACAAGTTCACAGTCACTATTACTCACCTCCTTGTTGCAAATTCCAGCATATTTTTTTACAGGGAGAGAATGATTACTAGCTCCTCCTCCTCCATCACTTTTTTTAAAAGGTGTAAAGTATGCTCACCCTTTGCTGGTATTCTGAAACCCATCCTTCCAATGATTATCACTACCACATCTGATATGGCTTCTCTAGACATCCCAAATTAAATGCATATAGTTCTAAATCCCCTGGAACTGATAACTACTTTATAAACTTTCTCCCCCTGTTCAGGTATGACTCCTTTCACTTTTCCACAGGTATTGTTAGCGATTCGACACAGTTTACCACCTTACCAGAGCATGAGGGGGAGAAAAGGACATTAAATGCCACTTTATTTTCTTACATCCTGTACCAATTGGTTTCCCCTAGTATAAAACCTTTTCTTTAGTTTCCCAATTACTACCAGTTTATTTATATAAAACTGTTTCTTGATACAACTGACTATACTTGTTTGTTATATCTTAATTGTGCATTGCCTTTCTAATTTTTCTATTTACCCATTTGTGCTATTCTGTTATACTTTTCTACACTTCCGTTCTTCTATAGTTGGCTCTTGGTAATCTTAATTTCCCATTCTTTTACTCTAGTGACTAAAGGCAATGAAGAATCCTTAATTTATCCAACTTGGCCACTTAGTGAGTATCCTGTGGGTTTTTTAAATTTACTGAAAGAGCTGTCAATTCTCCTTACCTCTTTTTTTCCCCTGTCAAACTTGCTTCTCATGATATCTTATCTACCAGTATTAGTTTTTAGTGTTGTTGTTCCTCCTTCCTTTCCTAATGATGCTTGATAAGTGAATGCTATTGTTACGAAGTCAGTCTCAAACAAACTTTCTATCCTCATATTCTCAACTGACTTCTTACTAGGGTTTAGAACCAAACGTACACAAATCTGTCCTCTGACAATCTGCTTTGTTAAACAAACAAAAATCACAGGGAGGTTTCATGAGCTTCCTGCACAGTTTGTGTCCAGTTGGTTTCCTTTTCTAGTAGTTTTGGGCAACTGAAGTCTCTATATTGAATTTTTATAACTACTCATTCTTACCAATCTCATTCTCCATCTGAATAAAGGATAAGCAATTATGAGGTGATGGCAGCATTGATTTCAAACTTCTCTGTTTATTAGGAGATCTGGTGAACCCATGGTATTTTTTTCAGACAGTTGAAAGAAATGGCCAAGACCTAGCAGTAACATAGCCAATAGTTGTGTCTGTCACAGCCCTCTTCAATCCATCCCAAAGACACATACACAAATCAATAAATTTACAGAAAAGCAAAACATATTTAATCACCAGGTTTGAACACTGGTGATTTTTGTGAATGCCTCCAGGCATTTGTGTCTTGTAGCCCCTTTCAGTGCTGAGTGTTTCTGACATTCTGCTGGACTTGTGTTGCTTAATGACAGTTTCAATCTAGTGGCAACTCCAGCACTAAGCTCTGTGGCAGAATTCTGACAACACATTTTCCTACAATTTCAAAAGTAATGTAAATTTTTTTAAAAGTGGTCCATCATATTAGTTAAAATCACAAATCCTGTCATAAGAAACAGGCAATTTGGTTTCCTTCAGGAGCAAAGCAATGATTTCTGACAAATGCTATGCCTCCTGAAGCCACTACTATTAAGCTTCATAACAAGTTACCTGGAGAAACAGGGTGTATAAGGCCTCAGAGCACAACAGCTCTGACAAAGAGGTGAATATAGTAGTCATACAACAGTCACAAATATACTCAGCAATGAAAAGTGAGAGCTAGGAAAAAAGCTCAAAGTTTAAAATTTACCAAGAAAAGCAACGCGAAGTCTAATGAGACTGTGTAAAATGCTTGAATTCATTGTCACAGATAGGAAAGTCTAATGCGTTACCTCATCTGTTGCTCTGCTAATACAACACTCTTTCCTATGGTACATTTAACTTTGTACAATCCTGCAAACATGAGAAAGTAATTCATCTCTCACAGATACTCCCGCAAGATTATTTTACAATGTAAGTCCTCATTGCTCATTTGAGAGCCCATTAAGTATTTTGCGAGGAGTAAGGAGGATTCTCTCCCTGGGTTTTTGTTAAATAATAAAAAAACCCCAGCAAAACCACATAACCACCCCCTAAAAAACCAAAACCACCAATACCCTCCCCTCCTTCAATTTCTGCTGAATTTAATTTAAAAATTAACAGGTTTTCAGCTGTTTTGGTGCCTGAAATTGCCTCCTGACTATGAAGTAGATGTGATTAGACAGCACTGTCACCTTGAATCTACAAACTAAAGCAACAGTGAAGTGTGAACTGACTAACTGGCACGTCCTGATACCAGCACAGACCTGGGCAGCAAGCTGGGCTGTGGACACTTTCTTCAGAAATAATCAAGTGACATAATCAAACTACTCTGACAATTAAATATTAGCTATTTGCTGTACTACAAATATTCAGAGTAAAAAACCCTGCAGAATGAAACATAGAGTAATAAAGCAATCCTGTTAGCAACTTATCTTGCATTCTCTGAGTCATTACTGATTTAATTTTGTACTGAGTTATTTCTCTACTCTATTTGAAGGAAAATCCTGCTGTAATAGCATCACACTTTCCTCGGACCACGGCAAATCAGGAACAAACATTAAAAATTAGCACTATAGAGTGATGTATTTCTAATGTAACACAATTTTTATTTCTTTTGACGAAATCCACTGTTATATGGTGCAAATAATCCAAAACAGCAGCAGCATATAGCCTGTTTACAGCACATAGCTTTGTTTTAGGGAGAAGTACATCTTGCATATCAAAAAAACTGACCTAGACACAGACCTACCACTCCCTAATTGTAGATAGTTCAAGGCCAAATAACATTTTAATACAGTAAATTAAACGTTTACTAGAAGCAAGTGAAACTGTAACAGTATTTACAGTATTTAACATATATATTTATTATATATATATTTATATATATTATATTTTTATATATATATTATATTTAACATAAAACACATTTACATAGAAAACCCACTATTTTCTTTGGAAAATACTATACACTAGTGACTAATAATGATAGAAGTTGGAACTCACTGCAGTGAAGGAATTGTACTACTTTTCCTAAAAATCCTAGCATTCCTATTCAAATACATCGCATACGTTTTCTGAGGGACACTGCCACACAGAGATGGCCTTAATGTCCATGGATTAGTTTTGCTTAAATCAACTTATTCACTGGTCTCCCTCCTTCCTCCCCTTCATTTCTGTGAGCTCAAAAATCTTTGAAACAGGGAAAAGATTATCTATGCAACTCCTAGAAGCAGACTTTTCACTTAAGTATTCTTCATCTGCAGACTCTCCTGAAAGACTCACATAGTGGCTCTCATGGACTTTCTGGACTTACACAAATCATGGATGGACTCCAGGCTTGAGATGCTTTAATTAATGGAAGAAGTAGGCTGATCAACACTAGATCCTACAACAGGAAGCAGTTCTAATTTTCCCAGCAAGTTAGTAATTGCTGTTTGGAGTAACAATCAAGTAACCCAAAAGCATGTTGATCTGTTAGCCTTCTTCATTATACATCAATAAAGTTTCCCAGGACAACTGCCTGGCTCATGGTGCTTTCAAATGAATAGACCTCTGCAAGATATTACCACAGCTGATCTCTGGAGCTTCCAAGATTTTGTATTATTTCCCATCCAACAGAATTCAACAGTATACTTGCCAAAGGCAGTGGCAAACTGCAGATTATGTAATGTAATGTCTGCAGAATAAATGCAGGAACCAGAGGTTCAGAAAACCTGACCTATAAAGAAAAACCAAAAGCAATGGGGTTCTTCAGCCTGAAGAAGAGAAGGCTGAATGGGACTTAAGAAGGCTTCAAGTACGTAAAGGGTGGTGCAAACAGGCAGGTGTAAGCTGTTTCTCTGTGGACACGACAGGAAGATGTGAAGCTTAACCTGCAGCAAGAAATCTCTATGTGTAAGACCACTGTTAATAAAACTTCCAAACTGTAAGAACAGTGAACTGAATGAAAAGACAGCCAGGGTAGGCTGTGGAGTCTTAACCCCTGGAGATTTTTAGAAACAGAGAAGAAATTGTCAGAAATGACAGAGACAGTTGATCCTGCCTTTAAGTAGGAGAATGGACTGGATGATGTCTTAAAATTTTCCAGCCCTATTTTTCTTTAATTCTACAAATAAATGAAAAAAGATTATTGCTACTTCTTTTAATGTTAGTATATTGATTTTAGCAACAAAGGCCAAAGTTTTAAAGGATTCCCATTAGTTGTATATGATGGATCTGTTTTTTCTGAAACAACAGATTTTAAAAACAAGAAAACTAGGAAGAAACAACACTCAGTTACCTTCTCCAGTTTTCACACCATGTTACTTCGTAAATTGAAATTAAAATGTATATAAGCATGCCATTTCCAAAAGACAGTTGGTTCATTCTTACTAAACTCAGGGTCCTACAGACACTGACTATTCTGGTGGTTAGGGTATAAATGAAAAAGACATTTGGCTCGTGACACTGTTCTAATCAAGAAATACGTAAGAATAAAGAATAAAAACTTTTTCCCTTCTTCCCTCCCAAAGTGAAAACTCAAAGGAACTTCCCACAGATTTCTTACCATTTTATAAAGATCTGAAACGCTGATCTGATCTGAATCCACAACCTCAAAGTCCTTCCGAGGAACTAAATCTAGGCCCAAATGTCTGCAAAAGAGAAGGAAGGAACAATGGTAAGTATAGTACATTAGAGTGTTCGTTATTATCTACTGCGTGTGCTTAGTAGGGCAAAGACACAAAAAAACCTAAACTATTTAAGACTTTTTGCAACTATTAATTAATAAACAGATAATCCTTCTAAATAAAATTAAATGTAAATATAAAACAAACAAAAAAACCACTATGAACTTGTAACTTCTTGTTCACTGACTTCAGTGGAGCTGCGGCAATTAATGCAAGTTGAAGATTTTGGCCAATATGTTAGTGCAATATCCAGGACACGTTAATTTAATACATGGAAACATAGTAGTCAAATAAAGTTAGTACCATAGTTTCTGCTGCAGTATTTGAGTAGGTTCCTTCAGTACATAATGAAAAAGTTCCATTAGTAACCCTGTTCAAATGTGCAAACAGATACCGTGCCTGGGGAAGCTGCTTTGAAATTCCTGGTGTTCATGCAACTAAACCCCCAACTTTACCACTGTATAAACAGTATTTTTTTAATAATAAACAATAACTGCAATATCAACACCAATTTTAATCTGTATTTGTAACACACATACAAAACCCCCTTTTAATTACCCTAAACTGTAATAATATTTTGGCTCAAATCAAATATATAAACTTTTTTTTTTTAAAAAAAGTATACCAGTGCAAAGAGGATGACTAGTTAAGAAATTCTGTAGTAAAGAAGGCAGTTCAGATCACAGCTGCATGTGAGTAGTAGACAGAATAAGCTATTTTGCATCCAGACAGCCATTAACAATTAACTGATAATTGTAGATTGCAGAACAAGACAACCTAAAAGGTGTCAAAAACCAACTTCTGCTCTGTAGATCTTCAGGTATAAAAAGTTCCAAGCATGACAATGAAAAGCTTTTCTAAACACATGCATTAGGAATAAAATTAAAGAAACACATAAATGAACCATTTTCCTGCTTTCATCTTATGTAACTTTGAAACTTCATTTACAGTTATTTAATACTGAAATTCTTAATAGCCTTAAAGAAAAAAAATACAGAAAAGGTGCCCTCATGGACTATGTACTCGTTCTGTCACTAACTATAAAAGAAAAGCAAAAGTCAATTTCATTTTGTAATCAGAGAGGGAAACATTGTGCACAGACTTGTTCCTGATGGCAAATGAAAAATTTTATTTGAAAAAACCTCTCAGGTACCACAGAATAATTGCATGGTGCAATAAACAGGAGCCTTCGGGCAATACAGTGTCTTTCTGAGCAATTAAAACAACAGCAAGGAAGAACCAGTGGTCTGTATGAAGCCCAGTTACCTTTACTGACCACCATACTTTTAATCATTTCCTGTAAGTTTCACAACTCCATAATGCTTTTTGAAACTTTGCTTAATCAGGTTTTCCTTCTTTAATTATATCCCTAAACCATCATATCTCAAAAATATAGCTCAGCCCTGGTCCACTTGCTGGCAAACAACTGTTAGGCAGTACTATAATTGCCATTAAAATACTGTACTAACAGACTGGAATTTCCACATTCTTAGTTCTTTGCCAAAACCAATTGTATTTTCAATGGAAAAGGGAACAATTTTCCTTCTTCAATGCAGTTTTCATGCCAAATACCAATTCTAAACTCTAAGACTAAATTGTGAAAGTGATGTTTACACACATTTTACACACTTTGTTTTGATTAAACCTATCAAACACAAGTTACCCCTGGCCCAAGATCAGTATCTGAAAACTGCAGCTGCAAAGATGAAAATTACTTTATTTACCAAATCAAGACTAAAATAAGAATGCACTAGGTAATCCTTAACTGCAGCTGCCATTTCAGCCTACTTACAATAGAAAGTCCAAAAATATAATAGAAAAAAATGGTAACAGTTAAAAATAGTAATATGCAAAGAGTCCAGTTCAAAGTTTTTTTAAAAAAGTTAATGCTCATCATTTTCTTTCAGAGAGGTTTTCTTGAATCTGAATATCTAAAGCACCTCCAAAATACCCTGTCACTCACATGTGTACACACACCTGCACCTAAAGTATATTCATAAAGGAATTTCTCCTCGACATACAGATATTAACAAATTATTTTCTAACAACATTATCAAACCTACATGTCACTGCACTACAGTTCCAATGCAGTTACAAAGCACGTTAAAGTTTTACAGAAAAAACCTGCCAAAGCTAATCACAGCCTGATATTGTTCTATTCTCATAGTTTCACCTCTCTAGAGAACTGAGGTCAAACAGTGGTTGGATTCATTACTCAATACATGACAAAGGTATTATCTTCTACTTAATAATGTTCAACACAACTGCAGTAGCATCCCTGTGAAACTTATCTGATACTCTATTTTTAGTTAAATCCCTTAACACCATGGATTTCCAGCCCAGAAGATTCTCATTCTCTAATACTATGTTAATCCTACACAATACTCGCTCCCAGCAAATAAAGGTGTCTTTTGCTTTAGTACTAACATGCTGTCATTTATTGTGCAGGTGGAAGTTCAGGTTTATGCATTTAATTTGTATCAATTATTTTTTGTCCGCGAAGGACTGACAACATAATGCTTGCAATGGCAATGATACAGTCAGTGGCCCACTTTCACTCCCTATTATCAAATACTGTGGGAATATAAGAGCACCAGCTGCCAAGCAGCATCTCTGCAAAACATAGCATGCATAAAAATTAGATAATGTGCTGTTTTGTTTATTTGACAGTTCCTCTCGCCACAATACTTCCTTTTACAAGCAAATTCATTTGCTTTTTTAGTCTGCTTTAACATTCAACTGCCTTTCAAAAACATTTCCCAAGTATACCTCCAAAATATCCCCAAGCCTATCAACTACCTCTTGATAGCATACAGTGGGATAACTCCAGCTGACATTTAGATATTCCTGCTCTGCGGCATAGAAGCCTTTAGCATTTTCCTTTCTTTAGGCAGGGGGGAAAATCCACCACCCAAAATCCCTAGATACTCTTCTCTCAAGTAACAGGAAGACAAGCCGATGGAGAAAAATACTGGCATTCTTAATACTGAAAGAGATGAACATATAACTCTACTTCAGGTTAACTGGGCTTCTGCATAAAATCAACTTGGTTTTAATGGTAATTTCAAAGACTGATCTTAGTTTCTAATATTTTCATTTCTTTATAATAAAAATGCTACACCATTTAGAAATCATAAACCCACAAGTCATAACAACTCTTCCTAGAAGAACCTTGCAGAAATACGTCATTTGACTAAAAAATGTCTAAGATGCACATCCAATCTTGAAGAACAGATTGGGAGAACTCATCACATCTCTAGAGTGTGCAAGATCTCATTCCCTCTGCTCCAAAAATGTGCACTTTACCTTGACTCCTCTCAGCTTTAATTCTGCAGCTGCCAATTTTCCTTGTATTCCTTCTCTGACTGCATCAAAGCCTCATTTAATATCATTCATATTTCTCGTACACAAATACATTTATAAAGGTGGTGAAGGGAAAGGAAATGATCTTGACAGCGATTCACAGAAACTATGTGCAGACTTTAAAAAAGACTTTAAAGGAAATACAATACAGAAATCCACGGAAAATGAAATATATGAAAAACATGTTTGTGAAAATTAGACTGTGCTAATACAACTTCATGCTTTTCCCTGACAGAATTACGTTATTTTGGATACAAAGAAACAGGGGCTGTAATCTATAAAGAAATTAGTAAAGCACTGATATAACGCTACACAGGAAATTACTTCTTAAAATGAAGATGATGAGATGAAGGTAAGTAATCTTAGTAAGGAATTGATTAAAGCGAATGGCAGCAAATACTTCTGAGCATGGAAGTATCAGACTACAGAGGGAGGTTATTAAGATTTTCCTCAAAGACTGACATCCGAGAGAGTTCCTTACAGTTTTAATCCCTGTTCAATCATCACTACAGGTATATTCAGGAGAGGGAAAAAATATTACATATTTAGACAGAAACAGAAACTGTTCTTTCTGCTACCTTCTTAAAGGCATTTCATTACGGTTGTTTAAACTGTTCACTCCCACTTTCAGAAACGATGACAACTACCATAGTAAGAATTTCTTTAATCCTCAAACTGATTTCCAGATACTACGACCTCACATTTATGTTTAATTCATATCTCCAAATGCATTTTACAAAGTTTAAGACAGTTGTTGCCACACTACCAGGAAGTAATTATTAGTCCTTTTATGTCAAGAAAAATACAACAAGAGGGTAAGTCACTCAAAGTCCAAAAATAATCTTCTAAGGATATGAGCACTGAAATTTAGGACTTTGAGTTTTAAGACTTTGCTTACTTCACTGGATCACACTATTCCCTCTACAGCGTTACGCATGTCAGTAGGTACTAACATTGCAACTGCCACCGGCTTTCTGACTGCAATTCTGAGGTAAGAGAAAGACTGTGACTTTAAAGCAGTGTTTCATTTTATTTGTATGACGGTGTGAAAGATTTATTTCTAACATTTTTCCCCTGCTTTTCTTTTTAAACATTCTTTTGTAACTTTTGGCTATCTATGGATCTTTCTGTACAGAATTTATGGCAACGATTTGGAAGATTTCTTTTAATGCAATGCTTTTAATAACACTTTATGTGAAAAAGAATAACCTTTTACTAAAAAGTAACATCAGCCTACAAACTCATCTTGTTTATGGCTTTTATCTGTCCAATATCTCAAAGTATCAGCAGCTCCCCCTCCCTATCTGTTTCCAAGCCTAAACAGGGAGCACCTATCCCATGTTTATAGAGAAGGAAGTGTCTTCCCTTAGTATAAAAGGGAAAGTGATCAGAAACTTGGGATGCTATCTGTTAATCTCCTGTCAGATACCATATTAATCTGAAAGAATGAATGCTGAAGATAATTTAAGATGACCTCCAATTTTAAAGTTAAATTACTCTGAAAAAATCTTCATCTCCCTTTTTGGTAAATAAGGTAGAACCATAGAATCATAGAATTAGTGAGGTTGGAAGGGACCTTTAAGATCATCAAGTCCAACCGTTAACCTACCCTGATTAAAAAAAAAAAAAAACCAACCAAAAAAAAACCCCCAAAAAATCAAACCTACTTCTAAACCATGTCCCTAAGCACTTCATCTACCCTTTTCTTAAACACCTCCAGGGATGGTGAATCCACCACCTCTCTGGGCAGCCTATTCCAATGTTTAATAACCCTTTCAGTGAAAAAATGCTTCCTAATATCCAATCTAAACCTGCCCTGACATAACTTGAACCCGTTTCCTCTTGTCCTATCACTTGTCACCAGGGAGAAGAGGTCAGCTCCCATCTCTCTAAAACCTCCTTTCATGTAGTTGTAGAGGGTGATAAGGTCTCCCCTCAGCCTCCTCTTCTCCAGGCTAAACAACCCCAGATCCCTCAGTCGTTCCTCATAAGGTTTGTCCTCCAGACCCCTCACCAGCTTTGCAGCCCTTCTCTGGACACGCTCCACACATAGTGCTGCAATTAAATTTTTTGCCCTGGAGAAACAGCAGAGTGTTCACATTTCAAATAGAAGCCCTGTTAAGCAGATTCCTTCATATGTTTTTGATGCAAAAAACTTTAGAATGAAACAGTTTTTTGTTAATTAAAAAGTTTAATTCTGGTTTCGTATTCTATGTACTAGTAAAAGTTGAAACACTTACCCATCCATTTAAAAAACCTAAACAAATATTACAAAAATCAAGTTTCTATTTTATTTGCAACATTATTTAAAATGAGATGAATTGCAGACTTCAGCTTTATAATGTTTGTTCCCTGCTCTACAAATTTTTCCTTGTTATTTACAGACCATTGGACACTCCCAATAACATTTCAGACTTCAAAAGATCAATAATCTAATAAATTGTATCAGAATGAAACAAGTATTCGTAATATTCTGTATAAAACCTGGCAAAAAAAGCCAGTATATGAGATTTCAGCTGTGCAAAAATACACAGAAGGATGCTTAAAACCAAAAGTCTAAAACCACTAAGATGCTTATCTGAAGGTAGTAAATTCTACTCCTTTGAGCAATTGGAAAATACAAGAACCTATATAGCAGCAAGAGCAATCAATGTATGCATATGAAAATATGCTAACTGGGGGTAACTGGAAGAGGTAACAAAGCATCATAAAAAGGATGCATCCAGGATATTTTTGTACTGGGAGAAAGAATGTGTAAGCAACAGAAAATTAAATTGCTACAGTAAGTGGAAATCAGTATTGCATTGTAAGAATGACTAGCAACAATACAAAAGGTTAGCAGCAATAATTATAAAATAAATTATATTACTACATTTTTAATAGACCAAACAACAGAGCAAAACTTCTTAATATTTAGACTAAGCATAACAAAAAAAGAAGAAAGTTCACTTCAGTAGTTCTGAAAACAATCTAAATTACTTCAATATCAAAAAAATCTAACTACTAACCCAAGGATTGTGTCCATCCCTTGATTTCCACCAACTCCTACGAGAACACAAGGGATGATTACCAGAACCACTGCCAGTGTATTTAAGGGAAAATGATACCAGTGCAAACTGAAAAAAAACCTAACTTGTGGTGACAGGAAGCGTGAATTTCACATTTGCATCACTCCTTTCCAAATAATACAATGCATTAATGATCAAGGTCAGGATAAAAGTAGCTTTACGCTAAATAAGCTTACATGTTACATATTAGATGTGTAAGGTTATCCGTCCCCTGAAAGATACTTGGTCATGGAATGTCTCCTATTAGATTGTACTATCTTGAATAATTACAGACCAGCTGAAATTACATGTATTTAAGCTTCTCAGTTAACATTAATACACATCAATAACATTTTTCATTTATTTTATTTGCAAATGTCAAGTAGGACAGAATAAGCAATGAACATTATTACATTCTTTGAGAAGGGGTAGTACCATGTGAATACGTATATGAAAATCGTGAGGTTTTTTTCAGATTAAGACATGCGGTCATGAGTTTCATGATAAAACTCAGAGAAGGGAGATAAAAGAAAGCAACAAAACTCTCCCAGAAATTATATGGAAAAGAGTGATGTTGCTGAAAGACCTTCTAAACTCCCAGATGCTTGTATTTAAATACTGCATAGTGTACAGATTTAATGAAGTATCTTTTCAACCATATGCCTTTTTCTGCAGTTCCTTTATTGATACCCTCTTCTGTTTAAGCACGTAGCTCTGATAGACCACGTACCTTTTTCCTCTAGAGAGGTCAATACCTGTTCTTATGTACTAAGAAACACAGAATGTTTTTTTACTAAACAAGCATCCTGAGCAGATGAATTTAATCATTAACATATTTATATTTACTGATTTCACTGGTGCTTTGCCATAACTGTCATGCATTAGATTTACCTTTATAGTTTCAATGTACTTCATATTTAATGATTTTACATTTAAAAAAGTCTATAGCCACCTCAGTGAACAACCTGTTCTCTTCATTGCTGCATTACTGTCTACTTTCCTCATCTTTTTTTCCTACAGCATTTTTGCAGCTTCCTGTTGCTAATTTCATCCATACACTCTTTAAGCAAAAACATCTAGGCATAATGTTCAAAAATGGTCTCTTGGTTCCCATTTTCTCTACTGGGAATGAAAATGGAAAATATCTGAAACTCTGCACTGCAGAACAATGACTTGATGCAATCTATTAGTCTATGTCCTTCAGAGCTTTCTTTCAACAAGAGCGCAATGAAAAGTAGCATGGGGGTTAGCTACATCTTCATGAATGTATTCAAGTATGTCTCTCGGGGAGTCCTGAAGTAGATGACTAAGGAACAGAGTCATAACAAAGATATGTTAGTGACTTTCTTCCTTAGTTGTCAACTTACAGAATTCCTCCCCCCGATATGTTAATTAGCACTAATCCTACTCCTAGTTGAAAAGCAGTCGCTATATGCCTGAGGCTGATATTTCCTTTGAAAAGGTCATATGCATGTCATGCAAAACTTACCTGTCTGATACACTGTATCTCAGAACAAAACCAATTCCGGTGAAGAGCTAGGTTTTTGTCTAATGGCAATTTACTACCATTTCAGCTTCTATCTGAATTGCAGTCATCCTTGACTCTGAAAAAACCTCTCCACAAATTCACCATGGAATTGACCAAGAAGAGTCTAAACCTCTGAGAAATGTCATCAACAGCCAAATACATAGATGATGCATTACAATTACATAAAAAGTCTAAGAATTACAGCCTCAGCTCCAATGTCAATGTTGACAGTGAGATTCTCTAGTTATTGCATCAACTTTTAAAATACTTCTTCAATTGACAAATAGGTTTTCAGTATCTATGAACAGGTACTCCCAGGCCTAATATTCACTGCATTGATACAAAGTAAGTAAATTGACCTAAATCTTTTAAAAGTGCAGGTAGGCTTAGAAAAGACCTACTAGTAAGCAAACAGCTCACTTTATAGTAATAGTAGAAGAACTATGCAATAAACCCAGTGTAAAAAGTTATATTTGATTTCCAAATAATGAAATGTTCTACCTGTGTACAAATACTATTGAAAGGAAATAGTTGATTTTATTTTTTTTAATAAAAGCTACTTAAAAATAATTAGAACAAAGAGTACCCAGCTGGTACCTGTACTTACTCATTGCCCCAGTCCAGCCTCACTGTGAGGTGTCTCTTGACCTCTCGCACCTGATCCTGCGTCAAGTGACCTGACAGCAGCTGCCTGCGTAGGTCAATGAGCTCATTCATCACATGGCGCAGTTTGTAGAAAAGATCTACCTTATGTTTCTGTGAAGGCATATTTTTGGGAGGTTAGGGGAAGAGAGTGAGAAAGAAAGGGGAGGGGGGGGGAGAAGGAGGGAGAGAAAGAAGGGAGGAGAGAGGTTAATAAGTTTGCAAAGAGAAAGAGTGTGAGAAAGAAGAAAGAGAAAGAAAGAGAGAGATATTAATAAGTTACCAAATTTTCATTTAATTACCCTAGAGGAACATTAATCCAGTTTGTACAAGCTCAAAAGTATTTATATCAAAAAGTAGTGTTAACTGATGCTATTTAAACTGTATAACTTTTTATTTCTAAATTTTAGGCTCAGTCTGCTTAGGGGTCGTCCATTTTCTGATGGAACCTAATGCTATAGGTAAGAGGATTAATTATGTGCAGCAGGGACCACTTATTTCAATCATATAATAAATTCCAAGTTTTAGATGTAAAGTAACAGAGAGGTGAAAAAGTTTGTTTTCTGTCAGCAGCTAACTTAATGGCTCTGAACAGTCACAACAGAAAGCCACTTTTAATATTTTTGATACTCCAATTACTAAAATTTACCCAGTTATCTATGTTAGGTGGGAGGGACATGAATATTCATTATCTGCACACTAAGAGGGACTAAAGCAATTAATGATAAAATCCACCTGCAAAATTACTTTGAAAGAGGAAAATTACCACAGACAGTAAAAAAAAAAACCCACAATACCACCACCAAGAAAAAAAAATAATCTAAACAACTAACACTGCAATCCGTTCCGAAAGAACTAGTATTCTTCAAATACGAAAAAAACCCAAATCCCAGCCCCAAACCAAATCCCCCAAACACATAAGTGGAAATACTTTTTTCCCCTGCAGGAAATAACCGTATGGGAAGTCCACAAAAAGGAAAGTCTGGTGCTAGCAACCAAGGCCACCTATAAGCACCCCTAAGATAAGGAAGCATCTCCTAACTATTCCAATATCTGCTAGTTGAGAACTGTGTGCCAAGGCAGCTCTTGTTTACACAGCCATGTCTCATACGGCATAAAATGGCCAATGTGCAATGAATTAGGATCACAAGAAGAAAAAAGAAAACATCTCCTGTTGCAGTTGAATGCTGTTTTTTAAACACCTAAGCTCCATTCCTACCTGTATGCAAAACTTGAAACATTTGAACGTCACTTGGGGAAAACACTGACTAGACGGACTGAAACTGAGACTTTGCAAGCTCGGATTGTCTTGATCGCATTTCTGCTTGCAAATGGGTGTTTTATAAAAGCTCTCTAAATAAAGACACCTGCATTTATCAAGACTAGATCCGACAGAAGAACATCCACAAAGAAAATCGTGTTTTCCATTGCAACATACGATCAGAAAAAATGTCTTTCACTTGTTTTGCCAAAAATAGGTAAGATGAGATGGAAAAAGAATTTCCATCTACTTGAGTTGATTTTCCTACAAGACCACTAGATTTACATGACTTAGGAAAACAGCTTTTAAATGCACTTCATTTTGATCAGCAATTTGTTAATTCCTCTGAACCTGATTATACATCTGTTTTGCTGAAGCAGGTTAAGCACAGATGGAATCATCTGCTGTTCTTATCAAACAATTTTGAGATAAAAGATGCACCGTCTTTCAAATATGTATCCACATTGGTTCTGATCCCGCCTGAAAAAATGCACTACAGACACCAGATCCAACAGAAAGACACATATTTCTAGTGCTGAATACACTTGTTCTAGGGAAGATAATCATGCATAGCTGATAAGTACAAAACAACCAGATTTGTGTTTTGTTTTTTTTTCACTAAATGTGGTCCAAAAGCAAGTCCTATGTAACCTGAAGAAGACAGTAGGTATAGGAAATATCCATTTTTATATGCTATTTACGTGAACAAGAAAAGGTTGTAACTTCTTCTAACACAATATGAAGACAATGGAGTTTGGGACTAACAAATAAGCAAATTAGGCATATCTAGCAATAAAACAGTTGACAATTAAACGATTCTTAGAATCAGCTCCAAAATCATCATCTTCAGACTTCCCAAATAAACCTGCTAAAAGAGCTGCTCCTGTACTCTTGAAATGATGGTTCAAGGCTATCAATGAACTCAAGTCCAGAACACTATGCTGGTTAAATTACTGGATGTTCTGGAGTCCGTTTTTACATGGTTATTTTTTACATAAGTATCAAAAGTATTTATTTGTATTTACTTAAATACAAATAAACGAGAAACGAGATTGTAGAATACAATTTGCGAAAGCTAGTCACATTAGGTCCTAAGCAACGATCCGAAAAAAAGAAAAAAACTCAAACTTCTCTCAAACCTCAAACACCTCTCGTGTTCCACGATCAGGACAATCTGTCCCTTTTAGCTTCAGTTCTCAGACTCACTCTTAAAAAAATATTTCATCTGCTTTAAACAGAATAAGCAAGTATTGATAGACAAGCACTAAACATATGGTGTCCTTTTCAGAAAATACAAGGTCCCCCGTGAGGAAGAAGAGGTATCCAGGCAGTGGAAAGCTAGAGGAGCTGTAGCTGTGATCTGAGGCAAACAGTGGTGAAGGGAACCATAGATGCAAAGCCCATGAAAGTGGAGGAAAATACTTGAGAAAGGAGAGTTAGAACAGAGTTGAAGGTAGCTTAATTCCAGGCTTACAGGCAGCAAAGAGCTTGAAACAGTCAAACAACAGTTTATAACGCCCCTCCTCACACCACAAGAGTCTAGTGACTAAGAAGCTCCATTTGGGAGAGAGGGAGGGGGATGCACATATTTTAATGACTTTCCTCGGCTTTCCCTCTTTCAAGAAAAAAAAAAAAAAAGACCTTCAAAATTCAACACTAAGCTAAGATGATCAGGATTCCTACCCCCATGTAAAGAAAACTGCTTAAAGTGAAACAGATGATCCTGGACACCACATTTCCAGAAAAACTAATTTTAAGCATTAAAGTCATTCAAGTTATTTTAGTCAGAGTAGCACCATAAACAAACCTGAAACTTTTCCATCTTGTTAGTAGCTAAATAAAAAAAATGCAAGTCAATCCAATATGTAAGTGTTCATTCTGTTTCACAGTAAACTTTCATACAACCTATAACCTCTGGTTTTTCATCTAGCTTTGTCACAGCAAACAAGCACTATATGAGTCCGTGCAGAATGATCTGCTGTGCACATTTATGAACGTCTTTGTCAAATGTTTTAGGCCAGATTATAAAAGTTAATATTTATGCAAAAACTGTTATGGTAATAATTAAGGTGTGTCAGGGACAAAGCATCTGGATAGCCTTAATGAATTAAGGACTCTATTCTTACAAGGAGCACAAGTCTGTTCTCTAGCACATCTTGTTGCCTTATTTTACTATCCCCAGATACAAATACATTTGCTGTGTTTCTTTGATCTATTACTACTAACGAGTCCCGCTTATCAGTGCCTGGATAATCTTCACATATACAGCTACACATCAAAAAGCAGAATTCTGGCATAATTTCTTTTTTTTTTTCCTTTTAAAGACTCCATATTAACTTTACAGAGATCAGAAGTCAAGATGGTTTTGGTGCTGTGGTGGGCTGCCCTTTCCCAGCTGCCAGGCCCCCGGCCACCTGTGCTCTCCCTCCCCCTCTTCAACAGGCCAGGGTAGGGGGAATAAAACGAAAATATTTGCGGGCTGCAATAAAGGCAGGGAGATCCCATTACCATCCCAGCAAAAAAGACTTGACTTGAGGTAAATTAAATTAAGTTATTGCCAATTAAAATAGAGTTGGGTGGTGAGAAACAAAGACAAAAACCCCCTAAAACTCCTTGTCCCCACCTACCTTCTTCCCAGGCTCAACTTCACTCCTTCATTCCCAACTCCTCCGCCCCTCATGCCCCCTCAGGAGGGGAATGGGGGGGTCAGCCCACAGCAGCTCCTCTCTGCTGCTCCCTCCTCCTCACCCTCCTCCGGCGTGGGTCCTGCTCACAGGCTGCCATCCTCCAGCATAAACCTGCTCTGGTGCGGTCCTCCCCGCAGACTGCAGCGTGGATACCTGCTCCGCCGCCTCTTCACCTCCTCCTGCTCTGGCCCGTGTGGTCGTGGGGCCGTTTCCCGCTCTTTTTTTCCCTCATCCTCTCTGCCTGTGAGGCCCTTCGCTCTGCTAACGGGCTCAGCTGTGCCCTGCAGCAGGCGTCCTGTGGAACCAACCCGAATGCCCACAGAGACATCCCCACCACCAACACCTGGGCACAGCACCCAGCACAGGTGTTTGGAGTTTTTAAACAGGTAATCACATCAAATAAACCTGCACTCGCACGAGCACAAAGCTGTTTCGTGCTTCAGTGCAGTAACACAAACTCCCTGTTTCGAGCCTATGGTGGCTTTGATGTACTAAGGCTGCCTTTGTCATTCTTCTCTAAATAAATACCGTACAACGTGAAAATATATAAAATACTGGTATATTATGGAAGATGACCTATTTATAGTCATTTTATTACCATGACTTCATTTAACGCTACTGTAAAGAAGTCAGGATTTTGCCTTTTTCAAGAGCAGTCCCTTAAGACATTTCCCATAGAATTGCCTTAGGCTATAATGGCGGGGAGGGGCACAAAGAAATTATTTTCCTTACATAAGAAAGTGAGTAGCTTTTCCCAGGTTCCGTGTTATGGATTTTGGTATCTAAATTGGATATTAAAGCCTGCAAGCACCATCAGTACATGAAAGGAAAGAGCAAAACTGGAAACAACACGAAACTCATTCCCTTTCTTTTCAGTTTTGTCTGGATTTTTTTAATTAAATGAATTATTTTATAGTAAAGCTCTGTTGGAATTTATGGATTTGTGCAATATTTATAGTTTAATCTTACCCAAAATCTCTAATATTATTACCACGCAAGCCTTAAACACTGCCTATCAAATTAGACAGTATTAATCAAGTAGTTGTTGATTAATATAGGTCAGACTTCACAGGTCAACACAAGGATGTCTCAGGAAGAGGGAAAGGAACAGAAGCACAACTTGTGTGGGACATGTGGGTAGTACACAGGTATGAAGACTGGCAAGAATTTGAGAACACAATTAATACTTGCACATGTTCTTGTGTTCTACATGTGTGCCTAGACATCTAGTCCTGTTTTATTACAGAACTAAAATAGACTTTAATAACAGTTAAAAAATACAGAAAACAAATAGGGAGAAGTAACACCAAGCAAGAATAAAGTTAACTAAATTACACATTCTCCCAATTAAAACTACACAATGCATTTACAAAGGGTGGTGGTACCATCCTGGAGTTTTCACTAGAGTCTGGGGTTGAGCTCACACGTTGACAGCACACCATCGAACATTCAAACAGCACCAGTCTTTCAAACAAGTCACAGATTTAGAAAGGGGGGGCACCTCAGGTTTGGTTTATTTCCCATTCTTCTACCTTGAAGTTCTCTATCTATTAGCAAGAATGCCTTAACATGAATAGCATTTTTTTTCTCCTATGAATATTCATAGCTTTTGGCTTCAAACAGAAATTATTTACTCTAATATAAATCTGTTTTAAATGGATTCTCTATTGTATTCACAGAGGGCATTTCAATTTACAGTGTGCACTAAAGCAGAGTAAATTAGAGTGACAGAAAAAGACTATCTCACATTGTTACTACTAAATTCTTCAGACTCTTTTCCCAATGAAAATGTCTAAAATAGTTTAAAATACTGTCACATGACAATGGGAAAACTTAAGCAGTAAAAAGAAAGATGAATAAAGAAAGTAAAGACAGAGCAAAAAAACCAAAATAAAGCGTTCGCAAGATAAACAGAGATGTTGCTACAAGCTTTGCCTTTATGTTAGATTAAATTACACATCTGAATTACTGCATACCATACTTGAATAGTACAGTAGCTTTTTTCTGGATATACTATGTTCATATGCTTCCTCCAAATAGTGAAATCCTTAAGCTAAGAGCTAAAAGATACAATGACTTTACACCAGTAACTTCACAAAAAGATTCCCTGCCGCTCTTGGCAACGATCCAAATAGAAACTACAAGAATTCTGGCTTTCCTTGAGTCGCACAAGAAAAAAAAAAATATCTCAAAAGAATGAAACCTGTGATAGGAAGTCTTAAATTACACAGAAGCTGACTTTAATGGGCATCCTCATACTAGCAGTACATATGCAAACTCTTCTCACCACTCATTATTCCAACTATTTCTCTGAAATGTACTAGAAATTTCATTTGTGCATAACTTGTGCTAACCTCCTCCTCTACTTAAGAGCATTTAATGTGCTTTACCAGAAACCTTGTACAGCAAAACAACAATTAGATTGCCTCCAAAATAATTTCAGAACTGCCTTGGATTGCATATTTCTAAAAAAAAAAATAAAATTTAAAATGTAATTACATTAAAATCCTTTATGATAAACAGAAAATAAAAATTATTTGATCTGCTCCAAAACCAAAATGGTGTATTTAAATCAAAGCTAGCTACCAACAAGTCCAAAAACCTGGTGATACGTTGTATCTGTTGCAAACCAAACAAATACCCTACAGCTTTTCGTAGCTATAATCATCATGCCAAGAGGAACCCAGGTAACATTACAGCAATAGCAACATTTAAGGTAATAACACAACACAGAGGAGGAGAAGTCTTCATAATGTTACCAAAGCCACTTGGTCTTGAAAAGGGCTGTCTTCTTCCCTAAGATCACCATTTCTGTCTGTGAAGGACAGTGGGCAATATTTAAACCTGTTATCACAATGTTCTGTGTTTAACAAATCAACCCATCTCCAGTTTAGAGCTCGCCGTAGAATATTATGAAGAAAAATGTATTTATGAAGGGTTAGTACCACGCTACCGCCCTTCTTCAAGAACAGAAGTTTTTTCCTATTTGTTCATATCACTTCACAGACCTTACGTGTCTAACTTAAAGATGCAATTTGGTATTTATTTTTATTGATAGTAATGCAGTATGGTACAAAGAAAATTTTTTTCAATTGCCCTTATAAACAATTTTTCCACTTTAAAAATCAGTTGTACTTGGAGTTATTTACATATATGGTATAAGTTATTACACTCACTAGCAGTCAAGACATGCATCTTGACTCTTGTATCTTTTCCTTATTTACAACTTCAGACACTCAAGTTGTCTAATACAGCAACTCAGGACAAGTAACAGATGACAACATTTAACAGCTACAGAAACAATTTTACATAAATCTGACATGGCTTTGGTGTCTGACTCCATGCTATTTGCATTCATATGCTTTTGTTACTCTGTACCATCATCATCAAGAAATGCAACTTGGCCAGAATAACACAGGTATTCTGGGTGAAAATTAGCAGTGTTCAGCTTTTTTGGTTAACAGAAAAATAGGATGCAAAGAAGATGAGATTGATCTTCTCCAGGAAAAATAAGGAGGGGCTCTGTGGGATAATTACCTTGAGAAGAGGAAAAATTTGGTTGAAGCAATACCCTGAAGTACCCTCTGTCTCCAGCCCACCCCCATCCTTGCTGCCACCGACGGTAGCTGAGGACTGGAAAAACCTACATAATAAGATTGTGGAAACAACTGCAGCTTACCATTATTTTGCTGAAATTCAACTGAAGTTCCCAATTTTTTAGGATTAACAGCAACATTAACCTACTTTCATAATGTCATGATAAACTTTTAACAAAGCTTAAGGAAACAGAATTGAAGGGAATAACTATTCTGATAAATTTAAAGATTTAATTCTTCATTTCTAATACTGTAAAACAAGTGACATCACCACTCCCACCCCTTTTCAATCTATATCACATTTATTGAAGCCAGTTCCAAATCCTTTGCCTATTAAATGTACTTAATTTGTTTTCATTTTGAAATGTGAGAACATAACAATTTAAGAGAAGTTTATTTTCCCTTTTGAGGAAAAAAATATGCATGTAAGGTTTTTGCTATTTAATCAAGGATGATTTTTTGGTTTTTAGTTTCCTGGTGTCTCCCCCCATTTTTTAATGGCTTCATCATGTCATAGTACTGTTAAAAGGACACAACAAGAAGACAATCTATTTTGCTTTATCATATTTCTTCAGAAGTATTACTAACTAAACTAGATAAATACAAGTCAACCTTCTGAAAGATAATACAGTAAGGAAAGGGCCCAAGAACATGAAAGAGGCTTCCTTTTTCCCAGCATATAGCCCCAAATATCCCTCTCAATAGGATCGGCACAACTAAAATGGAAATATGAGTGGAGTGAAGGAGAAATGTCAGTAAACCAACTAAAGGGGGAAAAATAAATCTCTGACATACATATAGCTGACTTTTGCAGCTGATAATTCTGTTATGCCTCTGGGAGATGTATAAAGACCTTCTGTGTTGAGTATTCACAGGTTACATTTTCAAGACCCTCTCTGAGCTTGAAAAGCATAATTTTCCTTTTCTTTCTTACATGAAGAATAAATTATCCTGATTGCAAGACTGTAGAGTCTGGGGATTGAGAACAACTAGAAATAGCATGAGACTTGTGATAACATCTCTTTTCTGGAATGTCTCCAGTAGTTACATCTTTCTCTTGTACTGGGGATCCCAGCACAGGACACAGTACTCCAGGCGTGGCCTTACCAGTGCTGAATGGAAGGGAATGATCACCTGCATGGAAGGGAAGGATCACCTAGCTCGACCTGCTGGCATTCTTCCTAATGCAGCCCAGGGCACAGTCAGCCCTTGGGCCTTTGCTGCAAAGGTGCATTGCTGCCTCATGGTCAACTTGGTGTCCACTTGGTGTGACTTCCCCTTTGTGAATCCATGCTGACTCCTCTCAATCACCTTCTTGTCCTTCGTGAGCCTGGAAATGTTTTCCAGGATTAGTTATTCCAATACCTTCCCAGGGACTGAAGTGAGTCTGACCAGTCTGTAGTTCACTGCGTTCTCCTTGCCCTTTGTGAAGACACAAGTGATATTTGCTTTCCTCCCATCCTCAGGCACCTGTTCCAATTGCCATGATCTTTCAAAGATGATTGACAGTGGCCTCACAATGACATTTGCCAGCTCCCATCAGGGCCCATGGACTTATGTACGTCTAGTCTGCTTAAGTATTCCCAAGCACAATCCTCTTCCACCAAGGGTAAGTCCTCCTTGCTTGCGATTTTTCCCAGCCTCTGGGACCTGGGATTTCTGAAGGCTGGTGAAGAAGGCATTCAGCACCTTACCTTTTCCGTATCCTGTGTCTCCAAGACCCCTGCCTCACTCAGCAGCTGGCCTGCATTTTCACTGGGTTTTCTTTTACTGTCTATGTACTTAAAGAAGCCCCTCTTGTTGCCTTTGACATCCCTTGCCAGATGTGTCTTCAGGTGGGTTTTTGGATCTCCTAACCCTGGTCTCTGCATGCCTCAACAGTATCTCTATATTCCTCCTGGATTCCTTGTCCCTGCTTCCACCTTCTGTATACTTCCTTTTTAGGTTTGAGTTTTGCTAGGAGCTCCTTGTTCATCCATGCAAGCCTCCTGGCATCTTTGCTTGACTTCCCGCTTGCTGGGATGAACTGTCCTTTTCTTACACTTGGACGAGATGATTCTTGAAACAGCCAAGTTTATCAGATCCTTCTTCCTGCCAGTGCCTTGTTCCATGGGACTATTTCAAGCAGATCTCTGAAGAGGTCAGAGCCATTTCTCTGAAAGTCCAGGGCTGCGATCCTGCTTTTTCCCTGCTCCCTCCTCTTAGGATCCTGAGCTCTACCATGTCAAGGTCCCCACCTTTGACCTTCACATCTGCAACCTGCCCTTCCTTGCTTGTAAGTAGGAGGTCCCAGCAGTGAACGAGCTTTAATAAGCAGAACTAAAATTGGTATCAAATGTTCCCTGCTCACATCATCACCTTCCATTTGCCTTGTAAACTTGTGTCCCCTATTTACATAAAAATCACTATCATAATGGTACTTTACATCTCAAAATATATTTGCTGAATTATTCAGTTTCCAGAGGAAGAATTTGTTATCTTGATCCACAGCAAGTGCATTTCTTTTTTTTTCTTCCAGAAGTTCTGTTCGGCAAAGCTTGGAATATTGGTAAATCTGGCTGAAAGAAGATGACTTTCAACCTCCTGCTGCCATCTCTGTTAGAGTCATTCAAAGTGCCTCCTGCTGGGACCACTGCCTTTGAGTGCCAGCAGAAGCCACTTATCCTCTGATGTATTAGAAAAAGGGAAGCTGTATGGCCTCCATCTGAAAAAGATATAAATCTGGAGGATTTGAGGAAGACACTGCATTCAATACTAACTGGCAGTATTTACCTGTCAGAGAGGTAATAAATAAATACAGTTTGCTCTGAAAAAAACTGAAGCAGTATCGAATAAGTGTGGAAGGCTCTATATTTCATACTTTTAGTACGCTTTTTACTATTATTTAAATGCAAAAGAACCTATAACATTCAGAAGAAAGCTTCCTACCCATGACTAAAAGGCTATATTCTCTTGCAAATACAACAAATCCCCTCCCATAAATCAGTATTTTAAGGTAATTTTTCCTGCATGACAGAGAAATTATATTACCTTTCACATCAGTTTTAACATAGAGTTAAATGCTTTTGTTTCCACTTCGAATAAACACGGTATCTTTATTAGAAGGTATATTACTTAATTAACATTCAGACTAATTAACCATAGTGCAGCTGTCTAAATTACAACTAACATGATAAATATCTATCAAGAAATTAAAACTGATCACAGTCTATAACAAGTGCTGCCAAATAAATATTTTCCCCCTAGCAATGCCTTACACTGGTGTGCCAAATTCTAAAGTTGAAAAATACTTTCTCCCCAAAGCATTTCCATTGCATTTAAATTAAACATCTGCACTTTCAATGCTATTGACATACTTAACAGGAAACTTCACATCCAGCGGAGTTCAAGTGTATAACCTAATAGTTTTATCCTTTTTCCAGCTTCTCTCATACAGTGTCACACAGCACACAAAATTCATATTCTCATTCACACATGTGGAGTGGTCTAGAAGTAGTACTACTACTTTGCACCTGACAAACATAGCAGTAAGAGGAAAAAAATTCAAAAGAAATCACAGGGTCTGTAGAACTGGATCAATATACGTATTCTTAAATGTCTCTAACAATTTTTTGTCTCTGTTAGGATGTTCATGCAGGTCATGCAATACAAGTCCATAGGTTAGAGAAGATTTTGCCAAAAGCCAGGTTTTAAAATTGTATTAGGGGCACCTAAAATGTTATGGAAAAAAAACACAAGCAAAACACACACTATTATTCCAATAAAATATAGAACATAGACCATTATTTGCAGACTAGTTTGATTAGTGCATTTTGTAATTAGTGATCCTGGGTATGATGCCACCATTTGTCCTGCAACATTTCTGTGAATCCCTAAAGAAAATGGCTGAATGTATTCCAACATTTTGCAGCTACATACTTCTCAAGAGAATTTAAAAAAAAGTAAAGACATTTCAATATTGTTCAACTGCTAAAAGTTTCAGCTATGCTTCTCGTAGATAGGTTCCAGTACATTTCATTCCTCCAAAAGAGACAATTTCAACTCCAGAGGAACAGTTCTAAGTAAATAAGCATATTGGTTTCTCTTGCCTTAACCTGCGATAGCATCTGTCATTTTGTTTATGGTTTTGGTCACAAAGATCTGCTTCCGAGTCAGCAAACAACATGAAGATTCTGGTTTTATTGTATAATATTTATTCTAGAAAGAACTACTTAGCAATATCATTAACAGATTCACTGCAACTCCCACATTTTTACATAGGTAAGTGTTCAGCATAGCTTCCTTAAATTACAGTAAGAAACGAGAAGTTACATAACTGCAATTACAAAATTCCACTTGTTCTTAAAATCTTGACTTTAGATTAGGAGTATTGTGCTGTTTAAATAGAGATTAATAGGAAGTAAAAGTTTACATTCACATTTTACCTGTAGCATTTATTCTTGTGCAGTTAAAGCAGTGTAGGCAATACAAAGTATCTTTTTATGGGCTGGATGGACTGAATCCACCAGATTTACCTGACATATTGAAAATGAAGATGAGCTAAGGTTTATAAGATTTATGCGTCTGTCAGTGGAACCAATGCTTCTGATAAAATCACAACTGCTTTACACACATTAAAAACGTTAATCCTAATCNCCACCAGCAAACTCTCCACAGACACCTTGTCCTAGCAGCGGGGGGCGAAGCAAGATGACAAATGAGAATATCTCCCTGAATTATTAGAAAGTTCTAATACTGAGCCTTAACTGAAGAAGCTTCCAAAATCAGAGACCACTGTCCAGCAGAGAAAAATACTTTACAGGAGATTATAGCCCATTTACCTAACAATTTAAATAGAAAATGGATCCATTTCTACTACTTCACAGAGATGTTTAGCACAATTCTAATCCATCCTGGAAGTCTTAATTTTGTCTATATAAAATAATTATTTGGCAGAGTTCAGAAAATAACAATATTTTTTTTTTCTGAAATGAAGACCAGCATGAAGTGAAATTACTTGCATTTTACTTTCAAGCTCAGGACTTTTTCTGGAATGTAAGCCAATCACCCAAATTGATCTTTTAACTTTAAAATCTTCAGATTTCAAAATTCTCTGTTTCTGTTCTGCATTATAATGCAATTATTTTCATTCAAACACCAGATATTAATAAAATTGCGAGAAAATGAAAGTGAGAATTCCCTTATACATGAGTATTTTCTCCTTACTGAGAGTAATGATTCTTTTGTTGGTATGCAAACTATTACAGAAGCTTGACCCCTACAAATTGATGGGCCCTGATGTTATCCACCTGAGGGTGTTGAGAGCTGTCATTGCGAGGCCACACTCCATAATCTTTGAGAAGTTGTGGAGATCCGGGGACATCCCAGAAGACTGGAAGAAGGCTAACGTCACCCCCATCTACAAGAAGGGCTTAAAGGAGGATCCAGGAGGTCATAGGCCCATCAATCTTACTTCAGTCCCTGGGAAAGATATGGAACAAATCCTCCTGGGGGCTATCACAAGTCAAATGAAGCACATGATTGGGAAAAGACAGCATGGATTCACCAAGGGCAAATCGTGCTTGACAAACCTGATCGCCTTCTATGACAAAGCAACCTGCTTGGTTGATGTGGGGTGAGCGCTGGACATCGTCGACCTGGATTTCTGCAAGCTTTTCAACACAGCTCCCCACCACCTCCTCCTAGAGATGCTGATGCATTACGATCTAGACAAGTAGTCTGTGTGGTGGGTGGGAACTGGCTGACAGGCCACAACCAGAGGGTGGTGGTAGGGAGCTCCTTTTCAAACTGGAAACCTGTCACAAGTGGGGTCCCCCAGGGACAGATATTGGGCCCAACGCTGCTTAATATCTTCATAAGTGATCTGGACAATGGGATCAAGTGTACCCTGATGAAGTTTGCTGATGATACCAAACTGAGTGGGGAAGCGGACACTTCGGAAGTCAGAGCTACCCTGCAGGAAGACCTGGATAGGCTGGAACAGTGGGCTAACAAGAACCTTGCTAAGTTCAACAAGGACAAGTGTAAGGTCTTGCACCTGGGAAAACATAATTCAGGAGTGCAGCACAGACTGGGATCTCCCTGGTTGGGGAGCAGCTCTGTGGAAAGGGACCTGGGGCTCCTGGCGGACAACAAACTCAATATGAGTGAACAGTGGGCTGCAGCAGCAAAGAAAGCCAACAGGATGTCAGGCTGCATCACCAAGGGCATCACCAGCAGAGATAAAGAAGATATTATCCCACTCTACTCGGCGCTTGTCAGGACACACCTGGAATATTGTGTTCAGTTTTGGTCCCCACTATACAAAAAAAGACCTGGAGAGGGTCCAGAAAAGGGCCACAAAGATGATCAAAGGACCAGGAAGCCTGCCATATGAGGAAAGGCTGAGAGAATTTGGTTTGTTCAGCCTTGAGAAAAAAAGGCTTAGGGGCTGCTACAAAAATCAACACTTTCTTTTTACTAGGAGTCGCATGGAAAAGATGAGGGGTAATGCGTACACGTTACTCCTGGGGACATTCCGATTGGACACAAGAGGAAACTTTTTCACAATGGGAACAATCAGCCATTGGAATAATCTGCCCAGGGAAGATGTGGATTCCCCATCGTTATGCACTTTTAAGATTCAGCTGGACAGGGTGCTGGGCCATCTTGTCTAGACCGTGCTTTTGCCAAGAAAGGTTGGACCAGAAGATCCTTGAGGTCCCTTCCAACCTGGGATTCTATGATTCATGGTTCTTTGAGCTATTTCAATCTATGCAAACTCATACTGATGTACCAACATTTTTAACAGTAATGCTCATTTGTGTCTCAGACATATTATATGCCTCCCCCTACTATTATAAAAAAGGAAAATGAATGCAGGAGCTACAGCTCTGATTTATGTAAACCATCTCTGATACTCCTACTTTGGAGCATGACAGAAGGAGAAATAAAGGGCAGGTCATGGGATACACGCACTTAAAACAACAACTGTTACTACTGACTAAATAACTGTCCTTTCTTATGTGTTCAAGTTCAGATTTTAATGTTTATACATGGTGAACAAAATTTTTCCTAACGAGAAAGATCCAAAGACTATCAGTTGTGTCAATGACTAGTACCACTTGGCTGGAGCCTCTGCCTCAGCTGCCAGGTCAAGGACACAAAGCTAGTAAAAGCAGAAGTTATTTTATTTGGCAACTCTGCCGATACCAACATCTCTGAACCATACAGGCGGTGTTGGCTATGCTTAGGTGCAGAATACCTCTATGTTTTAGGGAAGACGCTTCTAGACAGCTAATAGCAAATGGAAATGCACTGTATGATCAAATCGGATACTCTGTGACAAGATGGTTTGGGTTACAGAACAGCCAGAAATATTGTTAAGAAGAGTCTGATCCATCAAAGACTTATATAAACAAGTAATTTCTTCTGTCTTGACAGTAAACGCAGCACCACATATGGCCTCAGGAAGAATACTGGTAAAATAATAACTGATTCAAATGCAAGCTAAAGATAAGCTCCTTCACCCTATGAAAGAATGCGTGAAGCAGACTAGCTGTAAACTCTGGCACTAAGCTGATAGCCACCTCATAATACAGCATGACTGAAAACATAAATTACAATTTAGTAGTTAAACAAAAAGCACAAAACCAAAACAAAATGGGTAGAATGCAGCAAGTGGGATGTAAATTATAAATAAAGCCTGTTTTCAAATACCTGTTTTTACTAGTTCTGTAAAATATGTAAGCTTTTGGTAAATAAACAAAGTCAAATAGTTAAAAGATGAGAGGCAGAGCTGCAAATAAAAAGCTAAGAGAAAACAGGTACAACTCCCAGGATAAACAATTAATTCAAACCTCTTCAATTTAAAAATGTTTGTTCCATGTATGCGACAGTAACACTGCAAATATTTGTAATGGACCTGTGGCTGGCAGCTGTTAAAACTGCAGATTTTAAACAAAGATCCCAATAACATCAGAACAAAAACATGTTTTTCCACTTAGTGGATCTCATTATTATAAAAAACCCCAAGTATCAAAGCATTCCTGTTAGTGTGGAATACTGAGATTTTTTTTCCATCTATTTTAAATAGGGTCACCTGAGATAGAAGTTAGGTGATTTTGCTAATGCTTAAAATGCTCCATAGACAAAAGCCAAAAGGAAAGGAAGAAAAATATCATTACGCAGGCCAACGCTCAGCTAGGGTATAATGGTTAAAAACTCCAGTTAACAAATAACAGTCAAGCGTTATTTCTTGACTGAAACACAGCACATCTGGCAATGCGCTATCCTGAATACACTGCTGATTCTCAACTGCTGAATCAGTACAGTCTCAAAAGCAAAATACCTAGCTATTGACTCACCCTCACACCTTTACACAGCATCTGAACGATTGATTTCTGGTGATCTCCCACTCAAAGTTAACCAAAATATCTGCTGTTCTCTACAGTGTTTGAAACATAAGCAAGCCAAAAAAAGTACTGAATGTCAACCTTTTCCGCAGCTTGTATATAAATAGCTGAAAAAGCATGTCTTTGCCAACTAGAAAAGTCGTCAAAAACCACAAAGAATATGTTTAAAGGGGTACAAGAATTAGCATATCATCTCTGAAAGGCATCACAAGATAAAGACTCCTAAAAAACTATTAGACTTTTGCATACAATTAGCTTGCCAGAAAGAATATAAAACACATCAGCACAGTATATCCACTTCTTCTTAGCTTTTTTTTTATTTTAGTAGTGCTGTTTTTCAACACAGCTGGTCCTGACTAAACAGATTTAAAGATTCATCAATTCCAAGACTATAAAGGATTATTGTGATTATCTAGTCTGACTTCCTGCAGGGCACATGCCATAGAAACTCGCTCACAGATTGCTGCAACATACTTCCTCTAAGATAATGTGGCAACAGATCATTTCAAATACAATCCTGTCTTGTTTTAAAGATATCAGTAATAAAGAAGCAACTGCTTTCCATGATTAATTTATTGTTAATTACCCTAATTATTAAAAGTAGCTTCATTTTTATTATGAATTTCCATGGCTTCGGTTTGTAAATACTGGACTTTGTTAAATCTTTTTTGACAGAACTGACAGATTGAGACATATTTTTGACAGACTACCTTAATTAGCAATCATCTACCTGAAATCTTTCTCCATGTACCCATCTATAAGTCATAATACGCTACCTCCTCATTGAACTTTTGCAGTTTGTCTGAATAAAGGAACGAAGTAATTTTTTCACTCTGTATTTGTCAGGCTTCTGCTGGAATATTATTCTCACTTTTATATATTTACTTCTCTAGATATATATTTTTATCTTTTATACATTGAGAAATTGTAGATAAACAGGTAATTCTTCAAAGCAATAATGAGAATATCCAGAAGACATGATATATTCTAACAATTGGGTTTGGCTGTTTAGTCTAGAAATGACAAGAATTAGGAAAACAATTTAAATCAAAAACTTGGAGGAAAGAGGAACAGAATAATCTCTTCTCCTTGTCCATGGCAAGTCGAATAAGAATAATAAGGAATAAGGCACATTCAGCCTAGGCTTCAGAAAAGTCTTTAACAGTATGGGCCAAAAAGTACCAGACTTTTTGAGACATTGCAAAATATCCACTGTTACAGACTTTTTTTTTTATAACATGCAAGACAAGCACATGTTGAAAGTGCCATAGTTAGCAATTAACTTGCCTTAAAGGAGTTAGATGGACTAGGTAACCTTAAGATGCATTCTAGGTTCCCCCCTCCTATCAATCCTTGCCTTGGAAGAGTCAAGTATTGCAGATCATCTCTGAATCTTTCTAGCTTTTCCACATCCATTCTGAAGAGAACACTGCAGAATCAGTAGCAATTGCTCAACGATCACCTCATTTAGTCTATACAGGGAGATTTTCAATTATTTTCCTCCTCTGCCCCCTAAGATGGCCCCCTGCCTATAAAGGCAAGACTTCTTATCCTCTTAGCTATCAAAATCAAGAAAGAGGCTGATGTTCAATTGGTTAGCTGTAATAATGTTTCATCATGTTAAGTGTCATTGCACCTCAGGACACAAACACCATCTGTAGGTCCTTTCTATATTTGGATTTATTAGAATAGATGCTGTTTAAATGAGCCAAGTATCTGACAGAAACCATACAATTTCTGAACTAATCATTATTTAACTTTCTACTGCATCATCAGCAAATTTTGTGAGACTGCACCAATTTTTTCTGACTCCTATTATGAGAATAGTGAATAACAAAGAGACAAGAACACATCCCTGCAGGTCCTATTACAAGCAGCAGCACTGAATAACAATTCTCCATTTCCAACTGCTTTGTTATCAATTCATCTGTTTTTAAACCATTTAGTAAATGCCATGTTTAATTCTGCACTGTTAACTTCTTTAATCATAATGTCAAGGGAGGGTTATTTAATGCCCGCAGAAGTACTACATGTATTGTTAACTTTATCAATGCAACTTTTAATCAGATTTACCGGCACGCACGGTTTCTATCTCTGACAAGGTTGACAATTTCTGAAGAGAAGGCTAGTACTAGAAAACAGGGAAACTCAACTATGAAGTTTGAAGATTTGAGGTCAGAAAAGATAACTGGCTTGGGACAGCCAGCATACACCTCCTGAAGAACTTGTGCTATAAGTCATGTTGGTGAGATATGGACTGGACAAATGGATTTTAAGTTGGACGGAAAGTTGGCTGGACTGCCAGCCTCAAAGGGTGGCCATCAACAGTACATAGACCAACTTGTGGCTGGTTCCTAGTGGCATCCCTCAGTGTACCAACATCTTTATTCCAGTATCCAAATTGTTAACACAGTGCAGTCTCAGGCACTTTACAGATGATACCAAGCTTGGGGGAGCAGTCACCACACTGCAGGCTGCTATTCAGAGGAGTTTCCTGAACAGGCTGGAAAAACAGACCAACAAGAACCTCACAAAGTTCTTCCAAGGCAAATACAAAGTTCTCCTCGTCTGGGATAGATCAACCTCATGCAACAAGGGCAGGCAGCAGCTTTACAGAAGACAACCTGCTGATCCTGGTGAAGAAGCTGAACAGGAGCCGGCAACGCTGTCCTTGCAGCAAAGACAAGCCCCATACTAGGCTGCATTAGCAAGAGGGTATCCTACAGGTCAGGGGAGGCAATTCTTGTCCTCTATTTAGTAGTCATGAGACATCTGGAGTACTGATTTACCGCGTACAACTGCCAGATGGGATTATTTGAAAAAGATGGATGCAGATTCTTCTCAGAGGTGCACCAGAATAGGAACAAAGGCAACAGACGCTGGAAATTCCAACTGATAAAAGGAAAACATTTTTCCCTTGTGGGTGGTCAAAATTTAGAACAGATTTTTGCCCAGATAGGTTGTGGGATCTTCACAAATATTCAAAACTCAACTGGACAAGATCGTCAACAACCAGCTCCAATAGGTTCTGCTTTGAGGAGGAGGTTGTACTGGAGACCCCTAGAATTTCATTCCAATCTAACAGATTCTATGATTCTGTGCTTGTAAAACTTAAGACACAGCAGTAAAAGTCCCTGTGAGCCACGAGAAAGAATATCCTTTGTCTGCTTCTGCCTGATTTTTTAGCCAAAACTCTATGATGGAGATAACAAGCACATCATCTCTATCTGTCCACAATAGAAGAGTTTACAATAACCAACATCATAACCTCTGCCATTAGACTACTACCAATAACATAAAAACTCTTTCTATTGGTAACCACTCATTTATCACATTAAAGTGTAACACTGTGGCAGCACAGCCAGTTTAATCCACCAGAAATACATGTTGCTAAATAAAAAGACAAGTGGTCTCAAAAACCCTCATTGTCTGAACCTTTCCATGCACTATGACTGGCACTTGTACAGTGAGCCCCATCAAGAGTCTAATCTGCCAGAAAAACAGCACCAGAATTAAAGATGGTTAGCATTCAGCCAGATAATTCCCTAATTCCCACCGCAAAGCCACACAGACACTAGTGTATGCGTAAGTGCAATAAGCAGCATACATTATGTAGCCTGGCTTCTCAAAGCTCGTTCCTGTCTGAATTACCTTCTGCTTCACAATATGGATGAAATCGCACTGCAGTCCTTCCTATGGCAGGAGCAATAAAATTACATTTCTTCCCTCTCCACAGACACTTACTTCCAAGAAAGTTAATTTTTTGGTTGGACTGAGTTAGAACTGGTAAAGAAATTCAACATAATAGGGCAGGGGGGTAGAAGAAAGAAGGAAAGGAAAGGGGTTTGTCTAGAGTATTCAAAGGGACACCCAACCGACGGCCCTGGCCAGGCCAACTTGAGGGCCTCTAATGAAAGATGGTTCATAAGGTATCACTTCATGATTTCCTCTAATAAAATGGAAAAGGTCCATCAGAAATACAGTGTTTTTCACTGAGATAGTACCCCTATTTGCATCAAAGTCACACACAATGTACAAATGTTTCAGCTTATTGTCCATGTGTAAGAAAATTCTGGCTTTTTTTGGTGATGTCTGTGAGCATCACCATGAGTTTCCCAGTTCTACCTATAAAAAACCCTGAAAGATGGTAGTGGAATGAAGAATTAAGGTATTAAAAAATTGCATCTTAAAACAGGGCATGACTTCTCTAGTACAAATAAAATTGACAACTAAGAAAGATTTATTTTAGATTGTTTCACACAGGAGACTTTTTAAATAAGGAAATGTGACTAACATCTGTTTTCCCTCTTTCTGCAACTGTTTTAATACTTCCATTCTGTGCTTTATCTAACACAGCAATGCCATTGGTTTCAATAGAAATATCAAATCACAATTATGCTATTTCTAGAACACCATGCTGGTAACAGAATAACTGTTAAACAGAATACATGCATTTAGATGTGTTTCTAATGTAGATTCACATGATGACAGCCAACAGTATTACAGTGAGAGCTGATATGCCTGCAATTATTGGCAGATCTGAGACAGCACATTCAGCAGCTACTTCAGAGTATGACACCAAAATCCAACAACAAGCCTAACTGGCTCATTAAAATCATTCTCCTGATTCAAAACTTGTCAGTGATGCTGCTAGTTCCCCTAAAACAAACTGCCATTCTGTTTACATTCTGTGACACAAGGGCCAGACAAAAATTGGCAGAAAACTTATCTTCAGTTTGTATCTTCTTAGCACTGGATTGGTCACAATATTTTCCTCTTTTGAAAGGCAACTGGATATCCCCATTTCACTATCTTTAGTGCCTCTTCAAGTAATAACTAAAACTTCTCTGAATATCACTTTGTCAGCTAAATGAATCGTCCAGAGAATTTTTTAACTGCAGAAGAAATGAAGTCAACACTTATTCTACTTGTTCCCTTTCACGGCAGTTAAAGTAACAAATAAACAACAACAATAAAAAAGTAATTTAGGAAAGCAGGAAGCACACAATAAAATTCAGGAAACAGAAGCCAACATACTAAGGTTGCATCAAAATAAAGACTAGTACATGCATTGCTGCGACTGACTGGGAAGTAACTGACAAGGAACCAGGGAAAGGGAGATGAAGAGTTAATGAGAAGCTCAGACTGGGATCCTGAAACAGAATGAGACAAAAGGGGACAAAGAGAAGAGTTAGATGGAAGAAATGGAGTAGCTGAGCTCCCTCTATATAAGTACAAATCAAAGTTTCCCAATGTTTAGGGTGGGGGGTTTGTCTGTTTTAACATCTGAGGTCCCTTGAATAATCGACACGAGTTCTGAGAAACTTAAGGTTGGTCTTTGGAGCACAGTCCTGTGACAATTCAGAACGGATCTGCCACTCTGTACAGGTCTTTTTGACTGGGCAGGGGAAAGATGACAGGGTTTGATGTCTTCTAAAAAAATCACACAATGTTTAAGTAATATACACCTCCCTATTCAAAGTGACAGTATAGTTTCTTTTTTTTTTAAATTATAACTTTGAAATATAAAAAAAATACCACATCTATCTAGGGATCCAGCACATGGTCCAAGAACATCCAAGATCAAAAGTTTCTATCACCACATACATTTAAATGAAATGAAGATACTAGTAATATCTATGTACAATACCCTTAAAGTTATGTGCTTGTTATAAAAAAAACCCGCAAAATAACACAGTGGGGTTAAGACCTTATTTTCTTCTTCCCTTTCCTCCATTCTACCAAATATTTCATAATTAATGTTTTTATTTACAGTAATTTCATTAACTCCATTAACTCTACCAACACATTGATGAAAACCTGCCATACACCTGTTTCTTTATAGCTTCCCTTTCATTAGTAAACACCCATAAATAAAGGCTAAAAAGAAACCTCTGCTGCTGTTCTTTCCCAGAAAATAAGTTAACTTTCTTTTACTAAGAGGAGCCACTATTCTATGCTACATTTTAGAAATTCGTTAAATCCTATATGAGCAGGTTTCCAAGCATGTCCTTCTAATAAGAAAATAACAAGTCCTTTTGGTAGCATCAGTAAAACCACTTACAATCCGCAGAGAAACTGCATAAGTTTATCTCACGGTGGAAGGTAACTGGCCCTGTGCACTTCAAATTAAACTTGAGCTATTCAGGTCAAAACAAAAATTCTGAGACCAAAAATGTTACTACCTTAGTCCTTAAAAATGGTAACTTGGCACTTCTTCAGTATGCACTCTGCAAGATGGCTAAGATTGCCAGGTCATACATAGAACAAAAAGACTTTATTAGCCTCAAGTTCTGAGGCTATTGGGAAAAGTGATGGAGGAAGATACAGATGGATTCCCAAAATAAAATGACCACCTTCAACCCTTTACTGGCCTACCCTGACTCCAAAGAAAATATTAAATGCTGTCACTTATAGAAGGTGTGGAAAAGTAATAGCACTCGGATCAGTATTTTAACTGTTGTGTTATAAAACACTGACAATATGGGCACGTGTACACAATAAACTGAGTTTAAGCTAATTCATAAAAGAAACTTGTAAGTATTATTCTTAAATCAAAGGAAGACTTACAGTAATATAATAATTATAAACCTGCATCTTTGACAAACATCAATGTAACAGTTCTATCAAAAGATACTAACTACTGGATTAAACAAAAGAGAAGCTCAAACTCTCCCTAATCAGCTGCTGAGGGAGAACACAGGGACACGCAGCTCTCGGTCCACTCACTCGCTGCCTACCCAACTGCCTGCTGCCAGCCAGGACCGGGTGGGAACGGGTCCCCGGGCGGGAGGGACAGGAAGGAGACAAACTGACTCTTTCAGCAGCAGTGCCAGCCTACATCAGTGTGAAACATCCAGAGAGGTATTAAATAGCAGTCTCTCCTTCCTTCTGAAAGGATGCAATCTCAGCTTCATTTCTGAACCCCTGCTCTTCCGTAGACTACAGAGCAAGCATTCACAAATTCCCCATCACCTCTAAGGACATATCTAAAAGAATAAACGGAAATCTGCTCCATCACCTGCAATTTAATTTAGATCAAACAGCTAACACTTGAATGGCGAAGTACATAAAATGACACCACTATTTCCCCTGCTATGTAAAGGTCTTTGAATTCAGACCACTGTCATTTTACTGACAAAACCCCTCAAACTTCAGATAAAGAAATTGGAAGCAGGATCTCCCAAGTTTATGAAAAGTCCTTTCAGCTCCGGGACATTCCAAAATTCACACACAGCTCAGCAAAACACAGTGAAAAGAAAGAATTAAAATAGTTATATTAGCCCTACCCACGTGACAAGTCACACATGCATACTATCTTAACTGCTGAAGATACAACTGAGCAAAAGAATGGACTTTAAATGCCATTTTTAAAAAGCAGTTAAATTTCTTTGGACCCAAAGCTATTACTCCCCCCTCTCACCCCTTGAATAGGGGTTCCTAAACTTCCTGTGTCTCCACACTTGCTTGTGCAACAGCCCCAGAAGCCACTCAGCCACACAGGCCAGATGTGGTATGTGGGTGAGTAGCGTTCGTGTCCCTTTAGCATTTGCTGTGCCCTTCAGAACTATTAGCAGCAGCATGCATTTGTGTTGAAGGAAAACAAACTGGAGACCACATCAACAGCAAGCCACTGATACAGAGAGGTATCAAGTGGCTATCATCAGCAAATAATATAATCCTGCACATGATTTGTGTTTTCCATTATTTCAGCAACAGCTCTTTCTGTGATATGTATTGGATCTCATCTAAACACATTGGATCTTGAGCTATTAGTGGCAGTGAGTACTGGCACTAAAAAGAAATGGGTATTTGTTTTTTAAGCTGTCGGGGTGCCCTAAATTCATTTATCTTTTGGACTTAACTTTTCATATCATCTGACAGATTTATTTTTTCCTCAAAGGCAGTATGTTATTTTTAGGGGTAAATGTACAATCATAAAGTATCTTCACTACCTGAAGAAGCTCTTACTGCACAGTGCAGCGATGGCAGCTAAAGACTCTGAAATCAAACTTGGCAATCGGCACTTTTTTTATATTTAATCAACATTTGGGACCAAAACCAAAGCTGTATCTATGATCAATCAGCTAGCACAAAGCTATGCTTTTACATTAAAAATGAAACAAAACCACCATGAAATTTACAGGAAGATGAATACAAAAAATGTGAGAAGCTAAGTTACAGTTCTCTTGCTGAAACCTCTCCCAATTTCTTTATTTTTGCTTCTTCATATTCCTTCTATTTTAAGCAATCTTTATGTGTAAAACATAGTATGATAACTTCTATAAACAGTAAAACTTCAGGAAACAGACAGAAGAATTTCTGAAAGGAGAACACATTTCTCCAAAGTCCATGAATTACTATTAGCTCAAAACTAAGACGTAACCAATTTAAAGAATTAAATTTTATCTTTGGAAACCACTCATATATTTCCCCCTTTTTCATTCCAACATTCACGAAAAACATATGTTATGAGAAAAATTACTCAAAGAGAAAGTCAAGCACTCAAGAAAATAAGGATAAACAATAACTGAAATTAGCCCTGGCTCCTGTATATATGCTTTACAATAGTTTTTAATTGCATGACCACAAGCAGAACCTCTCTTTATTTTGAGCAATTAATGAGCAGCCATTCAGATTTTTGTTGTCATTTGTGGCTCAATGTATGGTTCTTAGGGGTTAGTTTATTAAAAATTATTCAGACCTTACCATGAAGGTAGATAATCCCCATTCCTAATGATTTCTACATAACATTCAGCATCCAAGTGCTTCAAACCTACAACATTTTTGTGAAAATACATGCAAGACGAGACAGTATTATCTTGGGTTTACAGAGAGATTTAAGTACAAAAGTGTCCACTAATTTTGTGTGACGAGCTTGTGGTATCACCTATAACATTGACATGAAAGATGGAAGGTCACAGCCCCCTCTAAGGGAGCATTGCATTTTCTTCATTTTAAGAGTGGCTCTCCCTCCTTCTGGAAGTCTTTGTCACAATCGCTATTCACTGGAGAATAGTCGAATCATAGGAGGAAGAAATGGGGTTTACAGCCTCATTACCATATACCATACTGTAAGTGACTGCAAAATTAAAGGTCTTACCATAACTCTTACAGAAAAAGTAGACTAAACAGAGAACACTGGCATTTCCCTGGTTCTTGAATGCTTGCCTTTGTAACCCTACTTACACTTTTAGAACAGTTTTTGTTTACCAATTACCTCTACAGTATATCCACAATCATGTGGCAAGAAGTTGAAATAAGAAAGAAGAAACAGGTCTTTAATAATCTTGTTAAATGTTTTAATTTCTCCTTAATGCCTTATGTAAAATTAAGTATCTATCCATTTGCAAGGCTTACCACTGAGTTTTTAAATTAAGATGCATTTTTATTCCTGTTTGTTTCAAAGGACACAATAATCAACCATTACCTCCTGCCCAGTCAAATGCAACAATGCAGAGAGTAATCAAATTTGGCAGGCCAAGTGCTGGCTGTGCACTGCTGCAGCTACAGCGTTCTCTGTCCCTGCAGCCACAAGGTTTTCAGTACGCCTGTGCATACACTAATTCTCACAACCCCGATTCCCTACCCCTCCCACCCATGGAACTTTGTTATCCACTCCCCTTAGAAAACATATACCGTGTTACATATATACATAGATATTAAACTCACAATAACTATTAATAATTGTAATTATTATTATATGTTAATTACCTTTTCCTTTCTATGTGTTAAGGATAGAAACAACAGATAGTAACATAAAATCAGGATAAGACTGAAGCACGGTTCTTGATACCACATGGACAACAGTGCTATACAGGCTGCCAAAAGGACAGATGTTCTTTGCTTTTCTATTAAAAAAAAATCTGCCTTCTATAAAATGAAATCCAACAAACTGTCTTTTCAGTTCATATAAATACCCACTAGGGACGACCAGTCTTTTTCCTTCTAAGCTCTACACATGAACACAAGCTTGCTCACTTACTCCAAAAAAAGCCAGATTGGCAGTTTCCCCTACCCCTTTTTCCCCCTCTTCGTAATTTTCTGTTCTTTAAAAACTAAACCAAACCAAACTGCCATGTTTCCTCAAAATACATCTTTGGAAGACTAAAAGCAAGTCACACTACCATTTGCCTCTATTCCAAATGCAATTCTGTCATAATATGGTATTTGGAGCAACCTAGGTGAGTCTCTCTCCAGTTACAGATGAAGAAACCCTCGAACTCCTGTTTGGATTTTTTGATTAAAACCTTCTTTCCCTGGCCTAATGTAATTAAGCATTCAGTATGTTTACAATAGAAAAGAAATAGTTAGAAAGCAACTGCACGTCAGCCACCAGTTTCCCCTAAGTAAATTCTATTCTGTTTCTTTGCTGGTTGTCTGTTCACAGCTGGTCTTAAAACAGCACTCAATAGAAACAAATGCCCACGTTTTAATATTGCGTATGTACTTTACATGTATACTCTAACACTGTTTTCAGCATGCTGTAAATTGGATAATGTTCTAAAAGGAACAAGCTCTTTGTTAACTATAAACTAGTAATGCTTAAAAAATTTAAAATTAATCTCACAAAAAACCCTCTCCAAATTCCTCCACTATTTGCCATGAATTTCAGCATCAGGAAGGCAGCTATTCTGTTTACAAAAATAAGAGAGCATATTATGACCTCCCATATCAATGACTAAATAATATTCTCCTACAAAGCAAGAAATTATAAAAACACCCTGCACAGAGTTTGTCACAACAGGACTTGCCAAGGACACCAGAAGGTGACTTGCATTTAATTCTGTCTTTATTTTTAAAATCTATTAAAATCTATCCATCTCCATGGTAACTCAAAACATATATTCCTCCCATACAGTATGATTAATACTTTGTAGTTTTTGTTTTATAGTCAACCTTTTGTTCCTTTGTTTGAAAATACATAAGAACTGCCTAGTTGATCCTAAGAATCTTAAATGATACCATAAGTCTGTATGTGGAAGTAAATGGAAGGTGAAACGTACTGCATATTTTGCTCCTTGTTATACTGTTCCTTAAATCCAATAAACTAGCCATAAGTTCTGTTGTCTTCAAAGGAAAGAAATTGTCAAACTAATTATTGCAATTTTTCAAATTTTAATGATAGAAGACTTGCTTAAAAACTGGTCTTATTTTACTCTGTCCTGGTTTCAGCTGGGAAAGAGTTAATTTTCTTTCTAGTAGCTGCTGTGTTTTGGGTTTGGCCTGAGAAGGATGCTGATAATGCATATTGCTCTAGTTGTTGCCAGATGATGTTTTACATTAGTCAAGGTCTTTTTCAGCTCCTCACAGAAGCTGAGAGGGAGCACAGACAGAACAAGCTGGGCAACGGCATACTCCGTACCACAGACGTCACGCTCAGTATATAAATGGGGACTGCCCGGGGGGTAGGGACCTGCGATCACTGCTCGGGATGGGCTGGGCAACCAATTCACCTGGTGGTGAGAGCGACTTGAGTTGTATTATTCTATTTTGTGTATTCTTTTACCATTATTATTAGTATTATTGTTATTTTCCTTTTTCATTATTGTTCTATCTATCTCAACCCACAAGGTTTTTTCCCTTTCCTCTCCTTTTCTCCCCGCCCCAGTGGGGCAGGGGGCAGTGAGTGAGTGGCTGTGCGGTCCTAGATACTGACTGGGGTTAAACCGCAACACTCTCCTAAAAACTTATGCATACTTCTAATTCCTTAAAGCTCACAGACTTCCACAAATCACCATGACAGACTGCATTAAATGTCTTAAAAACAGAGAGAGGAAAAACAATAATTATGGGAATCCATTATAATCTTAAAATATGAAGCACTTAAACTGAACTTCAGCAAGTTAGTGCTAACAGGGAGAGATACTGAAATGGATGGCATCTTACTGCAGTGATCTAATAAATATTAAATGTAGCTTCTACATGAGGACAGTTCCACCAGAGAAGAAAGGTAGAGGTCATGACATCCACTAAAGACCTCCAAGAAACCATGGATAATAAATTCATGTAAACCTAAGTCTCAATTTAACAACGCATGAGAAGGACTTCTGCTCAACTTTCCAAAGGCAACATATATAAGCAGCCTAAAAGCCTACGATTTTAGGTAAAAAACACTTCTACCTGCCTAAGGTATGTCATTACCTTAGTAGACACAAATCACACTGACACTTCTGTATTATGGTCTTTGTTCAGGTCCCCACAATTCGAGAGACAGACAGACTGGAGTGGGTCCAAATGAGGACCACAAAGATGAACAAAGGGATGGAGAACCCGCCCTATGAGGAAAGACAAAAGGAGTCCGGTCTTTTCTCCCTTGAGAAGGCTGCTCAGGGGGACCTCATCACAGTATTCTAGTACTTAAAGAGTGGCTACAAAGAGGGTGGAGGCTCTCTCTTCACAAGAAACCACATGGGGAAGACAAAGGGCAAGAGGTGTAAGTTGCACCAGGAGAGGTTTCATCTCAACATAAGAAAGAAATTTTTTACAGTAAGAACAACCTCCCCAGAGATGTGGTAGAGTCCCCATCACTGGATGTTTTCAAGATGCGATTGGACAGGGTGCTAGATAATCTCATCTATATTCCTTTTCCCACAAAAGGCTGGGCCAGATAATCTTTCGAGGTCCCTTCCAACCTGGGCTATTATACAATTTTATGATTTATCTCCAGCTTCCCCTTCCATGACTGAACGTACCAAGTTATAAAAATATCCACCTTACACATACAACACTGAACTGTTCATCGTTCTGCATTCTCCAAATCATTCTGCACATACCCTTCACAACCCAATCAAGAAAAATCTTCAAGTATTTTCTAGTAATCAAATGACAAATCTGCTAAAAGCCTCTGATTAGGTTGCTAAGCAATCGGATCCCAGCACACCGTTCCTGTTGAGGAACTGAAGAACTAGATGAAAGTGGAAATATTTACTCTCGGTTTCCCTTATGTTCTGTGCAGCACTTAACACGACTATCAGCTGTCTCAAACTCATATCTGAGTTCCTGGCCACTATAAGAAGATCTGTCCTTAACTCCAACTATATAAAGATATAAAAATATCCATAATACTGCCAAACATTAGAACACAGGACTAGCGATAATAAAATGATAATTTTGAGTGTCTCTGTTAGTGTCAACTGGGGCCAGATAAGCTCTTAAGATTCTTTTTAAATGTCTCTTTCACGATGCCTGAACAATCACCCTAAAGGAATTTCCTATTTGCAGTTAACCTTGAAAATTACTCAGAAAAAGGAAGGACCACATATATGTGCAGTACCCTCTGTACACATCTCACTATAAATATCTCATCTTTCCAGGAGTTTGCTTGCACAGAATTGTAAGTGTGTATGAAATATGCTCAGCCTTGACTTGAAGGAATTCTGTTCCTTCAAGGGAGGCCTTCTGAAGTAGACCTCAGATGCAGCATGTCTTTTTTTCTGCCTATATATTTTAGAAAACGCATCAGCAGTTCCATGTTTTATCAGATATGAAGCAAAAAGCATCTCACTAAATAAAAATGTCTCATAAAATACTCCACTACAAGAGTATAATACATTAGTGATTCAGTGAATAGTTTTGTTTTTTTTTTTTAAGATGAGTTTTGAACTAATGCTACAGTTTTAGGGACGCCCTAAAACACCCAAATCAGATAGCTTCAATTGCACCAAGTCCTTTTACCCATTCTCTTTTCCTTGATAGGAATCCTCAGAAAATTTAAAAGGAGCCAATAGGAAACTTGTTTCAGACTCGGTTGGCAAAAATTCCATCTATTCCCAATACCATTAGGTCTTACTCCTAAAACTAAATGAGAAGTCACTTCACACACTCCCCCCGGCTCCCCTTCTGCATAAAAGTAGCAAATTACCTTTATTGATCTGACTAAATTCTAAATTGGGCAATTATGTTTGGTCTCTCTACAGTCATCTGCTATTTCAACAGAAATAGTCCTCACATCACATCTTAAACTCTGAGGAATTTTTTTTTACTGTTAAAATAGCTACTATGCTCCAACTGTGAGTTTCAGTGATCTCTTTAGCTGACTTAACAACTCACAGGAGTCTTGTTTGACCTAATTAACTAAAGCTCACAGAGAACTTGCAGATCCTTTATTTAGAAGTAGTATAAAAATAACAAATCTTAACACAGACAGGGCAAGAAAGTAAGTTATCTACCTTCTTGGCATTATTTTGCCATCTCAGCAGAAGTCATACACTGGTCTGGGCAACTACATGAGAGCCACACACATACGTTTCACCATAACAAATGCAATTTTGCATCTTTATCCACCTCTGTGCCTACAGAAGTCTCCCCAAGGTTTGTTCTTGCTTTTCTGCTCTCTCTTCTTTGTCCCTTTGGAGTACTCACAAGAACAAGCTGAGCTTCCCATAGTGGTATCAATAATAATCTTATTTTACTTTCTTCTTCTATTTCATATTAAGTACAATATTGGGGAAGGGACTCACTGGCATCTGTTGTTTTATAAACTTTATAAAGCCTTTGTAATACTGATAAAGGATAAATAGTACATTCTTTTAAATTTCTTAGGCTCCCCACCAAACAAAACAGGTATCTTGTCCAAATTAATCTAAAGAACACTAGGGAGTACTTGAGCCAGGCAAAACAACACCACAAGATACAGGGTCCATACACTTAGTGACAAGATAGGTACACACGTGTGTCTGTGTATACATACACTCACACATAAATATACACACGCACATCTGGTCAGTGATGGTTATCAGAAACTCTACCCACATTATGAGCAACTCAGTATACAGTGTTTACATAGTACAGATTTTAAACATTCAGTTCCTGTGAACTCCCTCCCATAGATTTTGTACAATGGCAGTGAAAGTAGGAATATCCAAACCAAGCAGGTTAAATAGAACAGTGACCTTTTTTGACAGAAAGTGGTTACTAAATCTTACTTAGTGTTTCTGTGCTCATCTGAGAAGCCTGGATACAGGCAGATCAGAAAGCAAAGAAATGCTTTTTTATTTTCCAGTGTCATGACACCGTATCTATCTGCACACAGACTACATATTCAAATAGAGGAAAAAATGTGCTTCTTTTCATAGAATCATAGAATAGTTTGCGTTGGAAGGGACCATTAAAGGCCATCCAGTCCAACCTCCCCTGCAATGAGCAGGGACATCTTCAACTAGGTCAGGTTGCTCAGAGCCCCGTCCAACCTGACCTTGAATGTTTCCAGGGATGGGGCATCTCCCACCTCTCTGGGCAACCTGGGCCAGTGTTTCACCACCCTCAGTGTAAAAAATTTCTTCTATCTAATCTGAATTTTCCGTCTTTTTGTTTAAAACCATGATCCCTTGTCCTATCGCAACAGGCCCTACTAAAATGTCTGTCCCCAGAACCATAAAAGCCATATTATCTTTAGTCCTTTAAAAATACTAAATATTTAAGTTCTATTTCTGATTACTCAGTAATAAAAAAAATGTGATTTTCAGACAGGCATAGAATTTTTAACAAGGTTATGTCACTGCTACAAAACCCACCAAATATAAGTAACAAATTCTGACAGCTTCCATACCAGTATTTATTTCCCTTTCCAATTTGAGAGAAACCTCCTGCATTTTGAAAAATCTTATTGTTTTGTCAGCATTTAAAGAGTTGTAATACCAGACTGATCAGAGCATAACATGATATTACAGTAAAGAACACACCATACATCTTTCTATTTCAAGTTTATTTTGGGCACAGCTCTTCCTTTAGGAACTCATTGCACACAAATGCCTTTTCCTCCACAGTTTCAACTTCTGCGAACACTATCACTTTGCTTTCACCTTGATAGCAAAAATTAGAAGAATATCACAGCCCTGTGTAGTACAGTGAACTCCAGGTAACCTTTCCAATATATATTTCACAGACCTACAAACTAAAATTACTGCACAACTCCTGTAACTCAAACCTATTCAAGATTCCCCACGCACAGTTTCTTCCTAGTAATAGCACGGGCTCTCTGTGATCAGAGACAACCAAGAAAGATTGGCAATATTTTACACAAAATAATTTTCTCCAACTGTCTGTCTCAAAGTTGAGCTTCACTTTGCCCTTCCATTTCTCACTGTTCCCCTCCCTCCAGTTTTGTTTCAGCTGAGCTATTTTATCTTGGAACAAAATAGCACCCCTCTTCAGGCAGTGTTTTAGTCGCTCCAGGCTTCCTGGCTGTTACATCCCTGCTCCTATTGTTTAGCTGAAAGGCGAATACAAACCTTACAATCTATCTCAAGGATATTACTCCAGAAATTTCTTGGAACTTTTAATTGAAATAAACTTGGTATTTCAAATCATAACCCAAGGTAAGAAGTTTGCCAAAAAGCATGAGATGAACATTTCAGCCTATTCAGAGATGCTGTACATTTTGTCTGGTAGTTGTCTTACAGCGCAATACTACTAAATAATGAAGTGCCTACTGTTACCATTTATAGGTACTGACCTACTGAAAACACCTGCAGTAACAAACAGCATTTGAACTTCCACTACAGTAAGAAACTTTTCTACCAAGCTGATGAGGCACAGTAGCATGATAAATAACATTAATTAGATTTCTTAGATGATTCGTATTACAGTTTGGGAATAATAAAAAGTTTCTGCTGGTGCTGATCTAACAACAAGCAACTATTTCCATTTAGTATCTTAATATACTTCAAGATATGACCCTACAGCATAGCTTCTAGCCTAACTACCAATTACAAAATCCTAATCCCAGCTCTGCCACATCCATTTGTGCACCTCTGTACATTTCCTCAGGCTTCAGATTTACAGTTTGTAAATGGGACAAATTTCTGTTACCCACCTAAAAAAGGCATAGATTGTTCTTTCATGTCAGAAGAGCTATGGTACTACATCAGTAGTCTTGAACATAAGGAAACACTGAAGGCAGTCAGACACTGACAGCTTTGTCCAGGGGAGCTGTGGAGTCTCCATTCACAAGAAACTCAAAACCTGACTGGATGCAATCCTGGACAACCTGCTCTAGCTGATCCTGCTTCAGAAGGCAGTTGAACCTGATGATCTTAAGAGGTCCCTTCAAACCTAAACAATTCTCTGATTATTTCTATATTAGAAAATATTTAGGTTTGGGTTCTTTTGTTTTGTTTTGTAGCGGGGGTCTGGAGGGTTTGTTGTTGTTTTGTTTGTGTTTTTTAATAATTTCTGGAGAAACCCACCACAAAACAATTTATTTTCTACTCTGAAGCTCTGCCAATTTCTTCCTGTCATGGAACAGATGTCTCCTTCCAAAGTTCTAGCAAAACAGTAAATTCTTTCCCCTCTTATTTAAGAATATAATAATGTTGTGTGCAATAATAAGCATAATGAGCTAGAACAGAAAGCAGTCCCAGAAAGAAAATCACTAAGTGCAAGTCTATAGCTAGAGCTTTCTCTCTCCTTCCCCTCAAGGAACTAGTTTTAACAATAAAAAAACCACCAGATTAGTAGAAAGGAAGTGTAACTCATTTGTAGGTAAAATGATTCCCCTTTCTCCAATTCAATACCATTGTCAGTATTACTGTTGCCTTCTTCATCGGACACTGGGGAGGGAGAAAATCTTACAGGAAGAAAACAGAAAAGATTGCTTTATTCCCATACACCAGAGAGGTAAGTATTTGAAATGGAAAAAGGAGTACTAGTGTAAGAGTGACATTAAAAAAAAGTGTATATACCATGTGCCACACGCTCTCCTCCCTCTCCCAATTAGATTGGATGCGAGTTTTCCAAGAAAATTTCTTCAGAGGCACATGATTGCCATAGAAGGAGTGGGAGCAACAAAAGTAAAACTAATTTCAAAATAGGCTTGACTGCTTTTTGAAGGGAGTAGGGAACATGGCTGGTTATGCTAGAGATACACTAGCCTCATTTAATTGGATCTTTTCTGGTTTTATTTCCTAGATAGCTCACTACTGTCATGTCAGGTTTAAACAAGGAACCAAAGCTGCTGCAGCTCTATGTAGAGGTATTTGCCTAAAGAAAGGAAAGAAAGGAAATTCATGCTTGTACCACCTACAGTTCTTGATCCTAATCCTACAGTTAGGGTTTGTAATTACTAAGCTAAAAAGCTAAAAGGAGGGGGGAAAAAAAAAACAGGAAAAAATACTTTCAAATGTGCAAGTTTTTTATTTGCTGTTCCATGGGACTTGGCCATTAAAAAATAAGAGAAGAACAGAGATGAAAGCAGAGGTAGGTGACATTATGTGGCAGCAACTGAAAATGATATAAAATAGACGAGTATAAAACTCAATACATTTATCTTGAGTGTTTATTTTTAACAGATGAAGGAACAATCCTATAAAAAGACCTCTGAGTTCTTCCTCTTTCAAACTCTAGATGCTAGAACAAATACTCAGACTGTGCTGAATAATTCTTTGAAGTCTTTATATGACTTACAGAAGTCTTCCACTTTGTGTTACTAAACACATATTTCTTACATATTTAAGAACACTTTAAAATTGGGGGGGTTTAAACAATGAAGCTTTCAGATCTGAAGGCAGAATTTCAAAACTCCTGAAGTTTCTAATGTAGCCCATGTGAACCTCACATGTTCAGTGATTCTGCAGTTAGTGAACCCCCCCACTAGATAAAAAGACTCTAACAATTCTTATATTGATTATAATTTTTTTCTAATGGACTGAAGTGCAGGCAACATATCTCCCAAGATATTTCAGAAATAAAGTGCAATGAGAAGAGTACTGTTCTTACCACATACAGCTGTTTCCAGAGTACAGCCCATTCCTGCAGTGTTGCTGTGACTTCAGTCACAACAGAATCTTCAAGCGGAACAACTGTTTCATATTGCCTATACAAGAAGAGGGGAAAAAAATTAGGGAAGGTGCCCTGGAAAATGTAGAAAAAGAAATAAAATGTCAGCACAGTAATTTGTAAAATGCTAGAACTTGAATTTGTTTTAATTTGTTCAACGTAAGCAAAAATATCTTAAGAGCAACATTTCATCCATTGTAATGCTGAAGCAACCCTAGTCATATCAACTGTTCCTCCATTACATTACAAGAATCAGCTTATGTGAAGCATTTTCTAGTTACCTGTTCAAAATACATAATTTCATTCTAATCAAGGTCAATGAAAACACTTTTCATGATTGTAGCACGTTAAATTAACCTGCATGCAAAGTGGAGTCCTTCACAGTTTGCGTCTTCTCTCTAAGCCAGTCCAACCCTTTTTTTCCCCTCCAATTAATATGTCAGCCAATATAATTAACCACCTGAAAGATCTACCATCTATTAACCTTTCCCATCCAGAAGACTTTTTCAATATCGGATATGAAACCCAAGTGACCTATCCTCTAATCAAAAGAATAGGACTTGTCCCTTTGTGGTCAAGATACTCCATACCCATTAAAGGAGAAGCATAGCTCTCACTTTTACCACATTCTTTCATTTCAGTGTGATAACTAATGTATGTATTGTAATACCATTATATTTACTGAGCCATTAGTGTCTTGACTTGCCCTTTGTGTTGAATGCTATTACTGAAACAAATGTCAGACATTGTAAAGATAAGGTCTACTTCAATCTTCTGCTCTTTCTGGAATTTTCAAAAAAGAGGGAGAATTAAAAAAAAGGGGAAAAAAAACCATAAATCCACCACATTTCTGAAACACACCCTGTTGGAACAGTTTTCCATAGATCTTAAAGTAGCAGTACCGAAAAAAAATGGCTCAGGAGGTAGTTCGGGCCAAGTAGTGTCAAGTGAGAGACAGCCTCTACAGCACATCCAACAACTATGAAGGACACCGATCCCTTCCTCTTCAGCAGTACAACTGTGCGTACAGCTATTTTTAAGTTCTCCTGAAGGGAAGCTAAAAACTCCCCACTCCATAACCAGTTTAGGCTATTTCTTTTGTCCTCTCTGCAGAGTTAAATGAGTGCTAACAAGTAAATACATTAACAATGAGATGTAATTAATTCCAAAAGATTTTGTTTTGTTTATTTTTAAAAGTTAATCATTAAAAAAAAAGCACCACACACTTTCATGGAAATATTTCCCTTTTGAAAATTCTTACTAAAAATAATCATGCCACATTAGCTGAAGCCAAAAGTAACATGCGATGGGGGATAGGATGATAAAGTTGTCACTGTATGTCTTTATGTATTCTTGGAGCAGAAAACATATCAAACAAAAGCTTCAATTCCTCATTTCCAAGCTACCAAAACCTCATATTGACAACAATGACATAAGTAAATCTTATACTAAGATGCAAAATATACATATATTAGAAACATCACTATCTTAGAAACCTGGCATAGTCACAGTATTGTATTCAACCCAATAAAGCTGGGACTGGAAAGCACTGATTCCCATACCTACCTACCTACCAGCAGACTAAGATCACGATTTTTTTTCTATTATTATGCCAATGAACTTATCATTCCCACATTTTGTTGTGAGAAACAAACACTGACAGACACTTGGCATCTGAGATTGTGCTCTGTTCTACTCCTGCAATGTTTTTGTTTGGTTTTGGTTTGGTTGTTTTTTTGGTATGTTGTTTGGGGGTTTTCTTCAAATATGGCCACAGTAAGACTAGGAAATCTCAATTTGTGCTTTAACAAATCTCCATAGAGTATGCTTCTGATCTGAAGTATGACACTAAGAATACAACGAAAATCCCAACACCTATTCTTTAGCTCATAATCAAAGATCATTTCAATGGTTAAATAAAACAAAACATTTTGGAAGATCAGCATTCAACAGTATGGCTGGATTTAAAGAGAATGCATATCAGGACTACATTTAGCCATGTAAATATAATGCTTTGCATTCCTATAACCCTGCACTTCCTCCATTATACCCACATACTAATGACATTACATTGGGTCTATGACTCATATATAAGAACATTATATACCACGCTCTATTATTTCACAAGTGTTGATATTGGCACTTTGAACATATTCTTAAATACAGGGGCAGAATTTCTTTTGCTGCAACATGAAATAACCATGATCTCTGCTTCAGAGCTGTATTATGTTCTGTTGTATCAACTGGTACACCAGTCTGACACTTATTTTAAAAAAATACATCAACTTTCCTAGTAAGTATGTAAATACCCTGAACTGGCTGCCCTTTGCAAATTCTGAAATAACATCAAGTACTAATTAACTACAGGTTACAGGAAACTGGTCTTCCCCCTAAGGACAGTACACATTAGAAGCAGTCATTCTATGCAATATAATTTTATATACACCCCAAAGTTATGAAGCATCAGTATTACAGTTGCTCTTACAACCTTTACTCAGTCCCTTTGAGGATAAATATACAATTTAAGACTATCAGAAGTCCCATTTTTCTACAGGTACTTCACAAAATGCCATTTAATATGTTTTATCTTTCACATTTAATTTGTTGCCTTGGGTCACAGTCTGAAGTGCTGCACTTATAAATCTCCCCACAGTGGCCTTAATCTAGAAAATGCAGGTAAGAGCATCAGTGAAGACACAGGATATCGATTTCAGGAGTCTCAGCCAATCTCACAGGAAACTTTGCAGGTTACAGAGCCTACACAGAGTAAAATCTCTGACATTATGTTGCCATCATTATTGGTATCCACATTAACTAAACTAAACATACCTCTAGCAACATACGAGCTACATATAAAGACAGTGAAGGTAAAACATTTCCAGCAGCGTACTTCAGTCCTCCTTTGGCTTGAGGTTTGGAGGGTTGGATCCTTTTGAAAAGTTTCAAAGTAACAGGTTGCCCAGGGAGGTTGTGGATGCCCCATCCCTGGAGGTATTCAAGGCCAGGTTTGACGGGGTTTGGAGCAACCTGGTCTAGTGGGCGGTGTCCCTCCCTATGGCAGGGGGTTGGGACTAGATGATCTTTAAGGTCCCTTCCAACCTATACCATTCTATACCTCAGTGAAAATCTGCTGATAAACGAGACAGGCTGTCTACATTCCAGTGTCTCCGTAACAAACAGGAACATACAGAATTTTGCCAGTGATGAACAAGCAGAAATTAAAAATATAAATAGAGTTCTTTAAAATGCACGTGTTTCAGATGATACTTCTGAAGTTACAATTTTATGAGCAAAAGTGAACAGGAGTAACCAACAGCATTGATTCTTGCTATATTAAAAAACAAAAAAAAAATTCCAAAGCTTGCAGAATTACATTTAATTTTCAAACCCTAATGCACAAAAAAGATACAATAAACTAAAACGACTCTATAAATTTTAATAACTATTTCTCAGATTCCCTTCTAGATGAAAAACACTGCAGCTTCTTAAAGAGAAGGAAAAATACTCACCCTCTATTACTGACAATTGCCTTTTTCAAGTGAATATAGTTTGCAGGAAATATCCCCTGCAAGAGAAAAAAGTCTGTGAGTTAGAAAAATACATTTGCAGTTTTTACCATTTATATCCTAAGCCGCAATAAATAATTGCCAATATAAGTATTAAAAAAACCCACCCTAACACTGTGTCAAAGAAGCTATGACAGTCAAAAGTCAACATTCAAATTAGTCACAATTGATCATTTTAACCCATCTTAGAACAGGACAGCACACTGAATCGAATCTCCACCAACTTCTTAATAAGGAATTTTTGCAAGTCTATTCAATAAAAATATCACACAAAGATCCAAGCTGAGTACTTTGCAATCCCCAAAGCTCCTGAAGTGTTCAGAAACACAATTGTATGGGAAAGATGCTCTGATATAAAAATCATGGGTAAGTCAACTAGGACCAAATGAAAAGGTGTCACTCTAATCCTACGCAGCTGTCTTGGATGGGACAAGATTGATTTAAAAGAAAACATTGAAGTTTAGCCAATTGTCTTCCAACTGCAAAGATTAAGAACACCCAGAAATCCACTAACAGGTGATAAGCAAGCAGGAAAAAGGTGCAACAAGCAGAAGACTTCAGAGAACAGCTTGCAGTTAGCAGAAAGGAATGAGTAACAGAAGTAACTACCAGCAACGTTTACTGGAAAGATGTAAGCTAGCCAGGACAGCCAGAAAAGTGGCCATCGTGCAGTTTGCAGCATAGCATCAGCATGCTTCCAGACCAGGCCTCTCCATCGGTATGCTATGTTACATTAGACAACAAGGACATAGGTTAAAAAAAAACAAAACCAAAAACCCAAAAACCCAAACAACAAAACAAAAAGCCCACCACCAAATTTGTATCTAGCCCCCATACCAGTCTTTCACAAAGAAAAGCAGCATTCTGTTACTGGCGTACCCTGGAGCTAGCCTTTTCCCTCTCTTTCCAACAAAAAGCTGTTTAAACCCACTTGGGATAGCTCCGGTTAATGGCCTTTTGCTGCTCCCATGACAGCTAGATTCTAACTTTGCCTGTGCCATTGTGTTCTCACATGATGAGACATGGTGAAAAGAGGTAATTTAAATCAAATTTTTCATAGTGTTCCATTACGACTTTAAAACACATGGCCCTGAATCCTCTGAGCAAACTCAGTCAGTCAGTAGGAGTAGTAAACCTGCACTTCAGTGGGAAATACAGGATCAGCATTGGTAATCTTCAGGTTAAAAACCAGCTGGCAGCCTCTCACAAAGATGTCATTAATCAAGTGTGCACTTTAAATTTTTAGACCTTTAAAACAGTACAATTTAGGAAGAAAAATTTTCTTGGGGGTGTTGAAAGGAATACTAAGATGATTCAAAATGCTAAGAAAAATTCCTTCTTTTTCATAGGCAAGACTGAAGTTGCAGAAGGAAAAAAGATGAATCTAACAGGAATGGCTTCATCAGGAAAAATAAGTAAACGTGCATGCTTTCCGCCACATGAAAATCTGGAAAAGGAAGAAATTGTACTTCAGTTTCTTGTTTGGTTCACTTCCAATTAATGCTGTTTATTTCTGTGATCCTGTGCTGGTTACCTAAGAAACCAAGGAAGCTTTGAAGGGCTCTCCAATCAAAAGTGAACATATACACAAGCAGAAGATGTACCAACACACGCACAACGAATGTAGGCTTTTCCATTACGAGAGTATTATAGTCATGAAAACATAGTACAGGTAATATTATATTCCATAATACAGGTAAACTTGAGGGTCCCGGTACTCTTCTTTTTAAATATAAGCTATATTTAAACCAAAGGACAATGAAGTGATGCTTACATAAAAGCAACTATTTACGTGTTTTGATACATACATTTGATACATTTACAAAAATATACATGCACTCGCAAAAAATTCATATCAGAACCATCAAAACAGTTCTCCAAGTGTAGACAGATATGACTAGAAAATAACCAAATGCAGTGGTTAAGCTGTAAAAATCTGAAAAAAAGAAGAAACTTACAATATCCTTTTTCATCAGACTTTTTTTTCAAAGTTGTTTTAGATTAATATTGCAAATTATTAAATGTGTTCTTTAAAAATCATTAATTCACCAATGCAAGATAACCCATCTATGCTTTTCTTATGGCAGTAGGGTGGAGAGGATCAAATTGGATTAGATTTATAAAAGTTGGAAAGATTACATGTCAGTAGGGTTTCTGATCCTTTGGATGACTAATGGGTATTGTTCTCTCAATTTAGAAAATAAATGCAGAAGTTAGAGAAGTAAAATCCTAAGGGTAAAGAAAATGAAAGGTTTACAGGGTTGCAACAGCAAAATAGATATAATCTCCCACTAGACTAAAAAAAAATAAATATTTGTATTTACACTTACCTTTACATTGGGCTTTTTAATGGAAACACCTCTGTACCAGCCTAAAACCAGACAAAACACACTACATTAGTTTGTGGCATTGTTTACTTTACACAGAAGCAAGTTGACCTAAAACTATGCAGTTACTGAGATCACCTCAAAAACCAGCTGTGCCTCACAAGGGTTTGGGGCTGGGTGTGTGTGTGTTTATTTGTTGGGGTTTTTTGTTTGTTTGGGTTTTTTTTTTAATCTTTTGTTCTGCAAGGATGACAAGTGATTAAGAACCTGGAATACTCCTGTTTATTCCCACCAAGAACAAAAGCAGCTTAGTATACTTAGTCACTGTACTCGCAATCATTAGCCACTGTGGCAAAGACACATTCAGCACTCATGCCAGAATCTGTACTGAACACTCTTCTCGCATGCTGGGTCTCTTTACAGTGTTTATCTTAACAAATCTCCAGACTTCACGAATCTGTCCTTTTAAAGACAGGAAAAGCCATTATCATACATTTCTAATATTGTTTAAACAAATATAAATCCTTAGCACTTGTCTGCTCTTATGTATGTCTGTGAGACTAGGGAACAGACTTTAGGATCTAATTTCACAAACACAATTATTCTTGTATCCCCCATCAGATAACAGCCCCAGACAGGACAATAAATCACAAGTAAAAGCCAAAAGTTAAATAGAAGAACCCAATTACTCCTATTTTACACAGGTGAAAGTAATGTCACTCCATGCAAGATTCATCAGGAAAAAAAGTGCTGAAAACACCATCCAGTTAACAATGGAAAAGGAGCACACTTCAGTCGTCATGGCAGATCAGCTGCTCTTCCACTCCATAAGATGCAGAAAACTACCTTGAATTCTTGTTAAAAATATGCTGCTTTCTTCCTATCTGGGTCTAATGCTTCAGCCCCAGAACATAAAGCTAACTCTGAAGACCTGAGCCTGGAACATCCCATAGGAGCACAGGCGATGAAGAGTGCTGGGCTGGGCATTCTGTGGAGGAGGCCTGGCCACCCCTGGACATCAGAAATTTGTGGGCAAAGTTGGCCAGGCCCAGCTACTACACAAGCAGAGAGTTCAACTGCCTACCTATCACTCTTCCATTGACTGCAGCCCAGCATTCAGACAGGCAACAACCCAAATTTGCCAAAACCCAACCATTTTACATAATCTAAATCCACTTGCCATAAAAATTCCTCTATTTTTTTCAGCAACTTCCTACTTTTATTTTTTTTTTTTCTACAGAAGACAGACATAACTTAGTATCTACAGCATTTAAAAGAGCACTAGGAAAACCTGACAGTAATTTGCCACGTAGAATAAAGAAGAACAGAACAAAGTAACTGTGTATTTTCTGCCTCAGAAAAAGGACTTCATATTTGGCTGAATTATGACATGAGTCTCATTTAGAGGCTCAGAAGTGGGGAAGGGGGCATTGAGTTTGTTTTAAAGACAGCCTGCTAGTCTTGATTTTTTTTAAGGAAATCTGAGTCAATATAAAAGAAAATTGATGATGTCGAGACATTTGCAAATCTATGTATGGAAAAAATTAAAACCCATTTTCTTTATTACACATATTTCTCATGAAGATAGGACATAACACCAAGATTTATTTTTAATAAATAAATTATCACTCATTAAAAAATAAAATTTACTTCTTAGTTGCTCAATCTTCATGGCAAGCGTATCAATATAAACATATATGCACAGACAACACATACAGATCCTCAAAATGCATAATTTCTAAAACTCCACACAACGGTGCCTGCAAGACCTGCTTTTGAGCAACAGAGGCTACATATATATAAGGTCACAGGAAAAAAAATAAATGCATTTCTCTAGTGATTCATTGTTACCAATATTAAATACAGCATGCTGCTAACTTTTATATTCATAGACACTGTATCTTAGAAATAAACACACATTTTAAGCTTTAAGAGAAACAGAATGGCAAACTTCTTGGTAAATACGGAAAAAAGTGGTTTTATCTAAGTTTGTGAATAGAACTGTAAAAGTTAGAACACAAACCGATAAAGCAGGCATCTATTAATGATTTAGTTGTGCAGGGTAGGGAATGAAACACATTACCAAAAAACTACCTTATTTCTGAGTTTCCAGTTCTTAATCCCAAAACAAATCTTCAAAGCTTAAAAGGTATGTGCTTACAGAGTTGTAAAAAACAGGAATGGACGGACCCTTGAGAAATCATCCAGCTCATCCAAGTGATGTCTCTAAGCCTCTCCTCACAGATGTTTAGCCCGTTTTTAACAGTGTCCAATAATTTATCATCAGGACTGAATAACACAGCACTCCTTGCCTGTGGGAAATGATCCATAAAACTTCCACAAAACCTGAATTCCAAGGTATTTCTGCACAGTATTCCAAAGAAACAGAGTATATTTCTCCTACTCCACACAGACCAGTTTGAAAGTGGTGGTATTACACAGGCATCTTTTTAGAAGAAATTTCTTCCACTGATCAACATCAGCCAAGAAAACTGCATGTAGCAGTAACATTTTGGTATAGTACTTGAAAACCTAGAATATTTATGTGGAGATGGCAAATCCTCACTGGACAACCTATTTCAGTGGCTCAGACAACATACATGCAGTTTAAAACCTGAACCTCACTTGCCGCTATTTGAATCCAGGTTTTTTCCTTTTGGAGAATATGGAAAACATTTTGTTGACTTCCTTTTTCTAGGTACTTTCATACATTTGAAAAGTGGTATATTTCCCTTTAATCTTGTAGATTGTGCTCTCCAGATCTTACTTTTCTTTTCTCTTTTCTTTTTCAGTGTCGTAGAATATTTTTAGAATCATCTTCCTCTGTTTTAAGTTTTCTCCAACTCTACGCAAGCAAGATATAGGAGAAAGAAGAGTTCACCAGAACCTGAAAGCACTAAATTGAAAAATGTAATTCCGTATTTGCTTACAATGAACACCACCAAAAACCCAAAGTAAAAGCTATGAGAAAAGGTACAATGCTTTCTTTTTTTAAAAAAAAACACATTTAAAAAATTACATTATTCACTAAAGTGAAATAAATCTTTATTCTGAAATTAGTCTTAAATAGATTAATATTGATCTAATAACCTATTTTAAAGAACATTTATTTTGGAGGATTTAATCACAATACTCACCAAATCCAAGCAGATGTTTCAGCTAATTGTGATCACAACATGCACTACACGGTTAGACCTCAATATTGACTAAATGTATTTAGTTGTAACTACACTACAAATAATTAATTGTTAATACTTTAGAATTATGGCATTCATTTTCTAGTAGCACGTGGCCTTTAAAGGGTACTCACTTCAAGGAAATGGTGAAAAAGATGGGATTTAAAATTAAGAAGCAGAAAAACATGGCTATGAAGTGACAATTTTGTGAATAAGTTAGTGTGAAACAACAATCACGAGTATCCACAATTTGAACAGATTAATTGTTTAGTAATTATCAGTAACTAAGAAGAATTTGAGGACAAATGAAGTTAAGGTGTAAGACTGGAGCTAGAATACCTACAAATCTCTACAGAGAAAGACTGTGCTTCACGTATACAATGCCTCCCCTCATTTCCTTTTCTGAGAGCTAAGAATATTCTCTAACTGCTTGACCTAGTGGATGTCCTTGGGAAAGGAAGACAAATAACTCTTAACTGCTTTTCCAAAAAATGAATCACCATAGTGGGTCTGGCTGGGATGGAGTTAACTTTCTCCACAGCAGCCTGTCTGATGCTGTGGTTTGGATTTGTGGCTAAAACACTGCTGATGAGACACCAACATTTTGGCTACTGCTGAATGGTGCTGGTACAACATCAAGACTTTATCTTTTTCCCTATGTGACACCCCCAGCAAGTAGGCTAGGGGTGGTCAAGGAGTTGGGAGGGGACATCACTAGGACAGCTGACCTGAATCAGCCAGAGAGATATTCCATACCATATAACATCATTTGCTATAAGAAAACCAAAAATTAGTCTATTAGAAGCACCATTCTAAGCAACATCCTACTCAGGATAGGAAGGAGAATACTAAATATATCCCAAACAAGTCTGATGAATTTCAAGTATTATATCATAGTCAAAATAAAGTAGATAACGCAATGAAGACATCCTAGAAGGGGCAAAAATACCATCAATGATACAGATGACAATGCAAGCAAACTTCTTTTTTCCTTTGATCACACAGGAAGATATGCATAGGATGAGCCTACTCTTTACACCACAGCACAATAACAACTGAAGAAAGCACTGTTATGTCTGAACAGTTGTGGGAAGCTGGGGATGAATGCAGCCATTTGGACTGCATCTTAATATTGCATCAGTATGTATTTCTGGGTAAGCGTCATGACAAAGCCACGTACACGTTAAATTTTGATGAATGGAGGTGTAAAGCTTTATCAGTTTCTTTAAAACAAACAAACATAGTATGATAGACATAATGCTTCAGTAAAACAGAAACTGTCAGTGCAGGAATTACATACACTTTCCTATTCTAACCAATTTTGTACACCTCATGCTTTACATTCTCAGTATGCACAGTGCAGAAGATAAACCAAGCGGTCTGTCTGAAACACAGCCACACTGCACAGTGGTATGTGCCAGCTAAGCCTACCATAGAGTCTAAATATTACATTTCTAAGGTGAAACATAAAACCCACAAAAAACCACAATCTTTTACAGCTGCTTTTTTCAGTACCATCTACTGATATTTGAAACAAGCTAAGAGAAGTGTAGGCTGATCTATAGCTCTGCCCTCTGTATACCCTACACAGCAAATAATCCCTGAAAGAGCTGCAAGAAGAATTACTTCCAGAATAATAAAACAGGAGAAAAACGAAAGGAAAAGTACCCCATTATGCCTGTTCCCCACTTGCTCATAACTTTTTCTTCAAAATGCTTTGCCTATACATATATATTCACACTGTAGGTTACCTGCAGACCAATAATAAAAGCTAAATTACTTAGCAGTATATGCAAGAATGTGTCCCTGTACTTCCTTTTGTTTCTAGGGCTTTTTCAAGTATAAGACGTATCAGGTTTTCTGCTTAGCTCCTCTGAACCCTGGAGTTCAACAAGGCCTCGGAAGTGGCAGGACAGAAAAATGGATTGTGAATGTATATACCAATAGGACATGTCAAAAAAAAAAAAGTAGGTAAATAACATATCATTCACCTACAACTGCCTGTACATATGGAAATTCACTGTGTGGGAAACTTGAAGCCGTATTACAGGAACCTGCTAGATAAAGTCCAAAACACAGTCCTTCCAAAGTTGTATCGCACTCAGAAGTCTCAGCAATAGTGCAATCCTAGTTAAATTGCAAAAGGAGCTCTGCGGCAGGCCAGCACATCTCAATCTCTTAATCCGAGTGATTAGAAGAGCTACCAGTGTTTTTTGATCTTTACTTGACAGTGCCTTGAACAAAACAGGATATTCTTTTTAAAAGCCACCTTGTAACCCTTTTCAGATTTCCACTTCATCAACAAGAGGTCTGTCACATGGAAAAAGCTTGTCCCTTTTGAGCACTCATTAGCAGAAAAACAAAGGGTCGTAATTAAAAGGTATTGATTTATTTTTCAGAAAAATAAAGCTCAAAAAGCCAAACTCCACATATAACTTCTTGATAAACAGAATTATGAAAATAAATTACATAAGGATTTATAGCAAGTCCTAAAGCTAAACTTGGTTCTTAAGGAAAGCACTGCTAGTGGAATCTGCTACAAGAACTCGAACCTTCTTTGTCCTACAAAAATAAGTATACTTTGCATGCAGTATTGTGAGTAACCTTCAAATCTGAAGGAAAGCTATCTTCTGCATATACTAGCCAATAAACAATTGTTTTACCTTTTAATCTGCATATAAGCTGCTGCGCAGAGCTAAAGGTACTCAAAGTGACCCAGAAGAGGCATGGTAACAGTGCTTAGCAAAAGCTTCCCGATGCCGAAACCACTCAATGCCAAGACCACTCTGTTCTGAGCTTGATGCTCTGAGCAGTGCCAGGACAGGACGAGCAGCAGATGAATACCCAACCCAGCCTGCCAACACCACGTCAGGGAGCAGCCTCATGCCAGCAGAACCACAGGTATATGCTAATGATGCAGTCAGAGATGCCACAACAAAAGCTGAAGAGATAGAATGCGTTTTATCTTGGTGTTAGCCAAGTAGAGGGCCATCAAGAGTGCCACTGGAGCCATTCCTGTGCTCCAAAAGACTAGTTTGAATAGCCAGGCAAGATCTTCTGCAGCAGCTGTGTGGGTCCAAGAGATTTCAGTTCCACTGGCACACTCCACAAAAGGCAAAGAGGAAAAGTGATGAAACGGGAAAAAACGCAAAGAGGAAAAGCATTATCTCACTGAAGACACCTTTCTCAGGGTAAACGCGAATTACTAGGAGTGAGTCAGTTTGGCCCAGCCAGCCACAGCACAGCTCCTGACTCCAGGTGGAAGGAAACCTGCACTGCTCCCACAGCAACGACAGTCTGAAGCGCGATTCCTCGCTCACTCAGTTGTATGGTACAACTTGGAAGCTTGGCAAAGATATCACTTCTCAAGCACACTGAATTCTTCAAGAATTTAATAAAAAACCCTAATTGCTATTTAAGTGTCGCAAATACTAGAAAGCCTTCATTCAACCATGCTGTCACTACTGGAATAACAGAGGAAAACTTTAAATACATTACACGCATGGCACTATTATTAACATACACACAAATTAAAATCATGTAAATACTGTGTGGATACCAGAATTTGCATGGGTAAGATAATATACTTTTAATTGGTGCTTCAGGCATCAGCTAGTGTTTCTTTTCTTCAGTGAATATATGAGTCTCAAGGTAATAAAGTCACTGAAGTTGCAGCATTTTTAATCTAAAGAAAACTGATCCCTCACAATAAAAATAAATGGACAAAACAGACATTTTAAACTTACTCTGAACACCAGTGGCAGGGAGCCATATAACTTGAAAAACAGGGTGCTCTTTAGAACACATGGTCCACGTGTATTTCAAACAATGAGTATGCTCATGCTTTGTCACTTAACAAAAGAAAACTCTGTCTTTCAACATTGATAGGTGGCATACTATTGCCATAGCCTTTCACCTCCTCAACGCATAGCACGTAAAAAGCAGAGACCACCACTTACAGTTTCAGTCCTCTCTCAGTGGATCAGCAAGATCATAAGTGGAAGGACTCCGAGAGGGGAACAGTAACTATAAAACCACCCTAGTAACGTCACATGCTTTAGAGATAGCATAATGTTTGGTGAAAACACGGATGGAGCTTTTGGTAGCTTCAGAGGAAAGGCGGACGCTAAGTTCATGGGTTTGAACCCTGTCACATGGAATTATTGGGGGTGTTGGGGGCGGGGAAGCAGTGCGAGGCATTTTTCAGATTTAGACAGGGTTAGAAAACAGCGATTTAGATGTGTGTGGACTAGTATGAAAGCAGAGTGGCAGGCACACGATTGAAATTCAAAAGTTCCAATTTCAAGCACATGAACAAGATTCATAGTAATGAAGATAACTATTTCATTGCATTTTATTTAAAATATGCATAGGCAACCACAATAAAAATATTTTTTTAAAATGTGTTATCAATTGTTTTTCATATTTATTAGCCTTAAAGAGACAAATACATATGTGCATATGCATATGTTCCTTTCCTCTGCAAATATATCTAAAACTTAGCTGCAGAGGTACCTGAGAAGTTGATAAAGAAAATTCTCACTCTTTCACTCAACTGCTCTAAACACAGCAACTGCTTTTTACAGCAGTCACTACAAAAGAGCACTTGCTCTTTTGTAATAATAATACAGTTATTCAATAAGTCAGTATGATTAAAAATGAGCACATCCAGATGTACAGCTATTATTTGAATCTTTGTCAGCCTTGAATTCTTCAGTGAGTCTCTGAAATCATTCTTCACGTCACTAGAAGGTATGCATGTATGTGAATCCTTTCAACCCAGACAGCAAAGTCCCCACTGTAGAGAATTAGGCACAAATTATTCTAAGAAGTGAAGCTGAAACAGCAATGGATCTTCTGCTGACTCCCACAGTAGTGACCCTTATTTGCATGGGTTAACATTAATTTATCTGGACAAAAGAATCCCCAACAAATAATTCAGAAGTAGAAGGTGAGATAAGTTTCATTCTAAATTTGCAAGGCAAAACAAGGACCGTGTTAAACAACCACTTAGGCAAGAATGCTTAAACAACTACTACTTTTTTTTTTCTTTCTTTTAAGAACCTACTTTGCACATTTAGTCTGCTTTTTTGCATAATTAACACATGCAAGAGCTGCAGCACAGACCATCTGAATATTTAGATGAGTTTCATACTGTGGAGTTCCAGAGATTATTATCAAAATTAATATATCTTTTTATGTATGTGAAGTCAATGGTAAAGGCACCTCAATCAAAATGACAGGATAGGGGGCTTAAAAAACAAAACCAAGTAAACCTCTGTAACAAACACCTTCTTCTACCCAGTAAAACACTTTGTTCGAGGGCCTCCTTTCTCAGCAATTTGGAAACTGGCATGAATTGCCTTTGAGGAATCATTCTCAAAACTACTGGCAAAGGAAATATACATAACCTAATTATTATAACACTGTAAAGAGACATTGCTTTTCTGTGAGCAACCTGCTCCTTTGAGATAGTGCCTTTATTTCCCAGAGTTTTGAAAGTTTCCTCGATTATCAGAAATGGTTTGAAAATATCATGACTGCTTTCAGCAATATACACTGTTTCCCCTTACACAATCCTATGCAAAGTAATACATTTTTCCTGAGCTTGTGCCGTGTACGAATCCACAAGACCTGGCAGAATGACTACAATTAACACTCAGCGCTTGAGTAAAGCTCAGCCTATTACGCCACATGTGATTTTTAAAAAATACATTATCATTTGCAAGTATAATAGTACATGTATTGTTTACAGCATGCTGCTTCATGGATTAAACATCACCACTGCACTGCAAAATTCTCATTCAACAAAATTTTTTACAGGTGTCGGTGAAGAAGCTACTACTTCCCTAGAAAAATTGGACGTACGAGGTCACTTTTCCATTACACATTAAGTCAGCAGGTAAACAAACAAAACACCTGAGTACAAGAAAAAGCTTCAAGAGCAAAAGACAGTTCTAGGCATGAGAGAAGAAAAGCTGTCTTCTGACAAGCATGCAGAAGGTTTGTGTAGCAGCATTAACACTGGAGATGAAAAACGACTGTAAACTGAACAAATACAAAAACAAACCTACAGATTTGCGGATCTGGGTTTTGAATTTGTTTTACCACATCAGTGTTAAGGTTATATTATTCCACTTCAGACCATAGTAAAGCATGTTCTCATACCGTATCTTGTCAACCTGCTTCTCAATAGACATGTTTTACACCACTTGCTTACTCTGAACATTAGGATAAAAATCATTCTCCTTTTAAATACAACTTCAATCATACTATTCATGTGAATAAAGCAGAGGATTAGGACATTCAATTTATTCACACAGACATCTCCAGCCACATAAGAAAGAATTACAGTTACAACATTTACAATGGCATTCTCCTTTAGGTACAAAAATCCACATGAGAATAAGTGCAAACCAATACGCCCTAAACCCATATTCTTTACATTTTTCCAGTACTGCTCCCAAATGATTTGCTAATCTATTTCATAACTAGTATTTTTAATGTGTTCAGTTGTAGCTAAATAGTAAACACTGATATACTTAATTGAAATGCATAACAGTAAAACTGAGAAAATATGGTAAAAAAAGATACTGACTATATACCTTACATGATGAAAATTCACTGTAAGACCCAATTACAATACAACAATCAGGTCAGGGTTCAAGATTTTCTGGACAGATGGTTAACTTAAAACACACTGACCCCCTATCAGACTGGATTAGTGCCAACAGCACTCAGCCTTTCCTACGGAAAGTGGGTCAAAATAGGTTTTATTCAAGTGCTTTGATTTGATGCATCATGATTTCCCAACAACTTATTAAAATCTGCTAGATTAAGATATTTGTATATTCTTATACAGAAAATGGGATTTCCTCTTGGACATCACACTTACCTTCACATTTCTCTAGGATCTGCACTGTTTCACCTAGTTCCAGGACCAAGCCTTGCGGTACAGCTCCTCGGAAGCTGCATATCACTAGAGGGTGGGGAAAAAGAGAGAGAGACATATGAGGGTTGAATCTTTGTGTGAATTTTCCTTCTAAGCACAGCACTTTAGCTCACTCCTTACATAAAAATAGCTATTACACAGCTGCCCAGAAAACCTGTCAGCCAACTTTTCCTCATCAGATATCTTTATTTCGGCCCTTATCAGAAATTAAGCTCAGCAGCAACATAAAAGCTGTGCTTTTAAAATGATTTTTGAATTAAGCAAGCCTTGCAATCACTTAAATCAGCAACCCCTGATTCATATTGCATACAAAGATTTTCTTGTCTCACAATTCTTACTCTACTGCACAATTCATCAATGGAACAGGAAATCCTAACTGCAAGGACTATAATAGGAAGTCAACTGCAGGGATTACTTTCCTCCAAGTTGAAACTATTTCAAAGTACCATGTGTGCAGGTAATACACTGCAAAAATTCTATATTACCATACATTATTACATTTAAGTAGATATGTAGAAGAATACATGAGAATCTGTACTTTTCATAAGCACTAACTAACATGACATATATCTTCAATATTTTTCTAGGTATCTTTAGTTTTCATTAACCAGGGAAAATAAGAACCCATCTTGATGTTTCAGAAAATATGAATACAATCAAAAAAATTACTAAATGAACCTCAATTTTAAAAATAAATTTTAAAAAATTGCCATAGTGTATAATGATATATTCTTTAACCATATTTATCAAAATACAATAGGGACATAGACATGGGTAATTACCTGAAATGTGACATGTCAAAACAAAGGATGAATTTCAAATATGGTCTGCCCCCTCCCAGTCCCATAACGCTTGTTCACCAGCATTGAAAAACTCACTCAGGCACAGATTTAATTTAATTATATGAGTACCTTGTTCTAAATAAATACACGCTCAGACACAGACTATACCCTATAAGTCACCTACACATACACTGGAGCACTATAAGTGGAATTCCGTGAGTTGAAATAGTGACCTCCAGTGGGCATCGTCCCTTTTTCCAATTTAAGAGAACACAACCCTTAAAATGCAGACACTCAAGCTACGGAGGAGGTGTTCCCATGTGATGGAGCTGCATTTCATGAATATCTTTTTACATCAAGGCCACTGAATCCCTTAAACTAAAGCCTCTCTGTGCAGAACTTAAACCACTTAACCAGAAAGTCTGAAGTGCAGGGCAAGAACACCAAGGAAACTAAGACTATAATCTGCACTATCAACCACAAGGTATGTTTCTTGAACCTTGAATTTCCAAGAAATAATGAGAAAAGCATAGAAAAAACTTCCACCAAAATAAAAAATGGTTTCAACGGTATACACAGATTTCAAAATGGGAAAAGGCAAGAAAGATCAAACTACATACACCAGGCAAACACCAACGCAGATGAGAGTAATATGAGAAAGAATTTGAATCAAAATCTGGAGAAAACCAAAGAGCATCAAATGTTTGCTCTGCCACAGTGAGACTAAATGCAGTGTTTAATCAAAGAGGAAAAAACTAGGGATTCCATGAACAAACCTGAACTGTTCCCTCAGCTCCTACGGCCCAGCAGAAGTCACTGCTGGTTAAATGAGGTTTTAAATTCTTGTTTACGTGAGAGACAGGAGAAACATAACAATTGGCTCCAGACTGGAGTAACACAGACAACATAATCCAAGAAAAACACTAAGCTTGTCAGCATTCTGGATTCATTCTTCACCCATGAAGAAATCATAAATATGGATTTCAACTAAAGAAAAACTACTTAATGCTTCTCCCAAAGTACAGGAACACTGACAATTGCCAAACGCTTAACTGGCAGGCCACAACCAAATCTCTAATGGCTTCTCCTTGCCCCTCCAGTACCTTAGATAGCAGCATCCTTCAAATACAGAAAATGGGGCTTTTTTTCTAATAGGCAATTTTACCAAAACAAGAAGGTACAAAATTCTTTTATTTTTAAGTTGTTTTGCAAAATACAGTCCTATATTAACATAACATGACTTTTCCATTCAGACCAACAAAAATACTAAAAAATTCAAGCATGACTCAAAAGGACAGGATTTTAGAAACCCTGGGTGAAAAGCTACTATTGAAAACACCAAAAAAATGGAGAAATGTTAATACAGTAACAGGTTACATTCATTTATGAGACTAGATACACGATTATTTGAAAAAAATAATACATACATGATAATATTAAATCCAATTTTCAGGCTGTTTTTAACTTCTCTGAACATGCCAAGATTATCATGAGACAGAGACAACAGTCATGGGACACATGAGTATTAGCGATTGTAGACAAAAGAGTAGTTTGAATTGTAGGGAGATTAATGACTGACTGGTCTTTCTCAGCTAAGTCCAACAAGTAATAGCCAGTCTGAAAACATAATTGCATGTTAACACTGCACTAGAAGTTTTGAATTAGCAAACAACAGCTGGCTTCCTATGAAAATTATTTACTATATGAAAACTACTGAATAAAGGCTGCAACCAGGAAAGAAACTGGATTTGATGCAACTACTAGTTCTTCGGTCATCAAATACTTGCCTATTATGTAACAACAAAAAGTAAGCTTGGAATGAAAGCTAAAGAAAAGGTACCAGGAAAATACACACTGTTTTTTTTAACTGCTGATACAATAAACTTTAAAAATGTAGCCAAGAATAATGTCTTTAATATATTTAGGCTTACAAGAAGTAATTCTAATAGATCTGTTAGTCTGTAGATGTGAACTGTCCATTTATAAAAGGATTCTAATGGTCACACAAAAAAAAATCTGATACAGGGACTGTCTGCATCAATATGTAATCAGCTCTTTAGAATTCAAAGTATTCTATTAATAAGATAGCCAAAGCTCTTTTCTTAGGTCTACTTCAGTCAAAAAAACCCAAAAACAAAACCAAACCAAAAATCACAAAAGAGAAATGAACTGATCCCATCAGCTATAGATATAATGTGATCATTCCTAATTAGAAAATAAGTTCTCATACAAAAATAACATTGACCTCATGTTCCTCATTCTTAATACAGCAGTATGAAATCTAATTCCTTCACTGATAAATTTGTAGTCATCAATAAATTCTGTCTCTTCTGTTTGATAATTTTAATACTCAATAGGGCATGCGAATAACAATATGGATATTTTCAAAATAACAGAAAACAAATCTCAAGAGTAGTTGACTTAAGTTGACTTAGTTGACTTAAGCCACACTTAACTAAATGAAAGTCAGGAAAAAATAAAGAACCCAAATAAACTAACCAAATTCACCAAACCAGATCTTGTTAAAGCTGTGTAACAAGAATACAATTTAACATCTCTGATATAAAAAAGAATTGTAAAAATAGCTACTGATTGTGCAGAATCCCAGAAATTTGAGGCTATTTTATGGTCTGACATATGATTCCAAAGGTTACCGCCAAAGTTATGGATGTTTTTATTAAGCTAAAAATGCATTATGCAACACAATCTTGTTTAGGAAGCCACTTTTAGGTACATAATTCTTCTTAGTAGTATTATTTGAAAAACAGGAACACAAATGTACACGGGAAGTATGGAATAATTTACAGAGAGGACTCTAATAACAGACTTCTGTCCTTCCCACAGAGAAATTCTTTATAGCATATGATCATCTACAAAATGTCCATCAATCAACAAGTCTCCATTTCTTACAAGAGTCATCCCCTCAATCACCAGAATACAGAAGTAATGAATCATCAAAATAGGTGTACAACAGTTTTTACCCATTCATTAACAGATCTGAATGATCCCTCTTGAATTCCAGGACAGACTGCTGAAACATTTAACATTTATCTTCAGATACTAAACCCTCTTGCCATCATTCAGGTTTATAAGGAGGTCATAGTCCCCCCTCACGAAATATAATTTCAGCCAGCAGTTAAACCCCACATTTTGCCCAAGAGGAATGCTTTAAAAAAAAAAAAAAAAGCCACCAACGCACCACTTTCAAGAATTACCTCCAGGTCAGAAGTTCCTTCCTGTGGTACCTGAACTGCATCAAAGTGGGCCACAGCAAAAGAAGCCCTTCCCTCTGCAATTTATTAATGAGAAAGGCACAAACTAGTTCACATAGGCAGTTACTCTCAAGCTGTAGCAGAGAGCATGAAGGAATTGGGGGGTATAATAGATAATAACAGATGGAGTTGGCGTAACAGTTTGGAAAGCCAAAGATCCATCCAGAAGAGGACAGATCAAGAAGTGTTTCCTTGCCTACGGAACATGTCCTGATACAGTATAAGCAGCTGCATTGTAAGTCACCAGCAGTAAGAGAAACTGCTTCAAAAGAATAAGGGTACACAATTAAACATGACATCTTAAGAAAGTGTCAGTGCATCTTTGCATAGCTTACTGAGTCCGCTTATGTTAGATATCTACAGGAGCTGCTTGCTGTATGGGCAAAGAAGATCCACTTGAGACAATCCATTAGGTTTTACAAAAGCTGTTCTGAAACAGCCCCTGTCAAAAGATCTTGCAGAAACTGAGCCTGGCTGTGATAAAGTGGGAAGGCGTTTGCACAGATAAATAACTAGCAAAGAGACATGAAATAGAAGAAGTAGCCAGTTTTCTTAGCGAAGAGAGATTGACCAGCAAGCTCTAAAAGGATCTCTTTTGGAGCCTTTTCTGTTTAAAGTATTTCTAAATGATCCGGAAAAGCTGATCATTTGGAAAAGTGACAAAATTTGTGAAGCCACTCAAGTTATTCAGAGTAATAAACAGTTGCAGATGGACCTAAGTACCGCAACTAGAACTGGCAGATATACACCATTTAGTTCATCTACATGGTGTTTCATGAGGGATGAACAATCCTAATCTCACATACAAAACTATTGCCTCTCCCCTTGCTATTACCACACTGAGCAAGACCCTGGAATGTTATTCAGAGTTCTTGCCGAAAGCGCAACGCTCACTGTCAAGCACCACCACCCCTCACCCAACCCCTCCCCATCACAGCAGAATACTGTCTTTGGGGAAAAAAGGGATGACACTATTACCTACAGAACTGTATAAAATTCACAATGAACCCCCATGTGCCAGTTTTCCCCTTTCCCCTTTGTCAAAAACGTATCCTTTGTCTAAAAGTATGGAACAGCCTTAGAAAATGCAGAAGGAAGTGAGACAAGAGATACCCAGGACTGCATAAGGGCTTTTATATGATTAATTATAAACCAAGATAGGAGTCTTCTACCAATAAGACTGACCGCTGAACAGGGTGGAGAGAGTATAATTGATAAGTTGCATGGAGAAGGTGAACAGGAACAATTGCAAATCATCCCTTCCAGTACAGAAAGCAGAGCAGTGTCAAATGAAACAGCAGAGAAGAGCTCAGGACTTTATTAAATAAAGTACTCTTCCACACACTGCATAAACTGTGAAACTCCTCACAAGATGCTGTGGATGATAACAAGTAATAAAGAAATCACTCAAGTTCAAAAGCAAAGAGGGCAAATTAATGGATGCGTACCACCTTAGGCTCAGCAGGTCCCTAACCGAGAAAGCACTTAAGTCTTGGGAAAGCATCACATACGCTTACCTTGCTGTGCTGCTATACGGTGAGCACCTGCTATTGGTCACCATCAAGGGCAGGGCATGGAGTGAGATGGGTATGTGGCTGGACTGTTACCATCTCTCTCACACTCACAGCCCGAGCTTCTGTTGTCCCTTGCTATCTGTCAATTTGTGACCTCATCTGAACACGATTATGGCAAAACGAGAGAATACAATTCACAGTTAAGAGAAATGTTAAATTAGATTTCACGTGTGTCATTATTACTTTCTGCTGCCTACCTAAAGAACAGAGCTGTTTTCATTTTTGATGTGGTATAATTTAAAATATATCTTCCTTTTGTAATTCCTTCTAATTCAATTTCCTATGTCCCAACTTCCCCACCCAGTCTCAACTGGGTCATAATGTTTCCACAGATCATTTTTCTTCTCAAATGGATTATGTCAACTACATGATAAACAGTAATAGAATTGTGTCACATTTTTCACATGAACAGTGGGAAAAGCCAAAAGAAGAGCAGGAAAATGCCAGAGTACTGTCCAATACAGTACATCCACATAAAGATCATGCACCATCTAACTGCTAATTCCCCTGAGACATCATTTTTTCTTAGCGTATACATAAAAATACTTTGCAGCACATTGAACTGGCATAGGTATATGCCTTCTGCATATACTTTCTAATTTTTTCATCTGATTTCTACACATTGCAGTAAAGCCTAGATAACTATTCTGACATTGCATAATGTTCTATTCACAATACAAAATATTAGTTCAGCCCATTATAAGTAATTAGTTTATCTTCACAAAGGAACAGAGTCCTTTTCCTGCCCTTTCCCTCCCCACCTTCCCAGATGTACCAATGAAAATTTAAAGTATTTATTTAAATGAGGGCTGAGAAACAAAATCAGTTCAAGAAGTTTCCATGTTTACACTGTCCCCTTCTCCTTCCAAATCTAAATCATGTTTCGCTAATCATAAAGTTAGGTCTTTTTAAATTATTATTTATTTCTCATATTTTCTCTTCAACATAGAAACAATTGCTGCTAGAACACATCCAACACTAAACCACACTGTTTTTCTTTATCCCAAGATGTTAGTGCGGCCAAGATTTAATGTAGTCTATAGGTTAACTTTGGGGAGAAAAAACATGACATTTCATATTATCAGCTGTGAGAGTACCTTTTTTTTTTTCCCCCCTAGTTTCACTGGTTCATTTTAGTTACACAATGTGACAAAAGAAAAAGTTCTTAAACCCCTTCCACTGTAACAATCATAATTTTGCGAACTTTCAACATATCTCCGTTTACTTATGGCTTCAAAATACAAATCTTCTTGGCCTTTGTGACAGTTTTTTTTTTTTCCAGTTCTCAACTCATTATTATGATTATGTCTTACTGAAATTCTGGTAACTTGCAATATCTTTAGATGACACCAGCAGAAAATAGACAAGTGTTTTAGGTTAAAGTATGCCATTTAATTTTTATAAATGCTTTGTACCACACTCAACTTGCAGTTATTCAGGCTATGCAGTAATCATGCCCGAAGTATATCTATCTTCAACCAAAATAATTTCAGAAGGGATGGCAAGGATAAAGCATAGGAGAAGCATAGCTGCAGTCGTGTTGCTCTATACCCAAGTTACTTGGCTCTATACCCTATCAATTTATATTCACACTGAGCAGACATTGAATTGTGTTCTCTGCTACAAAAGTCAAAAGTTCTGAAGTTTTCTGATGGTGTAATTTATGCTTTATAATACATAACTATATGTTAAACTCAAACCTCTATCACAGTAGCTAAGAATTTGGTGTTCATGTTTACTTTGGGTAAACACATACAATGAACTCCTAAATTTCACAGTCCTTATAAAGAATTTCATATTCATCTGCTACCAGTTATCACTATTACTAGTTAACATGGAATATAAGTCAATCTCTGAGCCTAATAATGACTGATATTGATTAATCTTTAAGAAAATAACGTAATTACTTCAGACTGATAAATTAATGTTATGACAAGGATGTGTCTTTCCTCAAAATGTTTTTTCATATGAATCCACCTATTAAAAGTGTCTAGTATCAAACAGTGTAAGCTAGTTTTAACAGCTGAATAAAATGAACTTTATTTTCTTCCCTGTAATACCTAGATGATAATAAAGGCTCCACGTAAGGTAAGAGTCATTGTAGTAGGCGAGACCAATGATGGCTCTAAATCAAATACCTTTTCCCTAACAGAGGCTAAAACAAGGAAGTAAAGGAAGAATATTAAAACAGGGCAAGGGTGTAGCTTTCCCCAACTGGAGCCATCTGTGGACTGGGACTTCCCAAAGAAGTTTTTATTAGTATTAATTTTCTATATGTATTTAATAGTGTTTTCTATCCTTTTTCTTCTACAGAGCCACCTAAATGTTTTTGAACCACATCAACTTTTAACAGCTGCATCACCCCAGAACTCCACACTTCGCTTACGCATCGCACAGAAAGCGTTTTTTTTAATTGTTCGGATCCTGCATCACCAATGCCCTCTTGGAATTGTATGAAAATAAAAAAGAGTGAACAATAAATTTCTATTATTCTACTCCACAGTATTTATGGTTTTAGAATCTTCCAAACTATCTTTTCTGAATAATTTGTTTTTTAAGAAGGGTGACAGATGTTAATTCTTTGTATTTACACATGGGAGACAGGGAAAAAAATCTCTAAGCCACAGCAATATGACTGCACAAAAAAAACCAAACCCAAAATTAATACAAGTTACCACACAGAGGAAAAGACAGCTAAGAGGCAAGATTTAGCTTTACCTTTTTGTGAGGCAACTGTGTTGCACAATCACGCCTACAGGCAGCAAAGAATTAATACTTTCCAAACCACCATGTACCTTCCACTCTGAGCCTCTCTCAGAACTACAAACCTTTTTCCAGCAAAAAGGAGTAGTTCTTGCAAACATAAAATTGTGGGTTTAATAATTTAAAAGACCAAAAAACAGTTCATGAGGGAAAATACCCTTCACATTTTTATAACAAAATTAAGGCCAATATGATTAAATTTTTGTGGAACTGCTTGATTAAACCTGGCAGCTTCATAGATTGCACAGTTAAACTCTGATGATATTTGACAAGGGAGCAGAACCACAAGGAAATTAAAATGAAAACATTTTCATTTTATTTACAAATACCTAGAAGAATACTATCACCTTCACAGTATACCTTCCAAGTATTTAAACGATTAATTGTGGGTGAGGGTTTCCATTATTTCGCAGAAATGAACTTGAGACATGTAAATTTATTTGCAATTCCAGGCCACATCCAGCAAGTATGTTTACCAAGAAAACAAGGAACAAAAGCCAGGTCTAGTACTTCCAAAACATTGTGCTGTTTAAGCAAGATGGACAACAAAGAATTTAGACATGAAGGAGAGGACATATCCAATTACACCCTAAAAGCAACAGCTACCCAAATAAAACAACACAGGGGTTTTGCAGCAAGGGGCACTTCTTGCAGAGTCTACTGGTACACATGACACAGAACAGGGCTCTAATCCGATTGGAATTGCCAGGCACTAATGTAATACACACACACAAAAAAAGATTATCAAAAGCTGATTAAAAGCCATCCAAACATTACAATCGAAGAGTAGGGATTAAACAAAAGACATGATTTAGAAGAGGGCTAAAGAATTTTTTGACCTTATTAATGGTCTTTACGAACTTTTATGGAAAACCTTGAGGAAGAAAAACATACTTGAGAATTGAAAGCAATCTGTTACACGTAAGGTTTTGTATATTACCAAAATTACACTACAATTAAGTGAAGGTATTTCAGGCTGGTCCGGGAGCACTGGCAGTTGCTAGGCAGCATCTGCTCCTGTCAGAGATGCTTCTTTCTTTGTGCAATACAGAACCTCAGCCAGGAATACTGCCACCAATGGATTATTACAAGGCAGCTTACTGCCATCACATGGCATCTGCAAAGTGCTCAAACTGCTGCCTAGCAACACCGCCTCTTTCTACTGAGTCATACCATCACTATGAAAATATTCATGTAAAAAAAGAAACAGATGCCTGAGAAGAAAGGTGATCATTCACTAGCAAAGTGAATTATTGCTAGCATCCTTCCCCTACCCTCCAAGATAAAAATAGAGATCAGGCTCAAAAATCAGGAGCTGTTTAAAACAGTTTTGCACAACCTGGTGACATGAGGTAGAATTAAGGAACAGACCAAAAAGCCCACAGTGTTGTCCGCTACCTTAGCTACATTAAGGACCTGATTTTGAGCTTCTAGCTTTGCAGGCATCTATCCTAGTTACTCATTCCCTTCCTGTAAACCTGTTCCCTCAGCTCATTCAACTTCCACTCTGGCCGTACAGAAGTCCCTCACCCATACATCACACCCTGTATGCAGGAAGTAAATGCAGCAGTTTCTTCTTCTCCTCTTTAAACAGAGACAAAGGCTGTTTCAGTTTCCAAAACACTTCTCCCTCTTTCCAATACCTAACCTGCAAAGAGGAGAAAAACACTGACCATACCACAATCTGCACAAAGGAGCATGGAGCCATTCTGCACTGCTGCATTCCAGACTGCAAATATAAGCCAGAAACGGCTACACTTTACTGTTGATCACTAGGAAACGAAATAAGAAACCAGTCAAGTTTTGAATATCCTGGAGGATGGAGATTGCATCACCTCTCCAGGCAACCTGCTCCAGTGCTTTACCATATGCACTGTGGAAATCAATGTCCCTTACTGCAATTTGCCACCACTGCTCCTTCTCCTTTCACTGCACAACTCTGAACAGCACCTGGTTTTCTCCATAACTCCCTAAAAATTAGCTAACCACACACTAGACCCCTTCTTATCCTCCTCTTCTACAGGTTGTACCAGCCTAGACCTCACAGACCCTCCTCTCCCATCATGTGCTCCAGCCTCCTAACCATCTCCTACCCTCACCCCTTGTACTGTGAGATACGATGCTCTAGATGCAGCCCCCAGAGTGATTCCCCAGAGGAGGGAACGATGACTTCCACCACCATCCTGGCTATACAGGAACACAGCCCGGTGTGCAACTAGCTATGCGGCAAGAGAGCACCACTGATTGACATTCACACATGCAAAAACACAGGTATCATCCCACAGCCTTTTACATCCTATCCCGTTTTACACTGATTTTAGTCCTCCCGTCTAACTGCTAAATAAGTTCACAACATGCTAAAATTACCTGGGCATTTACGGTCAGTTTGCACATTTCCTATGAGGAGGAAGAAGGGGAGAATAGAGCAAAGTGTATTATAGTATACCAGCTCCTGCATCTTAGTAGAAAACCTTGTATTTTAGCCTGTACTGTCTGCCATACAAGAATTTTTTGTGGACATCTGAAGATAGCTTACAAGACTGCTAAGAAACCTTTCAACCCACACACAAGAACTTTCACATTTTTGGTTAACTATTTGCTACTAGAATATCAAAAAATGAAGTATTTGCCTGACGTAACTGAAGATACTTTTCTTACGAGTCTAAAGAATTTTTTACCTCTGCTAATCTTGACTTAAGCAAACATACATTATTTAATGCTATCAACATGATCTGAAACATTGGGAAAATCCTCTTTTCCTCTTCTTGTATCTTCCGCCCAGGTTGAAATAATTAACATTTTTTTTTTATTATTATTAAAAGAAGAATAGTGTGTTGTGCCAGCAACCTGAAATGTAGTCACTCCAGAATGGAAAAAACCCAACAAGATGAGAAGTTGCAGTTTAAGGCTTTGCTGTGATGAAGAAAGTTAGAGAAGCTTATTTTCTACCTCCACTTCCCCAGAGACAAAACAGCAGCTGTTTCTGCAAGACCAATGCTTCAAAAGCAATCTTCCTTGGGGTAAACCCCTTGGACAACAGAGATAACCAAATACTTACCAGAAAAAACAAACAAACAAAAACCACAGCAGAGCAACTATGTTCATAATTCTGATCAGACCAATGCACTCAGAAGGGCTGAAACAGAACAGCAAGCGGGCAGAATGGACAGCTGCAAATTACCCTGCGCATGACGGAGCGATGAGGGAATAGGACTGACAGCAGCAGCACAAGCTGTTCCAAGCGGATGCTGAGCTGCGTGGTCAGCAGACAGCAGGCCCAAGCACATCAGCTCACAGAGCTGGTCTTTCTGTGCCGCGGGCCAGCTCTTCCCATACTAACAAGCCACTGCCAGAAGAATGGCCAGTCAGTATAACCTTTAATCAGAAACACAGACACGGAGGTGATTCACCTTGTCACTCTCTTCATGCAAGGCCAGGTACACAGGTAGCATGCAGCTCCATTTCGGACAGTATGTAATAGCAGAGGTCAGGGCAAAATTATCTCACAAAAACATTGATCCTGCTTCACTAAATGCAGTGAAACTAGACTGCTGCCTCTTTCGTTTATCAAAAATTGAGTTGCCCATCATTCAGCTCATGAGCATTTAGCGAGAGAAATAAACACAAAGACACATCAAAGTTCAAACCACAGTTTTGAACTTATTGAAAAGAAGTTCTTTTACCTTCTTTTAAAATAATTCATATATTTTTTGATTATTTAATCCCACACTGGCTGACACTTTCTCACTTGTGCCTACACTCTCTGTCCATGTATATAATATAGCCATACATACATAAACTTACATAAATGAGAACATGTGCCTAGGTGAAGTGAGCAACTTTACATAGACACTTCCATAGGCATTTTTCTCTACAAAGAAAGAGATGGGTAAAATAGAAACATCTCCTCCTACCCTCCCAGATTCAGGCCCAGTTACTGGAAACATACATATCGCTCCCTACAGGGACTATTTAACACTGTCTGCAGCAGTCTCCCATGAAAGGTTGTCTGCTGCCTTTACAACTTGTTGAGGTAGACCCCACACCCCAGCAAGACAAAGGACTGTATGCAGGCCAGTACCCAGACAGGCCTGTAAAAAATTATATATTGCTTTCAATTGGCTTCTGTTTAACAGTTCTTCTGGGTTTCTCTGACATGTACACAAGGCTTCATTTATCAAGATCAGAAGACTAAATGGGCAGGTATACTAAATTAACAGTTGGCATAAACATCTCATTCATAAACACATTTAGAGGGCAGAGAGAGTCCCCTGCTGTTCAAATACACAGAAACCAGAGATTTCTAGAACAGTAAGCCACCTGCTGAAGCACACTGAACTACACTCCAGAGTGCTGGGTAGCTCACAGACTTATATTCAAAACAAAGAAAATACAATAACTCACCACTCCATGAACTCCCTACTGCCAACACTAAAAGTGTTTAGTGCATAAGCTTCCTTATACTGTCGTGTCTAGACAAACCTTTATTTTTGTTTCAGAGAGTTAGTGGTATCAACGTACCTCTGAAAGCAGAATGATCTGTTTTTAATCACGAAGAGTTAGCTGGCACTGCTTGTCATAAGCTTTTCTTAAGGCTTAATACCCAGAAAGACTCAAGGAAAGAAAACGCAGTCAAATGCTGAAGTGGGACAAGAGAGAAGTCTTATCCTTGTAATAAGTAATCACCTCACAACTATAATGGAAAGCACTGAGTCTGCTCACACCCAGTTACCAGTCTTCCTTACACCTTCAGTAAGTTTTGAGCAAAGACTTGTTTAAACAAACACTAAAATATGTCTAAGAGGAAGGAATTACAGCTACAAAAACTTAAGAGACGCTTTCAGGATCTCAGAAGAGATCATAAAGTTCATTTTGACATGCGAAAACCTGAATGGAGGTTTCATTTTAACATAAGTCACCTGAGTGAGATTTTTCATCTCTTTGCCTTGAGGTTCAGTGAGCATACAGATTTTTGTAACAGAACAAAGAGTAAAATGTAGTGATATTAAGGCTGATTCATAATTTAGAAACAATCAGTGGAAAGACTGCTGTCAATTTCAACTGGTTTTGAACCAAGATCCTACTGTATGCTTCCTTTAGCCTCTTCCTCAGTGAAGAAGCTGAGAAAAGAACACAATAAACTTAATTCACCATACGAATTAACAAAAATTTCTCTGAAGCAGGAGAAAAAGTTGTATCAGTCTCTTTAACAGCTGAATAATCTTCCAAAGATTTTCCATTCTTTGGTCAGTGTTTTCACGTCCACATCTAAAAAGAGCTCCCATTTCTCAAAAGACCAAATTGACAAAATATGCATGGCCACTGATAACACTAGTTGTTGGAGGTCATCAGGCATTTACAGCTCTTCCATACAAGAACTGTGTTCTAAATAATTAACATATTAATCAGAAAAGCTTGTATATCTACATGTCCTTGTGCATATGAAGACCAAAAACTTGTCCTCATTCCCACATATCCCCTTTTTGTGGGCTTTTAAATGCCACCAAATATGTGGTAGAGAATTTTCTAGATCACAAGTTCTGGTAAGAGTTCTTACATGTTTCCCTGATGTTTATATTGGACTCTGACTTTTTAAGTACAGAATTGCTAAAAAGAAAAGCTTTGCAAGATAGTGAGACTCAAGTCCAGCTGAGCTATACCACTGGCTGGAACCTAAGAAAGCTACCTTCAGAAGGGTTAATAAAAATACCAATTTTTCCCTTCTTCCTCTAACTGCAAACCATGACCCGCACCATCACCACATACTCACACACCAACTTCCTATGCTTTAAATTGTTCAAGAGAAACATCTTCAAATTTCCTCACTAATTTCACTCTGAAGAGTCTCCCTTCCTGTCCTACTGGCTTGACAGTGAATTTAAACCCAAAGCATACAAATAAGAAACACCCAAAAATTACCCAAATTTTCCAAGAACTTGGAGCATTGAGGGTATATGTTATCACATACCCCATTTTTAATTGTCATCGGTACCTGCTGCATTCAAAAATAAAGCAAAATAACTTGTTCCTTCAATAAACATGAAAAGCCTACTTTCCTACTAGTAAGATATTCATGTTCCCATTCCCTGTTTCACCAACAGTCCCATGACAAACCAAATGCAGTACCATCGGATTTTTAATCTTCCGCTATCGCCAGTCCTGTTCCTGAGCACTCCTGTACGCAAAGCACCCTCAAGTTCAACTCCCATGCTCACATTTTACAGCTTCCCTGTCATGATCTCCAGCAAGCAATCAAAAAAGTTGTATCAGGAAGAGTCCTGACAGAACCTTATTATCCAATCTTTTCAGCAAGTCAGCAGCTGCTTACCTGTACTTCTAGCCACAGGAACACTATCAAGTTCTTTCTTCCCCACCCAGATGCCAATTTTCATTAAATCTGTTGGAAATGTATGCCCAAGAGCGCCAACTCTCATCATAAAATGTTGCTCATTACTGGATGAGAGGTATTGTTAGGACAGAAAGCCTGAACACTTAAAGATTTCCACCCATAGGAAATCAGTCTAAATATAAAAATCCATTCTGCACTGTGGATGAGGTCAGAGAGGAACCACTTTTGCCCCCACCCTACTGGCAAGCAGCTGAAGTCCTGAAGGTCTTAACTGAATACGTAATATAGCGAAACTATGAATAAATGGAGAAAATTGCTCTCAAAAGCATCAAAAGTTAAACCCCATATTGCAATACTATCACTTCTTACTCTAAGATCACGCCTACATTCCCATGCAAACCACGCCACAAACTGCTAAACACACACATCTGATTCCTTGCCTTTGCAAGCAATTTGAAAAACTTTATCAGCTTCATTCCTCCTGTATTTAGAAAGTTTTGACTAATTTCTACTGTAAATGTATTTGTGGACAACTGGTATTTAGATGATCTCAAACTAGTAATATCTTACAGATTAATTCTCAGCCAGCTCTGCAGACCAAGTATTCACAAGAGTAACCACAATGTCTTTTGACTAGTCTTTCCCAGGATAAGTGAGCCAAAATATATTAATATCTTCCCACAAAATAGTGTATTTACTCTCCGAGTTATCTCAGCAGCAGTAGAAATATAGTTACACTAGACTGAAACTAAAATTGCCCGCTATGTTAAATGACACATCACTAAACTTTCCTGTCTACACTGAAGGTCTCCAATCGGGTGCATCTTGGGAGCTGCTCTTTTCCAGAGGCATTTCAAGGTGTGATTCATTTCCCATTCAGTCAAATAACGCATATACATTTCCTTTATGACCCCTAACTGAAAAATTCCTTTGTTAATTCTTAAGTCCTAAGGGTAAAAAAAGGGGCAAAAATAATGAATGGAACTAAAAATTACTCCAATCCACAGATCATCTAGTTTTCCTGACTAAGGAGCAAGTCCCCAGGTATTACCACCAGCTCCCACAACAGCGTTGCACAGAAGGTTTAGATGTACATCCCTCCAATATAGCTTTGGTTCCAAGACAGATCACTGAAGAATATCCTTAGTCACATCCCTCCTGCTGCCAGACAATTACAGTTTCTGGCAATAGGGTACGAAAGAAAAGATGAAATACAATATGTGTCCCATAACACAGAACCCAGTTGCAATGATTGATTTTACTTCCCAGATTACCAAAGATAGACTCTTCCCTAATTTGGAGGAGGGACTTCTTTCTATCTCTCTGAAACTTTTAATTTTAAACCTGTAACAGACTGCTTCAGAGGCATTCCTTGGTTTAACAGCTGCCTTGTATGTAAACAGGTAAGAACAGACCAGCATACCAAGAGACTTGGTGAGGGAAGGCAGACTTTCTGTAACTTTTGCAGCCCTGTTTCTTCCAAACAAAAATAGGAACTGGGAAATGTGGAAGTGACAGGGAGCAAGACCAACCAAAAAAGAAAAAAAAACAAAAATCAAGACACTGATCAAAAAGCAGAAGCTGCAGTACAGAACTGTAACTAGGACATCATGATGTTCCATCCTTTCTTAGCAGGAGCAAGGGAAACATTAGTTATATGTACTTGTGCTGATGGATTTACTTTTCATTGATACCAATTAAGTGGTGAAAATAATTAATTTTAAATAAACCAACAGATTTTAACACTAATTCTTTGAATAAACTAAGAACAGGTGCTGTTTATGCAGGCAGCATTTCCTTCTTCTCCGTGATTTAATAAATACATATTTAATAGTCAGCCATACAAAGTACAGGATTAACTACATTAAAAAAAACCCAAACCAACTTTGAGAACCACCTAAATGTGCTCCTTGCACAAAAATAAAGCAGCAGAAACTGACAGCCTAATGAAATACATAATCAGCTCTCACACATTTGCCAAATTTTAATTAACAGTTACTTACTAGAGTTCTCTCTGCTTAGCTTTTTAATTCATTATTATTTAATACTTGCTTTAGAAGACTAATGTAACTAATCAGATCACTTTAATAAATATTTTCTTAGAGACAGAGACTGTTTTAAAAATATTAAAACACTAGAGGGCTAGAGAGCTAGTTAGCTTCAATAATCGGTTTAGAAAGTTCACTAATTGTTTTCATAACTGGTCATCTTAAGCATCTGTGGACGAACTGTTTGCCTTTCAACAGTGAGTCTAAAAGAATAGTTAGGATTAGAGCCACTGAACATAAGTATTTCTAAATAGAACAGAAGGGAATTATTCACAACAGCTACCAGGTAGTAGCTATAGCAGCTGAGAAACACAATCAAGGAAGAACTTCAGTGTTGCTAGGGGAGTGTTTAATTTAATTATTTATGTAGAAATAGCCTGAGCAATCTTTTAATCTCTGTTGCAGAAGCATACAATGACTTGTATGAGAATTGGGCAATACAATAGAGTTCTACAACTGTAAGCACTGAAGACTTCTTTTAATTGCAGCTAGATGGGCAAAGAGAACTTCAGAACTGCCAAAAAGCTACTGACGTTCACATCAGTAAATTTAACATGTTCACTTGCAGTCAGGAGTCTACGTAGCTCTAAAGGGGCATCTGCAAAGGGGCTCCAGCAAGCAAAGAATAAACGTCTTAGCCTTAAACTCTCTGAAAGCCAATGCAGAATACAAAGCCCTTCTATACCCAACATGTTGAGAGAGGGAACGTGGTGTCCTTCTGAAGGAACAGTTTCTAAAAATTATCATCTCTGAGCCAACTACCTAGATAAGATGATGACACAAGTCACAATTTACTTTCAACCAAGAGAACAGCATCAGAATTAACTACTTTATATGGTACGTTCACTTTCCTTGGTACACATGAACAGGTACGTACAGGGCCTGGGTGCCCAGACATACCTTTCTATTCCACCAGAAAGCTCTTTGTGGTATTCCAGTTGCAGAAATAACTGAATTTTTTCCCACCCAACTTGCATTGTCGGGACATAAAGTCTACTCCCTTAATCCAAAGGCACACCAAAAACTTTTCATGGTTTAACAAGAGCATAGAGAAAACGCACAGGGTTTTTTTTGGTAGACAGTGGTCAAAATAAAAACAAAAAAAACCTACTGAAGTCCAATGCATAACCTCATACCAGCAACTCATGCCAAGAAAATTATTTTTGCACATATTATTTTATTTGTGAAATCAGGATAAATTACATCAGAAAAAAAATAATTCCTTTTATTGCTAGTGCACCTCCAACCAGTAAAACCTTAGGTCTACACCTTCTATAGGCTAGTTTCTCCAAAATACACAGAAATGACCACTCCAGCAAGCAATGACAGATCTACTTCTGAAAAACTAGTACTCCTCTCCCCACTTATGGTAACTAAACATCAGACATAAGCAGCATTTTTCACCTATTCTACCCCTCTGGTGGATTATCAACCAATTCCAATTACAAGAAAAGTAATTAAAGCTACCCAAGACTAAAAAAAAAAAAAACAACAAAACTTGCCTAGAGATCACCAAAGTTCTTAAGACTTAGCCATTATCTCAGACCTACTGACATATGTGTTGTCTGAAAAAGAAAAATCAACATCACAGGAATATTCTTAAGACTACAGAATATTCATTGAAATAACACTTGTTTTCATTCACTACTCTCTCTTCTGGATGCCTCTTCTAGACTTGTTTACAGTCTGAATGGAGATTTCCTATCTTTTCCTCCCATACGTCTGCATAAAAACAAATTAGTTCACCTACTTTTCTATTAAGGTAGCATATGTATTCTCTTATTTGAGAACATGGGCCAAACACACACAAAACTCTGATTATCAAACCCTGCAACACAGCAAAGAAAAATGACTATATAAACAGAGGAAAACCAACAAGACTTGAAAAATGAATATTTTTCTTTCTGAAGCATCTATTACAATTATATCAGCAAGTTTAGTACTAGGACAACAGAGGCGGTCTTTCCCAATGGTTAAGGTATGACCAAATCTGGATACTTGGTATTCTCTGAACATCCCGCTAAGATGTAACCAAGCTTGTTAAATTTATATACTCCCAGTGACTGACAAACACAGCAACAGTATTGCAAGTAACGACTTTCTTGTGTTATTATATGCCATTTGTGTATATTACCGTACGCTTAGAGGTTCTCATCTAACACAGGGTATTTGATTATTTTTTTAAACAAAAGCGAATACCTTACTTATTCTATTTATTATGAAGATGCGTGGAATGTATTAGGCAAAATATCTGTTGCACAAGACAAAAAATTAACAAAAAGTACTGGTACATTTTGTTGTTTGTTGACTACACGCTCAAAATGGGTTGAAAATATTAGTGGCATTAAGGCTTTTAATTACTCAACTGTCAAAATCCCACTTTAACAGTACAGGTTAACAGAATTCTGTAGCAAGTGTTGTTTGTATCTTCCAAATATTTGCAGAAATTGATCACCGCTACACACCGTGGAACTTAAAAATCAATATGAACAATTGATAACTATAAATTTAACGAAGCATATAGGTAAGTAATCAGGACAGACTATCTACTTTTATTATTATATATGTCAACAGTTTTTTTAAAAATAAACAAAAAAATCAAAATAAACAGAAGCGAAGTTAAAGAAAGTCTGTCTTCCTTTCATTAGGCATAACATTTCTGCTCTTAGCAGAAACGCCTGTACAACTAAAACGGAAAAAAAAAACCCCAAAGCCACCTCTGGGAGCAAACAAGATCCACGCCGCCGGCGAAGCCCGATTTCCCACAGACAACGAAAAGCGGCAATACTACGCGTTTACAGAGACACGTTTCCGACGAGCGCAATGCACCACGGCCCCCGTAGCCCGACATCGGGAGCAGGAGAAGCCCCCGCAGTCCGCCAAACCCCGTCCCCCCCGGTCGCCCTGCGCGGGCGCGCAGCCCCCGCCGCCTGCCCAGGCCCCGCCGCAGGTGCATCGCCGACGCCCCCTAATGACACCCCCCGCCAGCCTTCCCCTTCTTCCCCGGACTCCACATAAACAACGTCGCCACAAACCGCCGACTAAAACGGGGAGAAAAAGGAATCGCGCGCTTAAGTAGATTAACGGCTCAGCCACTCGTTTTCTGATTATTTGTGTAATCAGGACCCGAGCGCGGGCCCCGAAACTCTACTTTTTTTTAATTTTTTTTTCTTCTTTTTTATTATTTTTTCTCCCCCTTGCCGCCCGCTGCTTCGCCGCGGAAAAAACTCAGGGAAATGACCCGCATCAAAGCACACGCAGACACACTCGCTGGGCGCCGGGCGATGCGGGCACCGCTCTCCCCCGCCGCCAGCCTCCCACAGCCCCGCGGGGAGGGGGGGAGCGCCTGCCATCCCCCCCCAAGCCCGC
>VUYV01000358.1:563149-672814 GCA_008711295.1 Anarhynchus alexandrinus | reverse complement strand
CCCCCCCCCCCCCCCGCCGGGACAACGGGGCCACCGGTAAAGCCCGCCCTGCCCGGCACCCTCCCGGCTCGGAAGGCCCCTCCGAGCCCGGACCCGAGCTCTGCCGGCCCGGCGGCGTCTTGTGAAAAAGGGAAAATAAAGCTAAAATTCCTTCGAGAGAGCAGAAAAAGGCGGTCCGGGCCGAGGGAGCGGGTGGGAGAGGCGGGGGGACCCCCCCACAGCCCCCCCAGTAACCCCCGCCGGCAGCGGGGGACACCGGCTGCTCCGTACTGCGTCCCTGGGAACCGCCAGGGCACGGCGGCAGGTCTTAAAAACTCAGAAAGTCCAAATTTGGTCCAGGCGAAGGGAAAAAAACCCATGAAATCTCTTATTTGTTCCCTTTTTCTAACCCTCACCAGCGGCTGTCCCGCTGTCCGTCCCGCTGCTGCGCACCCCGGTGATGCTCCTGCGGCCCACCCCATCCAACCGCGACACCAAGCGCTGTGGGAAGCTGCTTTTCTGGAAACCTTTTCAAATTATTTCCGATTAAATAACTGGAAATTAATTAAATAAGTGGAAATTAAAGTAAGCATACTTAAAGTGTTTAATGAGTTATTAGCTTTAAAAAAAAAGGAGAAATAATGGATTTTACGAAGTGTACAGCGGCAGCATTCAAGGTTGGCGTTTGAGCAGAAAGCGAACGAGGAAATGCTGTCGGCACTAACTGGTGACACCACCGGCCCTTAGTGAGATCAAAATTTGTCTAGTTTAATTTTTTTTTTTAATCAATTTCCAAAGCTTCTATGGAACTGGCAAAATTTGTACGGGTTGCACAGTGGACAGTTATCCAAAATTTGAAACCGTTTTTAGATTTCACTGTCGAGTTCATCTTTCGTTTCTACTCTTTCCATAAAACCTCAATTTGAATTCCTCGCAGCAAATTAAAAGCTGAAATGTGTAATTCAAAACTTTTCCTGTAACTGAAGTTTTGATCACTGCAAATACTGTGCCAGACGAGCGACTTTTCTGTGGTCAAAGCCTTCCCAAAGCTGGTGGCAGAAAACAACGCCTTTTATACAGCATTTTCAGAAACCTTTGTAAATAACTTACTTGATGTAAAGTTTTAGGATTACACTAAGTTTTTAATAATATAACTTCAGATATACCCAACACTTTTTATAGAATATCTGTTCTATCATTATATAATAAAACAGAACGAAAGTCATCAATTTGCACTTCAGAACTTAGGTTGCTGTGGAAACCTTCATTATTTATTTTTTTAACATGTGCAACTTATGTTTCAACACTGAAGGGGGACAGCTTTCTGTTTGCTTTTTTGTTTGGTTTTGGGCTGTTGGGTTTTGCTTTCCTGTGTAGAGTGCAAACAGAAAGTGGCCAATAAGTAAGCATGTTTGTACATTATTGATTTAGAAAAAAAAACAACTTAATTCAATCACACCTTAATTCATATTCACGTTTAGGCATATATATTTACAATAGCTTCATTACTTTCCTTCCCGAGGCACTCCCACAGCATGCAGAAATAGCTTTTCGAAGGGACAAAACCTGACAAAGTCATTGAGTTGCGTCTGTTGGAGATAGGCTGCTGCTGGGTTTGAGAAATTGGGGTTTTTTTTATATATGTGTATGTCAATAATAAATACCTCTTCAACTCTCACTAGTACTTTGGGAGCAGAAAACCTCTGTAGTGAGAGGAATTGGTTAATTCTTCCAGCCTCTTCATTCCGCAGCCTGAGCGCTTCATGGATTCTTCTGGCTGCCAAGCTGACCAGTAGTGACACAGATACTTTTCCTGCTTAAGAAAAAACACAGCAGTTTTTGGTTGGTTTGGTTGTGGGTTTTTGTTTTGTTTTGCTTTTTGTTTTTTGTTTTTTGGTTTTTTTTTCAAAAATACAACCGTGTCTGAGTTGACTCTTCCCCTTAAATATGGAATGAAGGTGAACTCGGGAAGACAAGGTGAGAACCTTGCAAGGTTAGGTAAACTCGGAGGAGGACACCGAAATAGTTGACAGAATGGGACCTGCAAGGAACTAAGAGTATACAAGAAACATTTTGTTTAAAGGGAACTGTGCCATTTGTATTTCCTTATCATTGACGTATAAATGATAGCACTAATAGGAACAGCTATATTGATGATAGATTACTTTTGTTTGAAATATAGTACATATTATTACATTTTTGTTCCCAACACTTCTCTGCACTGCTGCAGGTGATCCCTATTTTCGAACAGAGAGAGTCAGTAGATGGCATATGACCCACTTCAGAGAAAAAAAAAAAACAACAGTGTATTTTACTGTAGAGTCAGTGGAATGCAAGTTCGCATAACTTAAAGTTACCAAATATATTTACACCTGTTCCTCTGATATATGCATTCACCAGTTTAATGAGTCTCCTATCACCTCTACATAAACACTGATTGCTTTAGTAAATATTCTTAGCTTAAGTGTAGCATAGAACAAACATCTCATGCTGTAAAGGAGGCAGAGGCACTAATCTCCCAGGCAGCAAGTAGGTATTCGGCATCACCCATGGGCAAGAGACAGACCACAGCAAACAGCCACTACTGCGCAGGGCTGCAAAACAACTATTTCTTCTGTCTTTTTTCCTCTTTTAACAGAGCTCACTCCTGCCAACCTCAATCTCTTTAAAGCATGGGAAAAGCATAGGAAAAGCATAAACAAGAAATTCTGAGGGTTGTATGCTCAAGGTTTTTGTTTGTTTGTTTGTTTTTTTTTCCTGGAGCTGTTCTTATTTTTCCTTATCATAAAGATTGCACATTTAAAAACCACCACCACAACAAAATTGGAATCCAGTGCCTACTTCATTAGATTATTTAAATGGTTTTAAAGTTTTGTTAAGAGGTTTTAAAAATTAACTTCAGCAAGCAAACTAAATTTTAAAATTTGCTATAGAGGTCAGAGCTCTTATAAGAACTGTTGGTGGACATCATGGGTGCCAAACACGCTTTTCAGAGAAAAGAGGCTTCCCCTTGCAGAAGCCTCTGGGCTTTTGTCACTAAACTTTGGTGTTGCACCATTTGGAAATAATGGAAAATACACATTTCAAGACCTTATTTAATTGAACAAGAAAAGTCAGAAGGAAGCACTAATCACTTTGAATAACACTGTTAAAGTTACTTAACGTCCACTGTGTACAGGAGCTGTTAAGTCAGAAGTAATGTGAGTTGCATATAGTTAAGTTACTGCAAACACAATTGTCCTTATCCAAACACAATACACATTAATGTTTAACACAGTATTAATTAAAATACATTAGACAGTTCATCTTTTTTCATACTATCCTCCCATAATATAGATGTGATCTGAAAGACAGCTGGCTAGGGAACGGAGAGATTTGACACAGTTTCTTTCTCTTAAATAGATCAAGGGAACTGCACAATGCTTTCAAATGCTCTGCGAGGGACAATGGAAGGTCAGAGTGCAGAAAGCAGAGAGACTCTTATACCTCCCAGCAAGCAAATTTTTCTCAGTTTTCTCAGCCTTAAGGTATCGTGGAACAGATCACCCTCTTGCCCTCTCTTTCAGGTAAGAGCATCCCCATACTTTACCCTTTCTCCCCATTCTCAGGGCTATAGATGCCGGTACTTCTACTTCCATTATTACTTCAAACCCCTGTTTTAGAAACATGGCCCAGAACCCCTGCTTTCAGAAAAAAAAATCAGAGATGAATTTTAACTCCCTCTGGCAGTCAATTTATTTGAACAAGTTACCTCCTTTTCTACACATGAGGTCCCAACTTCGCATGTTTGTTTCTTTAAAGTTCATATTCTCTCCCTGTTGGTAAGATGGTTTAAGCCATTAAACAAGTTGACTTTCCCATTAAATTATAAACTCCTCACCTTGTAGGGAGAAACAAAAGGATTCAAAGCAAATACACTCTATCACCAGCTCCCACGACCTCGCAGGTCCTTTTGAAGCACCAAGTGTTTCTCCTTTGTGCCTCAAAACAGGGATTCACATGTCTCAAGAACTTCCTTTGATGAAGTAATCTTCTGAAACTTTTAAGCAGGAGGTCTCAGCTTTTGATGTACAGATCCAAATTATATTCTTTGTCCTATTGCACAAGGCCATCTCATGGATTTTTTTCCCTATGAAGAAAGGACCAAACCATCACATTAGGAATCTAAATGCAGCAAATGACAGCAGTTTTTCCCTCTAAGGCATTGCAGTGTTTGTGCCCCACAGCTTCGTTCACCTAATTATTCTTTTGTCGGGATGATTTCTGATTAGTGCTCAGGATTGGGGGAGTATTTTAAAGGCTGTTACCTTAAGATTCCTTTTTTTAATTTTTAATTCAGAATGAGCTCCTTATAAGCAAGTCTGCTCCCAACCCTCAGCGTTTCTCAGAGTGGCAGGAAAGGAAAGCAGACCCCTACACACCAGGCAGCATTTCCAGCTCGCAGTTAAGCAGTCGCTCTATCCTCTATTCTTTACTGAGTGCCTGAAGCTCGTGAGTGAAAGTAACCAACACACATCTAACTTTATCATGTGAGATGTAGCAAACATAACTTTCTGGTAATCAGTCCTAGGAACATCTCCATTACAATAGTTCTATTGCTCCATTCCTTTAGTACCAACACTTTTCCTTCATGCAAAACGGAAGTCAGCAAAAAATATTCCAGTACATCCCCTATTTTTGGTGTTATCTTCCTCAGAGCAAAGGTAATCTAAAGTCATCGAGGGCAGAGAAAGAAATACTTTCAAATGCCTCCAGAACATTAGACATTTGTAGTTAAGTCTCACCTAAAAATAACCCCACAAAAACATCAACTAAGAACAAATAACACAACTTGCAGTTACAAATATAATGGTAAAATTTGCTTTTACTCTATTTGTAATATTGCTTGAAAACAAGTTATAGAAACAGAAAAGACCAGGACTTGCTTAAGGACAAGTCTGGACCAATGCTGTTATGCCAACATACCACAGTTTGTAAGTTTATATGTTGCTTGCCTAGAAGGTATCTGGACTAAGTCAGGACAATAATTAAAAAAAAAAAAAAAAAAGCACAAAAGTAAAGAATGAACTGACTAATGTTTTAATACCAACAGCATACATCAAGTACAATTACCAAAAATTCACAGTGCAGGTAGTAATTATTTAGTCAGCTGGACCTTTATTTAAAATACATCACAGATTATGCTGAACAAATGTTTTCCTGATACTAAAGAAACAGAGTATTTTGTTCTTCAATTAGTAAAAAAAAAGATTCATTTGAATCTTCCTATTACATAAATAATTAAGAAATTTCAGAAAAAAACTATTGCAGCCTCATTCTCACTTATCCCTAATGTTCTCACTACAGCAAATTACCTATTAAAAGAATGAGAAATCATAGAACATTGTGACAAATTGACACCTTTTCCTATTAATTTCTTTTAATGTTCAGGATATAAGAAACCCTACCAAAGTAATAATTAGCTCCTGTCTTAGTTTTTGAAATGATAGTTCAGAAAAATTTGTGAACTCTTCTTGTGAGCATGCTTTTGTTGGTCTCCTTTCATTTCTGACCTTACGTATTTCTTGTCATATATTTATTTATTGCCTTGAAATAGATCTCTTTGATGCTAAGAAATTTCTACTATTGAGATAAAACATCAGACAACTGGTTTCATGACTCATGGAAATGCAACAGGGTTGCCATTCCCGAGGCTGCCTTAACTGATTTTAGCTATCACGTAATCAATCCCTAGCCAAATCTCTACAAGTGAATGCAGAGTTTTGGGGGCTTGTTTTTTTTGTTTGTTTGTTTATTTTTTTAAGTGCTCTCTCTCTCTAATGCGATTGCTTTGTTTCAGGGATAATTGAATGTTGGTTCGTAGAGAACAATATAACATACCTCCAGGGAATAGTGGCTGAGGACTAAACAGTTCCGTATCCTAATTTACATACATTGCGTTGATCCGTAAAAAGAAAAAGCGAGCAGACGTATTTCATTTTGAACCGGCCGAAAGGTCAAAGCGGGAATACGTTCTTATTAGCGTGCTTTCACTAACCACACAGCAGCTCTGCTCCACGTGTTAGTCACAGCAGCCTTACTATCAAATTAAACACGCCGTGGTTGCTATTTTTAGCAGGCTCCGCCCCCCGTAGGCCCGCGCCCCAGGTGAGAGCCGAGCAAGGGGGGCGCTGCCCCGGAGGGCGCCCGGGCACCGGCAGCGCAGCGCAGGCACCGCCGGGGCGCTGTCCATGGTGCTGCCGCCAGCCGCGCTGCGGAAGTGACGGCATTTACCGCCTGCTGCCGTCACGGCTGCGCGCTGTGTCACCGCTCCTGGGGTGTCACCAGTGACCTGCCGTCTTCAAGAGTTCAAAGTCTTCCTCTGTCATACTCCGCTTCCAGTCAACCTCCGTAGCTGTTCTGGCGCAGGACGTGAAACCGTACTGCCTCCGTAGCTCAGCGTTTTTATGAGGAGAGCGCTCGCTGGCCGTGTCGGTCAACCCACCGACTCGGGGACCAGCAGACTGCTTTACATCTAGCCATCACCTTTTGACCTGCACAGAGGATATGTTCTTATCTGGAAACAAAACTAGCGCTAATATAAACAATTGGAAAAACTGGAATTTAGAAGTACTGAGATGGATAATTTGAAGTTATGCTGGACTTATCTACGTACATCCCATATTTTCTTATAGGAATGCTAGTGCACACAGTTCAGCTGTGGGCATGCTATTCACCTTCAACTACCGAGAAGAATGATTATGGGAATATACAGTCATGGCATGGCGCTCAACAACCAAGAAATGCGGTTTAGCATTTCCTACTACTGTACTGTCCATATTAGTTACATATTTATATTTAAAAAGACAAACATCCTGTATGTTTAGCTGTAAAATTATTTGATTATTTTTATCCAGATAAATTCAGTATTGTATATATTCCAAATAAGTAAACAATGTATTTTGATAGTATATAAATACAAGAAAGCTAAAAAACCAATTATTTTCTCAACATTGGAACAATTAAAATGTGATTAGTTCAATAGATAAGCAAATCAATGTTCTAACTGTTAGTGTCATGTGCCCAGAGTGAGATTCTCCACTTAACAAGTAGATGATAGTTAAGTATTCATACAAGCTTCAGATTCCAAAATGAATTTGAAATATAATCTCTGTGAAAGACGTTACAATAGTCTTATGTTTAAGAGAAAGAGATATCTTCTACTTGTGTTCCCAGCATGCCAAAACCACTTCAGTCTTCTACAGAGCAAACTTTTGAACCTTTGTCCCATGCATGCCTGAATCACAGCTACATTCAAAGACACTCACCTGTGTCACTTCAGTTAACTGGAAAAAAAATTGACAGACATTTAATGTAAGAGCTTTAACCTATGTAATGAAACCAAGATCTTCTTGAGCAGAATAAAAGAAAGTAGAGTATTTTGTTACCTGACACAGCAGAACAATTAGTCAGGTATAACAATTACACAGACTGGCACATCTCTGAGTAAAAAGGATGAAGTTACTGTAAATCCATCCAAATACTTCTATCCAGCTCTGAAAGTGAATCAGCGCTAAGTGACCAGCAGCTGATTCATCTAAATAACAAAAGCATGAACACCTCATCAGCTATCACCACAAGGAAGTAATCAATAACTACACAAATACACTCTCCTGCCATAATGCAGTGCAGTCAAACTGGCAAAGAGCTCTTCATATACCCAGCTATCTTCTACTCAGAAGCAGAGAAATAGACTTAGATGACATCCACGCATCTCCTCAAGGCTGTTGAATATTCACTTCTCCTTAATGGTGTTCTTGACACCTAAGCAACAGAATAAGTACATTTCTGATAGTTTTTCACCAAGCACAAAGGATATGGATTCAAGTCATTTCCCCACCCACCCCAGCTCAGTGAACAACCCTCGTGTAAACTCAAGCAGTAAAGACTTAGCCCAGAGCTCCTCATGATGCTGTCTAGCTCTTACAGACGGGCAAACAGCTCAGTCTGTATGAGAGGCACTTTCCGGAAAACCAGCAAGAAATGTCCTCGTATCATGAAGTGACTCAGTCAGGTGACTGAATCAGTCAGCAGGAGCAAAAGCCTAGGTGAAGCAGGCTGTCTTCCCATGGAGAAAAATCACCAGCTAAGGTTGTGCAGGTGCTATGTAAAAGCAAAAAATATGTTCCTTATCTCCTGTAAAGCTATGCAATAAAATTTTAATTCTTTATGTTGCCATTAACATACTAAATAAATAGCAACACTAGTCAACATAACTGTCTGTCAGAAGCAGAAGTAGAGAGTTGTCCACAAAATCTCTCATAGAAACATTCCATCCGAAGGCAGGCTGCTCAAAGAGGAGAGTATACCCATATTACTCAGGGGTCAATGACAGGCATAAAATCTCACACGCTGGAAAAATAATGAGGAAAGAAGCTTAAACTGATCACTCAGAAACCAGCTATGACCCAGGCAGCATTTCAGCCACAGAAGCGCAGCTTTGAAGACTTTCATAAACCCATTCATGCCTTCAAAGGGAAGGGAAGACCTGGAGAAGAGTTCGCCAAAGCTGTTTTTTACAGGCATACTTTTCCCTACAAGGTATGACACACAGTGAAGGATAGATTCAGTCAGAAGATTTATTTTTCATTTATGGTTTATAAATTATCCATCATCAGGTGGACTACCATCAGGTTTTGGATTGGCTACGGCCACTGCAACCTGCCTACACAGGATAAGCAAACTTACATATTTGTTTAGTAGTACTAAACCCAGCAACCAATATAAAAATAAAACGTGCCTGTCAAGCAAAGTGCAAATATACACCGCAACAGATTGCTTGACTAATTGAACCTGTTAGGATTATGAAGATAAAATTCAGATCATTTTTAATAATTCCTTTTTTCTCCCTATTGGTAATAGAGAACGTAGACTCAGCATTCACTGCTACAAATGCTTTACTGCTTAGAATCAGAAGAGTGCAAGTTTTGATGCAATTATTACATTTTCCTATTATTATGAAATCTTTTCTTTCGGTGTCTGATACATCTCCTATTCCCCACTGCAGTTCAAAATATTGTTTTGTTCTCAAAATGCTTGACTGTATTAGCTTGAGTTGAACGGTGACAGCTGGCCCGTGTCACCCTCTAGACAGGATGCGTTCAGCAGAGATTTAAGATTTCAAGCCGCTGTCTGGAGGAGCTAATGGTAGGATTTCTAGAGGACAGGTAATCTTCCACTAATACTAATTCTACTGCAACCTGGTAAAATCTGTTGTTAACCCACTAAAATAAAGTTAGTATTCCTTACTAGTTAGTTTGGAATTCATATTAATTGTTGCAGTTTGCAAATTGCTCATTCTATCATAAATAATGAAAGCAGTGTAAGTATCTTTTATTAGATCAACTCATGTAACTTTGAGGGAAGAAGCAGACACATTTTTGGGCGCACAAGCCACTGAAGAAATAATTTTTAAAAAATTACTACTAGTACATATAAAGAGGCAAGGACTGGAATTTATTACACAAATATAACATTTTATAGTTGGAATTATGAAATACAGCTAATCCCTAAAGAATAAAGTATAAAAAATACAAGTCATAAAAAAAATGAAAAGGAATATATAGCAATATGATATAAATGAAATATTTTACTGTTGTGTGTGACTGCTCTCTGAATAACGCATAATTAACCCGTATGTCTAATGCATCGTTTGAAAGAATCTGATGAAAACATCTAAGGGCAATGATAGTGAAAAATGATAAAAATAAATTACAGAAATAGAGTGCAGAAATACAGTGCAGAAATACAGCTACACTATTGTTATGAAACGAGGAGATGATAGGTTAAAGAAATGTAAGTAGCATGGACAAAACAGAATTTGTCTGGGGGAATGATAAGCAAACAAATGAGTTTGCTCAAGATTTTCACGAGCATTCTAGGATTGGATTTGATTAGAAAACTTTTTAATTTTATCGCTCCTAGAAATTGATCAATAGAGGAACTAACTTTCCAGACAGAGATGGGGAAATAAATGTTCCTGTTAGTGGTAACGTTCACATACTCATTAGTGTGAGAGCTGACAGATTTCTTTTCCAAATGTTTAGCGAATTCACATGAAGTGATACTATTGTGAATGTGATTTTGATTTGCAACAAGGACATTACAAAAAAGTTGATCAAATAACCTTGGAGTGAATGTACATAAGATGATTCAATTTAAATTAGATGGATTGGTAAACAAACATTGGGCTCAATCTTGATTTTAGAAGAAGAATCTTAGAGTAACTATGGTAACTATTTACTGAAAATAATTGGGCTGGAAAACTTGAACATGAAGGTCTAGAATTTATTTAATTTGTAAATAGATTACTATTTCTAAAACTTGAATACCAAGCAAAGAGACTTCAGTAAGAACAGGCTCCAAAGGAATAACCATCCCAAAGAAAGTTGATAGTGCAAACAAAAAACCTAAAAGGTCTTTAAAGGTATGAAGTCGGAAGAGATAAGTACAACTTGTAAGTGTAAAATGTGAAGGGAGAAAGTCAGAACTTCCAGAAATCAATTTGAACTAAATCATGGAAAGGACAATAAGATTTTTGTTAAAAGGCAAAAAGTGGGACTATATTGCAGTGAAAATGAGACAGAGATTAAAGGTAATCTAGGAAAAAAAATCCCTTCCTTTTTCAACTGTCAGTAAGGGTGTGTGGCAGGTTTGCGTGCGGAATGGCAGATTAACCCCTGCCATTTGCTGCGCACTTGAAAAGAATCATGTGCAGGCAGCAAAGGTCAAAGAGTTCAACACAACCTAATTGGGAACCTTGCAGTCTAAAGCTCCAAATCCTAAAATATTTCAATACCTTAGTGTCCTGTTCTGAAATCAGAAATTTGTAATATATTTCATCTTTTGATTCCAGTCTCAAAAAGAGACAGATTAATTACTTGCATTTAGCAGGCAGAGCAGGTGATCAAGCAACTATTTCCCTATTAGTCAAACCTTTGCAGCATGCAAAGTTCTTAAATGCTTTCAATGAAATGCTAAGGGGAAAACAGAAAATGTGACAAAACATAAGCTTTATTTAAATATAAAATAACTACTTTTCTAGATAGAACTGTACATATATTATAATCTACAGGTAATCTACCAAGGATTCAATGAGCCGTACACAAGGTAGAGAAGAAAGATCTTCGTAGGGGAGTCGACTACTTCAGAGATACCAGTGGGTGTGGAGTCCCCCAAGGGTACTTTCTGAGATCGTATTTTCACATAGTATTTACATTAACAGCATTTCCACAAAGCCCAGAAACTCTATGAATATAAACTGACTGCAGTACAATGGGGAAGATCAGTGGAAGATCAGAGTATCTTGGGAAGAAGTGGGTAATTTTCATGACAGTATAGGATAAACGCTAGTAGTACAAAGCAGAAGATCACGCTCTCAGAAATTATACGTCTGCTGTAAGCTTAAGATTCATTGGTTGAAAATGACTGAGGAGGGAAAAAGCCTGTGTGTGGGTGATTACAGGATGGGTAACAGCCTGGTCTGTGCTGCAACCAAGGGGAAAAGAGCAAGCACGATACTAGGGTTAAACAGGACAAATCCTTTCGTTGAAAACAGACCATTCAACTAAGCCTCGGTAAAAACTTTTAGCGGAAACTTTGGAGTACTTTATGTAATTATATCACCTATCTTCCCACAAGACTAATGCGAGTACAAAGAAAGGTTATTAGAAGAGTTAGGGAAATGGAAGATCTATCCCATGAGGAGAGGTGAAGAGAAGAAACTTCACTTGCCTAGCTGAGAAAAACAAAGAGAAGACACAGTTACTATTAGGAGATCATTGCCAGTCCAATGTTCATTAAAAAGACCTTGTTATACAGTAAAAAGGTTCATCTTGGATTAGACTGACACCATAATAAAATAAATATTTTTTTCAGAGCATTTTCCCCCATTTCTTTGATCAAATACATATATCACTGTTTTCTTTTGGAGGGTGGAAAAGTAATCATGTAACCGTGATAAAACCAGACAAGAAGTATCAACCTGCCTGACTTATTGCTGCTGTAACTGGATATAGATTAGGTCCAGGAGCCAAACCACGTACCTGAAATGTACATTAGGCAGTTTGTATGGGAGCCTCCTTGTCCTTCCCAAACACAGAACATCGCTGATGCAAAGAATACCCTCTTATAAACACTTCAGGAGAAATTTAGCACAATATTAGAAAATAATTCTGAAACCAATGTACCATCTACTGATCACAGCCAAGAGCAGTTGAGAACTATTCATAATATTACAAGTATTATACTAGAAGCAATCCTGTGGGTGATACAGTGAACAACAAGAAATCTGTACACAGTAAGTTAGCTTACTGACAAGGACAGACAGACAGGTTGAGCTACCTGAAGTTACGAAGTCACATTTTCACATTTTATTCTAAATACAAGTTTATGGGAATTGCAGCCTAGGAACTGTTCGATCCAGAGGCCAACCAAGGCCAAATGATTTACTCAAGCAAGCTATAAAACAGTGATGAATCCTACACAGGGAGCTTTGCATTCTGAAGCTGTAAGACATGATATACTTTCAGAAATTACTTTCACTAATTCAGATCTTTACAATCCACAGATGCCTAATTTCTCTAGGATTATTTGCCGAAATATTAAAAAAGTTTTCTATTTACAATGAATATGAATCATAGGAGGCTTCCCACTTAATGTCATATGAATGTGTTAGCTAAAATGCTTTTGGGACAGAAGTATTATAATATTGAAAAATATAATGGTAATTGTCATTCCTAAAATACCATTGATGTGCATCCTGGGCATTACAGATCTATTAAAGATTAATACAACACTCTCAAGATTTTACTACTGTTACCAGCACTAGCTCAGTCCAGACAACTTGAATGAAGCAATCAGACCATAATCAGCTATATAACTAATCATAACAAACCTCATGCTGTTACAAGTCTCAGTGAAAGCAACATGGAGCTTGGATGGATTGAGATGAAAAGGGAAACAATTATTTCTAACTAATTTGCATTAATCTAATCTTACCACAAAGTTTTGCATCCCTTTCATATTGCAACATACTGTTCCAGTTTCTGATATCCACCCTGCCCCAAGAAGAAAACAGAAAAGGTTCAGGAAAAATAGCCAAAAGAATAATTTGAGGTCTGGAAAAAAAAAAATTTCCTAATATGGCGATTTAAAGAGATCAACCTCTTTAGTTCTATCAAAGAGAAGTGTAAGATATGATATAATCAGTGTCTATAAGCATATACACAAGGAGATTTCTGATAGCTCTTTAAGTCTAGCAGACAGGCACTGCAAGATGAAAAGGCTCGATGCCAGCAACCCATTCAGACTGGAATAGGTGCAGACTTGTAATCATGGGAGTAAATTGGTACAACTTACCAGAAGATGTAGAAGATTCTTTGTTGCTTCAGCTTTTTACTCCAGGTTGGCTGTCACTGGAAGAAATATTCATTAGCTCAACCAGAAAGGACAGTCTTGAGGTAATTCTTAGGTAATATTCTTGGGCTCATGTTTTTCAAGGTAGAATCATAGAATCATAGAATGGTTTAGGTTGGAAAGGACCTTGAAGATCATTGAGTTCCAACCCCCCTGCCATAGGCAGGGACACCTCCCACTAGACCAGGTTGCCCAAGGCCACGTCCAGCCTGGCCTTGAACACCTCCAGGGATGGGGCCTCAACAACCTCTCTGGGCAACCTGTTCCAGTGCCTTACCACCCTCAAAGTGAAAAATTTCTTCCTAATGTTCAATCTAAACCTGCCCTCTTCCAGTTTCAAGCCATTCCCCCTCATCCTATCGCTACATGCCCTAGTAAAAAGTCCTTCCCCAGCTCTCCTGTAGGCCCCCTTTAGGTACTGGAAGGCCGCAATAAGATCTCCCTGGAGCCTTCTCTTCTCCAGGCTGAACGGCCCCAACTCTCTCAGCCTCTTCTCATAGGAGAGGTGCTCCAGCCCTCAGATCATCCTCGTGGCTCTCCTCTGGACACGATCCAGCAGGTCCATGTCCTTCTTATGTTGGGGACTCCAGAGCTGGACGCAGTACTCCAGGTGGGGTCTCACGAGAGTGGAGTAGAGGGGCAGAATCACCTCCTTTGACCTGCTGGCTGCACTTTTGATGTAGCCCAGGGTACGGTTGCCTTCAGTACGCAACCTTCCACCTTCTNTGAACTTCATGAGGTTGGCTTGGGCCCACCTCTCCAGCCTGTCCAGGTCCCTCTGGAAGGCATCCGTCCCCTCCTGCGTGTCTACCTCACCAAACAGCTTGGTATCATCGGCAAACTTGCTGAGGGTGCACTCAACCCCACTAGGTTATTGTTAACATTTTCTGTAGAACAAATTATTAAGTAGGTGATCCTAACTCAAATTTATTTTCATTATTGAAAATAAAAATATATTTATATTAATATACTAGCACATATAGGTCTTATTTTAAAATTACATCACTAGAGACTACATATGGGGTTTTATGATGTCTGTTTTATGGAAACAAACCTTTCTAAAAATTAAAAACATTTTTGTATCCTTTTCCATAGAGAATTTCATTTGTGCATGAGTCAAAGTAGAAAAGCCTCATATATTGCCTGATACAATCTAAAGATAAAAAAGATCACCATAAAACATCATAGAATTATAGAATACAAGGTTGGAGGGACCTCAAGGATCATCTGGTCCAACCTTTCTTGGCAAAAGCACGGTCTAGACAAGATGGCCCAGCACCCTGTCCAGCTGAATCTTAAAAGTGCATAACGATGGGGAATCCACATCTTCCCTGGGCAGATTATTCCAATGGCTGATTTTTTCCATTGTGAAGAATTTTTCTCTTGTGTCCAATCGGAATGTCCCCAGGAGTAACTTGTACCCGTTACCCCTCATCTTTTCCATGTGACTCCTTGTAAAAAGGGAGTCTCCATCTTCTTTGTAACCACCCTTTAAATACTGGAACATGGTAATAAGGTCTGACCTAAGCCTTCTCTTCTCAAGGCTGAAGAAACCCGGTTCTCTCAGCCTTTCCTCACATGGCAGGCTTCCTGGTCCTTTGATCTTCTTTGTGGCCCCTCTCTGGCCCTTCTTCAGCCTGTCCACATCTTTTTTGTATAACAGGGACCAAAACTGAACACAATATTCCAGGTGTGGCCTGACAAATGCTGAGTAGAGTGGGATAATATCTTCTTTATCTCTGCTGGTGATGCCCTTGGTGATGCAGCCTGGCATCCTGTTGGCTTTCTTTGCTGCTGCAGCCCACTGTTCACTCATATTGAGTTTGTTGTCCACCAGGAGCCCCAGGTCCCTTTCCAGAGAGCTGCTCCTCAACCAGGGAGATCCCAGTCTGTGCTGCACTCCTGGATTATGTTTTCCCAGGTGCAAGACCTTACACTTGTCCTTGTTGAACTTAGCAAGGTTCTTGTTAGCCCACTGTTCCAGCTTCCCCAGGTCTTCCTGCAGGGTGGCTCTGCCTTCCGAAGTGTCCACTTCCCCACTCAGTTTGGTATCATCAGCAAACTTCATCAGGGTACACTTGATCCCATCATCCAGATCACTTACGAAGATATTAAGCAGCGTTGGGCCCAATATCTGTCCCTGGGGGACCCCACTTGTGACAGGTTGCCAGACATGGCTTCTTTGGAATTTTCATAGCCAGGAAAAAAATGTTTTAGCTGTTAGGATCCTGTGAATTTTCTTATTTTTGCAGTTCAAAACTTCCTTCCAGGCTTAATAAACCAAAAGATGCTACGGACACGACAACTCTCACTGGCATATTGACAGTCTCAGTGGGCAATACCATCTACATTTGGTATTAAAGAGAGAACTACAGGTTTATCTGTTCATTTAAGAAATGCAGCGCTCTGAATCTGCTCAGAGATTTGGAATGGCTGAATAAATCCTGGAAATGATGGCTTAGCGAGCAGGGTGTCAGTAAGATAGAGAATTCATGGAATTCATTCCAGTGAAATTCACGGATATTAGCAGTTTTTAAAATACACAACTCTAACGATATCTACTTAACCATTACTTATATTAGTTTGTTATCTGGCTGTTCATACACTTGATCTTTCCCCCCTGGCTATCATCGGTCCTTAGTCTTGACTCCTGTGCCAAGGAGTGTAGCCACATTCCTGTCTCCCTGGCAGAACGAGCGCTGGGCAGGGGTAGCACCCACAGACTCTCAGCCCGAGATTCATTCCTAAGCAGATGAATCAAACTGCAAAACTATCCACTAGCTTCTGCTCCAGCCTTCACACTCACCTGCTCTTTGCTAAGATAACCAGCCTTCTACTGTCTCCTCAAGCTTCTCTGCTCAGAGGAAAGGAAAAGGATTTCTTAATGCTGTATAACCTCTAACAGCTTTCCTAAACACGCACTTCTTTTGAATCGTACAATCCTTGAATCAAGTGGCTAAGACTCAGATGTTCAGAAGGTAGACAATGAATTTCCAATAAAATCATGACTTTGTGCGTGCTTTCCAATGAAATAATTATTTTGTTATGCTAAAAGCAGTCACAGTATTTTCACACCTGCATACTGGTTCCTATTGCCAAAGGGATGTTCACAAGCAGACTGAGGGCGTCTCCGTGCGACAGCTCCCATGGAACAGTGCATGGAAAATGCTCCACTTTGAGCAGCCTTTTCTGTTTCTTCTGTGTTGCCCTTCTGAAGTATTCCAGGCATGTTTCTACTTGCTGCACACAAAATTCAGATTATGCTTTGCTTTTTTGATGATTCATTGGGTCAGCTAATGCAGTAAATGTTTTAGGGGATTCTTTTTTTTCAGATTAGGCTGAACCTACCACAGTATTATTAGGTCAGCAGTCTTTACCAATTACTTACAGTGCTAAACATTTACTGTAGCAAAGGCCTTGATTAAAGTGCTAATGGAAAAGGCATCATCTCAGTGATTTGGAGCACAAAGTTCACTTTTGTGTGAGACTTTCCAATAGATGACTCCATGAACTCAGCTGCCTGTGGAAGAGAATTGCTTGCTTGAATGACCACACCAGAGTTACGTGAAAAGCTCAGAAGCAGATGATTAAATCTGGATAGATGAATCTTGCATTTTCTTCCAGTAGCTACATGGAGCAAGGTAGCTAAGATTTGCAGGGAAGCAGCAGATTTGGAAAGCACTTGTGATTGCTAATGCACTCCCATCTTTCCTCAGGGGTCTTTCCAGTTGAGTGTGAGTCTAATGATTCCTGTTAGCTGTAGCCAGACAGACACTGTTACTTAGGCACACACTAAAAAGACTGCTCTCCTGCTTCTTCCGTCAGTGGCCTGTACACCGTACTCTTGGGACGTGGGTAATTTATTTAAGACACAGTAAGAAGAGCATGCCTGCTCAGTAGCCTTAACTGAAACAGTTGGCAAGATCTTCAGTTCCCTGAGCACGGAGCAGGAACAGAAATGGAGAAGAGAAAAGACAGTAACAAGCAGAGCTATTTACTTCTCTGATCCTGCTTCTCTGTCTCCAATGAACTTCCCAAAACTGGGGCAAGCAAGAGCCTTCTCAGACCTCAGCGCTACTTTCTGTTCAAGATTCGCATGCATACCGTCACCTCAACCTTCCTGCACTGTGAAGTGAGACAGGAGAACACCTGCACAGCAAAACAGTTGGTGCTGAGAACCCGGCATCTACAATATATATCACTTTGGATAAGCTCTGGTGTGGACCCAGGAACTAATATTCTCCAACTGCTTAATGGACATTCAAGGGTGTTCCTGGAGTGCATATTCTAGTTCAGTTTTAACCAGTCGGAATCCCGTTCGTGTGCTCTGACACCACTCAGTGATGTGAGGCAAAGTGCAGTAAATGGGAACGACTAAGAGATTTACTTCAAAATTGCATCGAAGGTAGGTGTACCCTGTGGTAAAAACTGCGTCTCAAGCTTTAAAATAAATGTTATCTCATGGTAGACCCTGAGATTAAAAAAAAAAAATCAAATAAAAAGCAGAGAACACTGAATTGGAGTAAAATGTGAACTGGCTCCAACTTTCTTAATTTAGTGTAGAGAATTAGGCTTTGCTTTAAAGGGTACTTGACAGATACTAAACTACTGACATGAACCTTCATGCAGAAAGGTACTTTTACCATAGTTAAGGGTTTGCTAGAAAATTCTGCACTGTCTCGAAGAGCGAACACATTCCCCTGTTCTCTGGGCCAAGATCAAGAATCAGTGAAGTAGGATGAGAGGTTACTTCTGTATCCTCCTTAGATTGCAGAGCCACCAAGGTATGGCATAGATCTAAGGAGATTTAGCTGTCCTAGGAGCAGATCTAATAATAATTGAGTAGGGCATTTATCACAGAAAACAGAATGGTAAAATAGTAATTTACCATTAGTTCCAAATCAGGTTAGAGATAAAAATATCAAGCTAATTGGCTTCCAGGCAATATTGAGTGGGAGGACCCTACAGGATTTCTGGAGCCTTGGTTTCCTGTGACTCTGTTGCTTGACAGAGTAAAGCTGGTTTATGTGAAAAATGGCCTTCAAGAACCTCATGGGTAGGAACAGATACAAAGGAATTCCTCAAGGAAAAAAATCGCGGCTTTACTACTACAGGGACAATCATTCGTATAGCTAAAAAGAAGTGCAGTTTATTTAAGGATGGCTGTTTATGTTTCCAAACTAGCTAATAACAGGAGAAATTTCAGTATGAAGTTCCTATGAAAAGGCAGTTTTCAGAGGGTGTGGTTCTGCTTTCTCAATTTTAGTCCTGCTGTGAAAACTGATGTTAAAATAAAAAATATATCAAATACTGAACTTGTATAATTGCATTTCAAAATACACGCACAAGTATGCAGTTAACTAGCAAAATGACCTGGTATTTAACCTCAACAGCTTTAAAGAAGCCTAATTTTTGTAATTTAATCTCAAAATTTGTTTCAAAGGCAATTTCTATTTTTCTCTTGTTATTCCAACTCTAGCTTTGCCATTGCTTGCAATCCACATTGGCAAGACACCCCCCAACAGAGATTTTCAGAAATACTCCCTTCAGTTCTGAGCTATCTAGAGCCTAGTTACATATTTCAAAGGGATTCCTCATCCCCCAACTTTGAGAGAACTTGAGAAAATAAAACCCTAGAATTTTCCGAGACAGACTGTATGGCTCGGCACCAGCAACTACGGCCAAGTTTTCCAAAATGCTTAGCTACTCTGCTGAATATCCACTACGCTGAATGCTTAGAGAAATGAGCATTTATAGTGCTTGCATAGCAAACAAGCTTTTCAGAAAACCTGGTCTGTGACTACATAAAACTGATCGAATCAGTGAAGACTCCTCAGAATTGAGGCATATCTGTCCTGTTACCTGAGGCTGTTGTAAGAATTAATTTAATTAAATGGCCATAGTAGTGTATAAATGAGATGTGAATCACATTTTTGGGGAGTATCTAAATGGGAACCTGAATAATTATGGTTTATATGGAGATGGGTAGAAGAAAAAGTAAATGATACTAATTTACTGAGTTTGGCCTGATTAAAAAAGCGTTAGAGGTAAAAAGACATTTAAGGTGCAACTTTAAGTAATGCCTAAATCTCATTTAAAGTCAAGGGAATTGTATGAACATGTAGCTGTTTAAATATTTGACATTAAATCAAATCAGGCTGAAATATTTTAGAAATATATTAAGAATAGGGTATATACTTCAGCTCCCTTTGGCTCTCAACAGACAAAAGAGGAGTTGCTGCTGTTACAGGCACAATGCGTGCACATGCGCACGCGCAGAAACAGTGCCTACCCCAAGGCAATTTCTATCTAAACAAATATTCAGACATAAGCTAGAGATAGTGCTGTGATATGTAAACAACATACAGTGGTGGACAATGTCACCTCAATTTCATTGTATATAAGAGTTCATTTAAGTAAGAAATGACTAAATAGAAAGAAAAGTGAAAGGGACTTGGGATGCTGATGGAAGTGGATGCGGGGTACCATAAGGAATATATTTGAGCCACAGAATTTGCTACTGCCACTCAGGAGAAAAAGATACCAGTCCAGAGCTATAATTAGAAGCAGTGTGAAGACAGATGGACACGGAAGGGCAGGATGCAAGATACGGGGAGTTGCTGCGAGGGGTCAAAAGCCTCACTACAGCTCAGGAAACAGAGAGGGTGAGAAGGGAGCAAAAAGAGCTATTTCATCAATGGGTATTAACACTTCAATTTGCACAAACCCAGAGTCCAATGACACACATGCAGAGTGGTTCTGAAACTTTCAGAAGTAAATAGAACAATTTTTTGGAAGAGTTGTTTCAGCGCTACACCTAGAGAATGTCATTAAAATTCCACATAACTATTTATGAAAAACGACTGAAACAAAGCAGTCTTATTCCATCACTATAAACGCGCGTATGAGGCAGGATTGTAGGACTTCCCTCCTTTGTTCTCTCTTTCAATAGCTCTGGTCAGAAGCTTCGCTGTATTGCGTATGTCTAGACCCTGACCAATTGCTCTTTTGAACAGCCAGCTACCATGTGATTCAAATTCCAAATGGAAGATTAACATGCTGCTGCAATAAAAAGAAAACCAAAACATGTCATTAGTGGCCTTTCACTGATCTAATTTAATCAATTTGCAGCTTCAGAAGAAATGAATATAATCCCAGGGACACTGCCAGAAAGCCTGAGCTATGTACAGCGTTCAGAAACAAAAGGTCCATCATCTTCCCCTGGTGATGTACTACTGCTTTGATTTCCATGCTAGGGGTTAAAGCTCCTTAAATTTCCCCAGGTAACCACACTCTGCACGCATCACATTTATTTGTTAACACTTAGTAAAAATTACTGATAGCTTTTTCTCTACCTTTAGAAATTCCTCTAAAACTATAATCATTTCAGCCACTTTGCAGTAGCATTGCACTGTTCCCTACATGAATCAAAGTCCTAAGAGACGGGTTCCTCTCACCTGCCTGAGCTCCTGTGTATGTGCAAATATGGTGAACTCCAGTGCAGAAACAGCAACGCGGCTCACAGATCTGTTTCTGAAAGGGTTCGTCTGCGGGCCCCGGCGTGGTAGCTGTACTGCGGGAAGGTGCAGAAAAAGGAGTTGAACGTCTCTTGGTTCATGAAGTTAGAGAGATTTAAGAGAGTTAGAGATCCCAAAGTCAGTTTTTGAAGACTGGCCCAAACACTGTCAGATGCTCTACTTTACAGTCAGGGGCTACACAAACTTCAAACAAGCACCATTTTCAAGAGGCAGCACAGGACTGAATTTGATGCGCATGCAACAAGGGGTTTGATCCATGAAATTTCACAGAACTCTAGGTTTGAAAACAGGCATGGTATGTAAACAAGGACGCAAAGTCTTCAACCCTGGAAAATTTCAAGGGTATAAGCATGTTGGTTCTTTCTATTCTTTCCTCACCCCATTGTTTCATTGAGAAAGAACAGAAACATTTCACAATCAGCATCCTTTTGCATTCATTTGCCTGCTGTACACGTTTCTTGATAAACATATTTTTTAAAGTTTCACTCCAAGCATATTGGCAATGAAACAAGAAAACATTCAAAGAGGCATAAAGGAAATGGAAAAAAATTCTATAGATTGTCCTCCTTCTGAAAAAAAAGAGACCACTTTGCTTTTAATTGCAATTATTCCCAATGTTTGTTTGTCTTTTTTTAAACTGTATATACAGCACAACAGGTCCGTTCTATGGGACACTTTCCTTTAATCAATTAATTTGTTATTCACACATATTGGTTCTCCTGTCCTGAGAGATCCTTTCCATATGGAAATACGTATAAACCACATCATTGCATTTCTGCACAAGACTTCTCCAACATATCCAATTCTGGTTGTATCAAGGTCTCAGTCAGCACGTTTCCTGCTCATCAGTTTCCTTCAGACAGCAGCACCACATACATCCTTTGTGTAAATTAGTTTAGCTCCACCCAAATAATTACCAGCAGAGGATCTGGCCTAATACATTCAGTAGATAAATTGTCATCTATCAGGCTACAGTATCTTCAAAGCTATAATTTATCTGCATATTCTACAGCACAAGATAAGAGTCTCCTTACATCGAGTCTGAAATGAAATTGAGCTTACTTAGGTCTAAGATACTTTCTATCAGAGAATCCCATCTCCAACCAAGAAAAAAAAAAAGAAAAAGAGACATAAACACCCAAATTTCCCTTGCTCCACAGAATATTAAAGACTTACTGAAGACTTCATGTGGCATATGTGGGATAATGTTCTGTTTCATTGCAGAACTGAAGTGACTGAATGAGAGAACGAAAATGGAAGATCAGAATTTTAGAATTGTTAGAAAAGTACACAATTTATTTACTCAAGAGCCTATCTATTGGAAAAAACTTCTCGAAATCGTAAACAGAAAATAATTAACCTATACTGAACAAACAGATGAAACTTATGTCTTTCACCAGATATTACTGATTTTTCCTCAAAGTAATATTTCTTCTCCTGCCATTTTTGTGTAATGTGAAAACAGTTTTGAATACAAACCAGTCTGTTCATTAAGGCAATTTAAATATAGATAAAAATCTTATAGCTGGCACTATCATCTGCTAAGTACAGCCACCTGCCTGTACTGAAATCTTCCTGTATGCCATACCTACTATCATTCCCAACAATTTGTCCAGCTTCTGTTTCTTATACAAAAACAAAACAAAAATACAACCAGCATCAGCCCCCAGCACTCCTGGCCCCAAATCCAAGTGCCATGCTTTCTCACGTTCTCAAAAGTGGCCCACTTTGCATCAGGCAGCCAGTGGGTCCCTGTGGATGCACATGTTCTCAAGAGACGTGACGAAACACAGATCATGCTGCAACCGTATTCACACCACAGTCTTGTTATGTTACCTTATAATGATGGATTGAAAAGTTAAAAACAGGATTATTCAACTAAAATGAGAATTTGCAATGACAGAAACATAACACGCACTTGCCTGTTAAGGAAAAATCTGGGACTTAGATCAGCACAAGAACAGAAGGAGAAGAGGCAGTCTTCTAGCACAGATAAAACAAAATGGTGCCAGCAGCATGTCCTCAGACACAAACACGACTGAAGTAGATGACGACAGCTTGGTAGCCAGAACTGTGAAAGATATTACACACAANGGGAGTTTCAGGGTTTTTGTTCTTCTCCAACAGAAAACTCTTATACGCAAAATTCAAGTGGAAACATGAAAATGACAATCAAGGAAATGCTGCGCAGTTTAGAGTATCACACAAATACAGCAGGTATGTGAAGATAAATTTCTGCCACTGCTAAAGAAGCTACAGGCGCTTACAGATTCACCAGAACATGGCAAAAGGGTTACAGAGAAAATACTTGCATTTGTGCATTCCTTCCAGCATTGAACCGCCTTTTCAGATTCTGTGTTGTCTTAGCTTCCAACTTCATAGTAAAAGGTAGAACGAGAAGGCTCAAAACCGCAAAGGCGCATCATCCAATCAGCCATAAAGCTATCACGATCTGGATTCATAATCAGAGAGGCAGACAAAGCTATTCTGGCTGCCGAAATAAACAAATGAGACTCCACTGCAAATAATCACAAGCAATGCTGATATTTCTGCATAACAAAACCAAGACACCTGGGCCTCTGCCCGAGAAAAGATCTTGAAGAGTATGGCACACAGACACAGCTCCAGTTCTGCAGCTGTTTTCAGAATTTTTTAACAGAGAAGAACATAAGATCTTTATGACAGTAGTCAAAGGCTTACTCTGAAACTGCTTAAAGCTCTGGCACAGATGCACAGGCATTTTCTAAACATATACTACTGGAGAGAAATGCTTGCATATCACCATATGGATTTGTAGGAGATATATATACATTTTGCTGTTGGCTTGTAAACTACAATAAATTAGAGCATGCTTAATCACCTTCACTTACAGCTTCTGTATTGAAAGTAAGTTTTAGGTTTCTCTTTAGCTGAAGAGTGGGATTAATTTTGCTTGAAAAATCCGGCCCAAAGCTTGTAAATGAAAACTGAGGATAATGTTTAGGGATGTCTTTGGTTTAGATGAATTCAATACTCAGTAATTAATTGTTTATAGATGTTATGTTTTCCCTGAGTAGACAAGAATCTTCATATATAACTACCCTCAAGATTTCATCACTTTTTGATACAGTCAACAAGGTTACACTGAGTCTAAGCTTCATTCTTGGCATACAAGAATGAAAATGCTCTTGTTCCTGAAGAAAAAAGAGAAAGCAAAACTTTCAGGGAGAGGGAGGGACAGGGTCCTACATACCTTTCAAAAGAATTGTGTTTTTAGAGAAGAATCGCCCACTCTAAGTAGCAACCCCTTTCACTGTCAAACCTCTTTTATGTCCTAGCCTCAAGGAATAACTTTTTATTCAAAACAAACAAACCCAAAACTTCTCATAGCAAAGCAAACAGCTAGAAACCCAGGAGGCACCTTTTGCACCTCTTTCTAACAAGAAAAAGGGAGGGGAACTGGTAGGAGAAACAGAGCAACATCTCTGCCTCTAAAAGGCTGCTGAATCATGTGACAGGCAGCCAGCTCTTCGTTTTTATCTGTTTTGTCCTGTCACATTTGAATTCAGCAAGAACATCATATGGTACTGAGATCAATATTGCTGGTATATTTTCATCTCCCCAAAAGCAACATATTTTCCACAGTTTTTATTTCAAATTCGACTAAATTATAGTTATTCCTGTAAATTATCATCTTTCTAATAGCAGCAGACCTGGCAGTGGTGCTGCAGGAGCTGTGCGATATTATACACTATTTTACTCTGTTAGATGAGCAAATGCATTTAGACTTTTATGCTGAGCAGTGCAATACTAACACAAGGAGACATTTAAACAGGAGAAGAAAAAAACTTCAGTTTTCACTTTCACAGACATTTAACAGACTATTTTCCTTCTAGGACTCACTGAGGATTCTGCTATAAATGTGCAAAACCAGAACTAATACTATTGATTAAAGCTGTCCAGACACTTGACAACAGGAGACTCAGTTTTCAGGTAGTTATAATTTTGCCAAACTTTATCCATTTATCCTGAACATCGCCTGCAGGGTAATTTCTTTTCTTCCCTTATAGACAGACGGTTTAACTGGTTGTAACAACAAAGCTAGAGTAGGGAAATACATTATTTTGCTAACACGAAAAGTAAGTTCTGGCAACTTTTGAAAAGCAACTAATGCAATTTGCATCAGACTTTCCATGCTAGGCAATGACCATGCTGCTACCAAAATTCACATTCTAAGTCCATCCACTTTCTAACTTCATCTTATCTGGGAAGCTTTCAGAAGACAGACCCCACAGGCTTCTCTCTGCTTAAAAGAAAACAATGACTGCCTTGGCATACATTTAGAGAGCAGTCTCAAGAGAACTGGAGAAAAAAAGACCAAGAAAACTGGCCTTCACTGGGTTCCAAAGGAATAAGCTAAAATCCCTCCTGCTAGTTTTAGAAGAATATAGAGGCCCCAGAGAGAATGTAAATGAACAGTCTCATAGTCAAAATTGCTTTAAACTGGAGTTGCAATAATTTATGATGCATAAAAAACTTCTCATGAAACAGAAGTCAGCAGACTGGTCACTCAACTTATTCCAGTAATCTTTACGCATAAACAGTACCTCTTTGTTGCACTTTTCTGCAGGAATATTTTCATTTCTTTTTGATAGAATAAATGGATTTCTCATTGAAAGAAGCCTTCTTTGTTTTCTCCATATCTTAAGCAAAATCAAACAAAATAATCCTGCAGGTATTCTTTATTCTTTCTTTTCCTTATTATCATACTTCCTTCACGCTAAAATTCAGATCTAATCAAGATCAAACTGGGAAAGAGAGCAGAAAGCAACAGTTCCTCTGGAGTCTCGTCAAAGGAAGGGACGTCCCAACCACCCGCTGTGAGATGAGGCTGGAAGGTGCCAGTTTGAGCCAGGTGGAAGCTGGAACGTCAGTGGGACATCACAAGATGGACAAGAAAGTTTGGTCTGCCCAGTTACTGACTGTGCAGAGCCAGCGCCAGCGGGTTGGAGAACGCCCCAGTGGAGAAGAACCCCCGCCCCAGGGCAGAGCTATGGGTAAACTGGGGTGAGAGGGGTGGAGCCGAAATGAAACCTCTGTAGGAAGACAGAACTTTCAGGTAAAGCAGTCTGGTTCTTAATACATCAGACCAGGCTGTTTTCTCAGGCTAACAAGATACTCAGACATGCTTACAAAAAGGGAAGAACTACTACTCAAAAGGCCTTTAGGTATTTGTACTTTAAACTCCTGGACTCAGAATTTAAGGAGAGATCAGTTGTGCAGCTAGAAGCCAATGTTTCATGAATACGCAAAAGGATCTTTGATGTCATATTACACCCACGTAACGGCCGTTACACATGGCAGAAGGGTTAAATACACCTCTGTGAAACAAAGGGGGAAATTTCATTATTGCCGCCTCTCGCCTGGTGCTGGATACACTTTGTTCCGAAAATAGCATGCAGCTAACTGGCAGTACTTGCCAGCACAGCTGAATTAGTCAGAAAAGCTGCCAGGGAGGTGGGAAATCTCCAAGTCTCTTTGCTTGCTCCAGGGCTTGTTCCAGCGTGGCACAATGTTATAAATACACAACTGTAGAATCTGCTGTGCTGCTGGTTCTGAAAACAATAGTTCAGGGTCTATTTTCTTTATGAATTTCACTCAGCCCTCCAATTAATGCTGACAGGAACTGCACACATACTGAGAGAAGAAGTACAGGCTCGTTCTTCTCCCGGGTAAAAGAATTTCATTCAGACAGCCCATGCTTAAAGATAGAAAAGTTCTTCAAGCACGCAAGTTTCAGACTTACTACAGCTGTCTGATTCTTTGAAGCCACTGCTCTTCTTCGCTGTTTAGTCACAGTAACCAATTTATTATTGCATTACAGATAATTAATCTATAGATGAATGGATAGAAAAGATGTAAATTTCTATCAGAATATTCACCAAATGGATGGGTAATTATAGCTGAGAAGCCTATTAACTTGCCTGCAGTTCTCACAAAGGTGGCAATGTCAGGCCAATCAGTAGTTCATTGCAAGAAACCCGAAGATCAGGAATCATGCAATAAAAAAAAAGGGATTCAGCAGATGAGAACCACAAAGTTTAATTTAAGCTGGCCCTCTGAAACCTTTAATCACATAGGTATAGTCTCTTTTTGCATAAATTATTTTGCATATTCTTTACATAATTTTTACATACAAGGTAAAAGAGTTTGTGCATTAAGATATGGTAGCTCCCAGATTTTTATTTAGCAAGGGGTCTTGGGGAACTGCTTAAAGAGAAAGGGAGAGCACACGGAAATAACTGCAATGACAAGAACATGCATATGGAAAGAATATGCTGACTAGATTATTAGACAATTCTAAGAAATGATGGTAACTGATCATGTGCATTCTTCTCACTACCCCTGTCAAAAGGCTGGCATTGCAACGCTACCAGCAGAAACCACTCACATACCCTGTTCTTCACATTTCTGGAATTAAATCTTTTCTGATTCACCCTTAGGATTTCGCTTTCTGAGAAGTAGACCAGATGGGCTCTTGTAGATCTTGAAGTCATGAGCACAGTTCCTAAAGCAAATGACACTTATAAAATGCAAAAGTTGTATGAACGCAAAATGTATCTGGAATGACCCAACAATTTTGGAGGCTGCATATATTCCTTTCTTCTCTTCGCAGACCATCCAGAAGGAAAAGGTGAAATACCTGAGTTACTGCCATGGCCAGGCTGGACATGAGATCACACATGATTTACTATACCTAACTAAGCCTCCACTGCCTGATTCCAGGTAACAAAAGCAATGCTACAAAAATTAAACCCCCAAGTAGCCATAAGGCAATCCAAATCAGCCTTTACCATCGGGGTTAACGCTTTCTCTTTGAGTGGGTTTAATATCAGAAGAAATACACACATTGAGAAACTCGTACTTTATGCCTACCAACAGATAAATCATCAGACTTCATTGGCTAGAGCAGTGGATGGAGTACCTGTCTAAAAAGAATCTGGCTTCTTATGTTCCTTTCAGATTACAGTGTCTTATTAAATGAGACTAGAAAATTCTACTATCAGCTTTATACTTTGCTTTCATTATTGGTATATTAATTTGTAGATACGCTCACTTGAATTATGTCATCATTTCAGTCTTAGTTGAATCAGCTTAGTTACTGCATTTTTCATCTTTGAGTAACTTAATTTATTCTTATTCTGTTTTCAATAAAAACTATTAAAAGCATGGAAAACATTACATTTCCTAGATTTTATGAGGGGCTATGAATACGTTGGCATAGGCAACCTCAGATAAGAAATCTCTAAGGCACTCAGCTTTGCTTGCAATTTGAAATTTATTTACATCTAAGAAAAGTTATGACCTGAATACAACACAGTCTGTGCCTTTGTACAACAGACAACATCGAACCATATGAGAAATAATGGAATGATGAAAATGGAGAAGAGACCAGTATAAAAAACTGTAAGCTGGACTAAAAAAAAGGCTAAAAACCTGACAGTAGGCTGTTCTGAATGGGGAAATGCTGTGCATGAAGATGATCACTACTGGTGTTCCTCAGCTTTGCATTTGGGACCATTTTTATTTAGTATTTTAATTAATAGTGTTGGTACAAAAAGTAGGAGAGCACTCACGGGAGTTCCTGATGACATAAGGGAGGCACAGTCAGCACATGCAGAGGCTAGGTTTTACTCAGGAATTTTACTTGTGGATGATCTTGTTTAAGAGAATAATCAGAATAGATGAAAATTTAATAATACACAGTTATTAGTAATAAAATAAAAAGATTACTATGCCTTACCTCTGGCAAGTGAGAGAGGAAAAAACCCTTCTCTATTAGTAAATCTAAAGCTGATCCCAAGTCACCCGTGTGACATGGTCATGAACGTGCACTGCTAGGACTCAGAGAGAAAGGTCTAGTGGAGGTAGAGAAGTATCAATACCATCAGGTAAGAAGAGAAGGTAGAGAAGTACCAATACCATTGGATAAGTTGTCTCCTTTAGAACTCTGGTAATGAGTTTTTGTGAGTGATAATTTCCTGCACCAATACGGGTTGAAGGACTACTATATAAATACGAGGAATTGAAAGCCTATCTTTTGTAAGGAGAATAGAAAGGTTTGCTTGTCTAAACAAAGGCTAAGAAGAGAACGATTATTTGAAGTACTTTAGGAGAACAAATACTCAGACAAGTGAGAAGGAAAGGAGAAAGCAATGATCCAGACTAAATAACACCTGCATCACGAATCAATGGACAGAAACTGGTTGCAGTAAAATGAAAGCTGGAATAAGATTCTGTTACAGTCTTCCAAGAGGAGTTTCAGGGACAACTTAAGTTTCTGAGACTAAGCCTAATCCATTTGCCAAAGGGATTTATACTGATATGATTGCTTATGATAGAAATGGCTTGGACTCTTGACCCAGGAGGTCCCTCTTCTCTTCATTTCCTTGGAGATTTAACAGAGAGTGGATTTCCTCAGGGCTAGCACAGTATCAGTGCATGTTATCAGACAGAAGACAATGTGCTACTTCAAATCTGATGACACATGGCTGGAATTTTAATTATAGACTGCAATTTTAGAAGGCTCTTAAACTCCTTTCAAAAGCCAGGCTGCAGATTTTAAAATGGATTTAAGAGAGGTTTGTCAGAAGTGAAATATTTCAAAATAACTGACTACTCAGAATTCTTTAATTTTTATCATAAGATCAGTTTAATACCAGTTAGTTGGTAAGTCCAATGAAGATTTTCTGGCATTTTAGTTTTCCTTTGAGCAATGGTTAGCAAGGTTACATTCTATCTCATTAAATTCAATTATAGTTTTTTCCAAATATAGTACTGGTCATGCTGTCCTCCTAATATAAGACACAGACCTGATACACACCAACAATTCACCTTACAGGTGTTTGCATTTGAAGTAGGAGTGAATATTTCACTTGGCAAACCCTCTGGGGTTCTTCAGATAAAAGCTATATAAAATGTGATCTGTCATATGATTAGTGTCTCTTGATGCGGCGTGCAAAATGTGAGTTATGTGTCACTTCCATTTTCTGCAGCGTATCAAGACATCTTTCTGCATGTTGGTATCAAGGGACTTACAAGGTTACAACTCCTCAATAGTTCAATTTGAAGTTGACTTTTCACGGTAACTGTAAGAAAAATAAATGACATGCATCTTCTGAAATAAAGAAATTTATGAAAGAAAATTATACTTGCTAAACTCTAGTTGTCATAGATGTCTGTATGCTGAGAAACTGCACAGAGTAAACAAACCATTTTGCTGTACAACCCTCAGCAGGCTACATTAATGAACAAAAAAACCCAAAGCCACTTTCTCTATCTGTAGCTTAGGAACTGTGCTGGTGTTGTATATTCACATTCATTCAGATAATAAAACAATTTCCAGGGGAGATAAAGGAGTTAGATGATTACCAATGTCATTACAAAGATAAAAACACATTTTTGAGCTTGAAAAACATAATTCCAAATGCAGGTTTTGGAAAGAAAAGAACCCATGTAGTTTCCTACTAGGCACAGTTTACTTGTCCTAAACTCAGAGCCTTCTAAGCATTAAAACAATAAAATTGCCTTTCAGTGTATTTATTGAAACAGAGCAAAACCACACACATAAAAAAGACCCCAAACACAAACTCCATTCAGATCTCAAGTTATGGGAACATAATAAACAGGCATTTTTAGTCTGCTTTCCCATCAAAACAATGAACCGTGAAAACAGATTTTGCTTGAAACAGTACTCCTATCTATTGTCTTTTCCTTTTGTTCCACCCACTACCTGTTGGTTGATTTGAGAAGTCATCTAGATCCTATAAATTCACAAAATAAGCAGTTAGAGGGGAAAACACTGACGTACATGCTTTCTTAGCAACAGCAGAGCGAGTCCTGATAAACAGATAAACGCCACGTGGAAAAGAAAAATTAGGTTTTGAACCTGCACCATATTAGATACTGTGGTCACTCAAGTGAGACGTGACTGCATAGCAAGATAACATTTTTATTAATACCAGTGCTTACAGAACTACTTCTCTGATGTCTCAGCATAAATTAGTTTTTCAGTAAAATATTATATATATATTTTTAGGTAACTGCAAAACCCCAGTGGCATATTTCACGCATGTATGTAGTATACAATGCAGCCACAATTTAATTCCAGCAGAAATAATTTACTGATTTTACTCTACCAACAGGAGAGATGCTAATAAAAGTAGCCAGTGGGCTGGACCCAGATAAGAAGAGCTCTGTGGGGGATGTGGAGGGTCACCACACCTGCCTCCCACTTTGAACTTTGTAGCTCACAGCTGAGATACAGCTTCCTGCACAATTCATGCAAAAGAAGTCAGGCACCTAAAAAGCAGGATTCACAACGGATAACACCTAGAGTGGTGCAATGCTTAAGCCAACCAACAGTGAAGACTGAAGAGATTTTCTCAAATGACATCCGTCCCTGGTCTAACACACCCACTTACAAACACGCATTTCAAACTTGAGACGTCTGGATTAAGGATGTATCTGCACCACACTGTGGCCCATAGCCTTAACAACTGAGCTAGTACTGGAACTGGAAACAACTAGCTATGTCAGTCAAGGGTTGCATGAACATTAATTAGCTTTGATGGCGGAAAAGTGGTTATGTATTTTATCTGATAAAGAAGGCACAAGCTGTCAACAGCTCTGGGAACTGAAACCTTGCATGAATGGCCTCCCCATTACTCCATAAAACTTTTTCTCCCTCTTACTCATGCTCTCCAGCCCCCCAGATCTTGATTTAATTTTCCTTCTAGTCATTGGCTAGTTTCTAACCTCATGGCAAGAGCACTTTCCTGGCAAATGACTGACAAGGGTTTGAAGTCCACGGAGCCCAGAAGAGACAAAGACCCTAGATCTACCACTGCCACGTGGGGCGCTCATCAACCATTGCTCTCCCTTTCTGCTTTGACACTTGTTCATGCTAATCTTAACGGTGTCTGTGTGTGCATCCCACTAAGGTCAGATACCTCAGAGGCCAAAGACACCCGGGTTTATTAATCCCGAAGGGAGACAAATATGTACCAGGGCACTAGGCAATTATTTCAGATTTCATGGAGTTTTCTCACGAAGTGAGAGGTCAATATATAATTACAATACCTTTCCCTCACTCCTGTCCTTCTTTTGTAAGCAGTGATTTCTCAGGAATGCTGGTAAGTGACTGGTTTTAGTATGCATTTACATTCTGAACATGCCATGCAAGAAACCAGGGAATCAGTAAAAATTATATTCTAGAAGTGATACAGCTTTTTTTTTTCCCAACTTCCAAAAAGGAAACAGTGGTTTATAGAGGAAGCACTTCTTGTGTTCATATTAACTTTCTGAAGTTGTATTAGATGATATTCTTGGATAAGAGCTCAAAGAATACTCACTGTTATCTCCTAAACAATGATGGAATTTGGGCAGATTTCTTTATCCAGATAACACATGAGAGATTCAGGTTTGCTTTAAAAAAGAAATACAACTACAAATTTACACATCCAGAGTGCAAAACCACATTAACATATGCCACAAGAAGTGCTCAAAGAATCCAACTTAACAGTTAAGTGTTAGTTCTGGAGGAAGGAACAAAAGGTTTCTTTCCTTCTACCTGCCCCCAAGAAGCCCTTGAAGGCAATTCTGCCCTCATGCGTGTGCAACCTCACTTTCTTCCATGCAGCAAAATAGAGTCCCACCTTCAAGTTAAATGAGCTCAGACAGAAGAAAGAGAAAAGCTGTTATTTCCAGGGGTCAGGAACCAGTGCCCTTTGAGTACATCTCAGCTACTTAAATGATGGAGCTCCCATTTCTCCCTGAGCACGCGCATACTTTCAACACACGCTCCTACATGCTGTTTACAAAAATATTTTACAACGGAAATACAGATCTTAGTTGAATTTAGGCCTACAATAGCCAAGTAACTTTTCTTTTAGTAGGGCCCTTAAAAGCCCTTAGACTCACTGGAAATCTTCAGGTCACAAACTGGTAACCGCTGTGAGTCAGAAAATGTGGTCTCTGTCCCTTGAAACCGCAGGCTAGAGACCTGGGGACTGAAAATGATGCCAAATTATTTCCTTCCTCCTCATAGAGCCCTTCCATTTAACCATTAATTTTAGCAGCGAACAGTTGCTTTGTTGCTGGACTAGCTTCCACAGAACACTTAAACTGGCCACTATATTAATCCTCCACAGCGTGCTCTGACCAGAAGGGTAAGCACAAATAATATCTATAAATTTACTATCAAATAAGGGATTTTCTTACTGAAAATGTTCTGTAAAAGAACAGAATAAACACAGACAAGATGGGTTCTTGCTCCACTCAGCCATTTTTCTGATGTCTGTTCTTGTGCAGCTCTTCCAGTGGTTTTCACTGGAGGACGCCCTATGTCAGGGTGCACTTCCAAAGAACTGGACTTGTTTCTAGCACTTGTTCAAGTTAGGGGACCCCAGACTTCCAATCCCCACATTTCTTGTCTCAATCACATTTCCTTTTTTAAACCATCCCACTGTCCTCTCTTGCTTGACCAAGAGCTTAGAGAGCTCTATCAGTTCTAGCTGTAGAGTTAGAGTTAGCTCTACATTCATACACTATTCATATTTTTTGCCTTACAGTAGGAGAGACAGAATATGTGGTACTTAAGGGTTTTTTTTCTTGCCATATGGACTCGAGTTAATAATACAGAATTTGGACCATAAAACGTATTAAAAAGTTTTCCCTCCCCTCTCTGATTCACAGGAATGGAACTGTCTGCCTATATGTAGAAGAAACAGATAAACAAAGTTCAACCATATTGAAATTTTTTTCTCTTTTTATGCTACTTAACCGGAAGATAGCTTATACTATTTTCCAGGAGCTGCTTGGGAGAAACTACATTTCATCAGGAACCTCTATTTTAGATTTGTGAAATTGCAATGAAACCAACATGCATGAAGGAATTCTGAATACCCCAAGCCCTTACTTTCCCTGGCATAAGTACAAAAAACTCTTAAGGTTTCAAGACAAAATTAAACCAGAGGGGACCTCTTTAACTGTGATCTTAAGTTCTTATGGGAAAGAAAGGATGCGCAGACACTAACATAACAGCTGATTTTAATAGGTAATAGAATCACTAGCTTTTAAGTAAAAATGTTACCTGCTGAAGTTAAAAAAAAAAAAAATAGCCAAAACCTGACTGTAAAAACTCCATGGGCACAGTGGGCAGAATAAGGGCTGAAGATTTGTCACTGGACACATGACTGAACTCTACGGTAAAGCACGATCTAACCGGGTTTTTAGTCCTTAGGATCCTGTTTCTGAGAGCCAGGAAAACTGGCAGCTCTGCAGGATCCGAGTTCATCATAACCATGCAACAGCAGCTGCAGGAAACGTCCCCGTCTAAGGGTAATGTCCTCATTAAGCAAAGCTTCTGGAAAGGCTCATCAGCTAGTTAAGAATTGCGGCTGTGTCCAACTCTAGCATATTTTCCAACAGTTTTCACTGAATATTGTCACTGCCACAAAGCTACCTCTTTCTGTGCTGAATCAGCGCTTCCAGAACAGACTTGTGTTTGGTATATAAAGCCATCTGGCAAAGGTCCTGGTCAGAGGTGCTGCTTTTTAAATGGAAGCAAAAGGAATTTATGCAGGAAGGAAAGAAAAAAGAATACAGGTCAGAAAAATAAAGATGAGAAGGCAGGACTGAAAGATGAAAGTGCCACCTGAATCACAAAATGGAAGCTTAGGAACAGATTTCTAACCCTGGTCTGCACACCAAACCTCCCCCAAGGCAAATCACTTGATTCTTCTAATTTCATTTTCCTCATTGGTGTACAACTTGCCTAATAGGAATGCTATAAACAACTTACTGTTCCTCAAAGTACTTTGAAGCTACAAAATGCTTATTAATAAAGATGAGACTGAGATATACCAAAGGAGGACAGAAAAGAGCAAGAGAAGGGAAACTTAGTAGAATAATTAGAATAATGTGGAAAAGATTTTCAGATGATTGGAGCTATGGTGCAGGAATAAAAGAAAAGCCAAATAAATAGATTCAGAAAAATGTAACAGCAAAATCCTTCCAGCCAAAACTGGCTACAAGAAATGACCACAAAGAGGTTTGCAGGTAACCTACTGTGACCTTTTGGTCCTTATTACTCATGATAAAGGGTCACTTTCCTAATCCTAATTCATTTTCAAGACCAGCAGATTAACAAGAAGAGATCACTATCAAGCTGAATCTTCCAGATAATAATCTCTGCTAGCTCTAAATAATCACTGAAAGAGGAGCATAAAAGGAACCATAATCATTTGCCTTTAACGCTTTTGATGAGGAATATGCAGAAATCTAACACAGAAAGGTGCTAGAATGCTGTATTTTCATAGCAATTGTTTTTTCATCCTAAAATAAAACAAGTCAAATAAAAACCTAATCTTATTTATTTCACCCTACAATGTTATCCACATATAGAATTATTCAAGATAAGGGGAAAATTATTGGTTGTCTATCTAGCAAATTAAATCAGATTAAAATACTGTATGAATTTTAAGCAGAACTGTTCCTACACACACTTATTTCAGGAGAATTTAATTCACTTAGAGAGAATTAAGCTAAAAAGAACAGAGTTTACTGAATTCTCAGTAACGGGGTCCCTGAATTAAGCTATGCTGTGTTTTATGACTGCTTTTCAAATTTGCTTAGGCCCTGAAGTTACCTTCTTTTGCCAAAGATTGAACACACAACACTCACCTGCTGTGGCTGCTTATACGGCTGTTAACTCAGTTCCTGCCAACCCCATATAGGTCCAGCAAGTATTCAAGTCTCCAAATTTAAATATGTGCAATATGTATGCATATATACATACATACAAACACACAGATTCCTGTATTTTACTCAGAAAAATACAACACAATCTAAAATCTACACTCCTAAATTCTTAGAGATATAAGTTTAAATCATAAAACAAAAAGGAAAACTTAGCAAATATTTTACCTTACAACATCAGAAGAAGTTAAAAATTAAGACATGTCAAGAGGAACAGTACTGCCCATGTTACACAAAGAAACACCTGAAATCTGTGAAAAAACCCACAGAAATATACTGGCTGCTATCCAAATCTATGCACCTGTTGGCAACAGACATCGTATCTCTCAGTCCAACATAAAGATCTCCTGCATGATGTTTGCACAAATCTCATTAGATGTCCCTCATGACTGCCTGGCACTTTTTTATTAATTTTTTTTAAGCAATAATGTTAGTTTTAGAGAATTTAGACAGCTTGGGATGTCATCTTTCTATTGCTCACAAAATAATTCTCATTCATCAGTGTGAGTTTGCTTTCCTGCGAGTAGGAACACAATCTACCAGACTGTAACGCAGCACTCCATTTGATTCACTGGTGAAACAAGCTTGAGAAAGAGGAACTGGCAATATCTTCCGTTTCTAGGTGATGCTGTAAGATCACCGCTCGGTGTTTGTAAGTATGCAGATAAATCTTCCCTCTCTGACACAGAGGGAAAAGAGCGAACCAAGCAGTGAGGAGCCTTCCAACTTCACATGTCTGCAAGACAAACTCAGCAAATCTTGTTTGCTCCCTCAGATTTATTACATATTATTTACAAGATTTATGTGCTACCACTGCCTGTCCTATGATGTTTTATACTCGGCTGGTCATCACCACATTGCCTGTAACACAGAACTCCAGTCTATTAGCAGGCCAGGGAAGAAAAGCCATTCTAATCAGATAAAACGCCGGAGGCATGACAGACTCATATATTTTCAAGTGTGGCATAAGAACTGACTTTAAATTATTATTTCCATCAGTAATTTTACTCCCAAACCACACGAAACCTAAACCCAAAATAAAATGAAAACCACAATAAATAAAATCACAAAAAAGTAATTTTGAGCTTGAATACAAGTGTAAGCTAAAAATATCAATGCATTATGTATGAATCAAAAGCAAGTGACTGACATAGCAGTTTGTCCTTGCAAGTAACAATGAAGTGCTACCACAGTCACCACCGCTGACAATGCGCCTGGTGCTTCCCCTCAGTGTCATCATCTCCCTCCACCTCTTGCAAGCATGTTTCTAATCCATGAACTGGTGAACACATACATATACTCTCTTCCTGGTAATGCCAGTCTGCTGCTACACGTGCCACACATGGCGACAGCATTTGCCGCGTTAGGAGCGGTGCATGCCTCCCTGCCAGAAACCGTTCGGCACAACTTTCCAAAGATGATCCCCAAAACATTTGCTGTGTTGTCATGCTCCCAAGGTCAATGTTCATAACTGAACGCTGACTTTTTTTTGCTGATGCACACCATGGAAATGCATTACATGCAAGTATTATTCCCTGAACAAAAGTCACTGTGGTACTTTATCCAGACAACGAGCTAGCCAGTCAGTTTAGGATTAATTCAAACCTCCTCTCTTTATTTTTTTCCTTCTAACTTCTGAAGATGGTACCTCGTCCTACTTTTGCAATCTCTTTCTTTTAAGATTGATTTATGGTAGCAATTTTCTTCCATCTGCATATCCATGAAAATTTGGGAACCAGCAGCAGAGCAGAAGCTTATTCTAAAAATAAGAAGTCTTCACAAAAAAAATGAAGTCATATAAGAACACCCATGGTGAGCTATGAGTACATTACACAAAGCACAATAGGGACCCTATGGAACACAGCAGCCCTAAAGTATTCTAGGCACATTTTTATCCTTAGCAAGCAGATAAAAGATGCTGCTTAGTTTTTAAATCTCTAAAGGATGAAAAGAAATTCACCTTGGATTAGGGTAAATACCATGTACGAGCAGGGACAGACAACAGATTTCTCTATGGGAGTCATTTTTCTCATGAACTGATTCTGATTTTTCTGTGAGTTCCTGTTAACTCACATTAATGATTCATGACTGCTTTAAACATTTGTACTATTAATTTACTGGATCAGCAACAAGGAATTTATAACTTCCTTTTGGGAAAGTAGAAAAGAGATGACCCACCAGCATCTACGTGGAGGTTTTGTAAGCTTTATATTTTGTTCTGGTTTTGGGGGGCATGTCCTATGGGCAAAGCATAAATAATTATCCAGACAAATTTTTAAACAACATACCAAATATCTAGGTACTGAAAATAAAGTGAACTTAAAAGTGCTAATCTAAAAGCTATTAATACAGCTTACTTTTGTAATGGAACTGGACCGTAAACTCCATGTACAGGTTTGCCTATGGATAAGGGAAAAAGTTCTTTAGAATATAAGTGCATTCCCTGCAGTGCAAAATGAACATGACCCAAACCTACTACTCCTACAGCTGTCACCCCATGACATGGTAGTTTTAAATACCATTGTAGAGAGCTCACGATACAGGTCCTGTATGACTGATGCCACGACTACAGATGCCAAGGTTGGATCTGGAGTTCAGACACTGAAGCTCTCAAGTCCACTTTTTTCACAAGTAGTAGATTCACATGGATTATTTTTTTTAATTTATTTTTAATACAAGAAAAATGTTCCTGGACTTTCATATTACTGGGAACTGATGAAACCCTTCAGAGGGATGTGTATCTGTTAGCACAGCATGCACAGGTTAATTATTAAAAAAACCTCCAGGAATAAACACCATTAAAAAGTTCCCTAACCTCAGAAAGTTCATCAGCATAGGTTTAAGTTCATTCTGAAACATGGCAGAGGTTAAGTAAGCATCTACCATGAAAGGAACGCAGAGCCTGGAAGGTTGGTTGGTTTGTTTGTTTGTAATGTATTGTGTATGGTTACTAGCTAATGAAGAGTACAACATTCAACTATTTGCAGAGAAGCTGCAGCACAAAGAGTTCGAGAACAGTGATGACCTCGGACAAATTGTATTGGCCAGTCTGTCTTAATGCTAAGAAATGATGATTTTACTTTTTGCCATCTCCATGCAGAACTCTCACTGAACTTCCAAGAGAAGGCAAACTGCTGCAGATATCACAGTTGTGATCCCACTGCACCCCTTTCCTCTTTTTTTTTTGTTGTTTTTGTGAACCTGGACCTAAACATGCATCTTGGTTAAATCCACAAGGACAGAGGAAAGAGTGAAGACAGTCCGCCTTGCTAAGCTTGCATACAGAATAATTTCTTCACTATCAGTCCAGACCAGTCTCTAGCTAATATTTCCTCTAACTTAAAAAAAAAAAAAAAGTTTAAAAAAATCTCCTTAAAAAAGAACAAAAAAAATGGCTGAGAAATGCTGCAACAATTCTGGTAGTTTGCTTCCTCTGCAGCTAAAACAGAAAAGTTCTATTAATGTTTTTTCCTACATACCTAGAACACAGTCTTTGATTTCTCACGCAACAAGCTAGCTTATGATTATTGGCAAACTCTGATGAATTAGTAAGTAAAATACTTTTACAAATAAAAATATATTTTTTTCCTATGCAAGGAGGGGGACACCTAGAGGATCACCTCAGGCCCCTGCCATCATCTTTGTGGCAACAGGAAATCACATTATTAAATTCCAATTTCTAGACACTGACATTCACTTGGCTCAAAAGTTATTTTTTTTGTAGTTTAGTGTCAGCTTAAACTTTATAGTGAAGGCATAACTTCAATAAAAACGAAAGGGAGAAATTATCTGAATCAGTACTGAATTCACTTATCTGTACCCCACCATCCAAGAGGGCCCAATCTGTGCATCTCTGTTTCTACTTACTCTAAATTCAGATTTAGGTTAGATTCAGATTTAACTTCAGAGAGTTATTACCAAAGAACCTTATTCCTTTAGCAACAACTTAGTTCTTCAGCTGTCCTGTTGTTACACCATCACAGTTAGCCTTTCCTAGGCAATTAGGTCAGAAGGACCAGCTGGAAGAAAAGCAGTGGGCATTCACGTTAGTCTTGGCAGCCTAACCACAGTTAATCAACTCAGGTGTGTTATCATCTGAGATGATTCCATTTGCAAATCTGTAGGATCATGGTCTTTGGATCCCTCCAGTTTCCTTCCTTCCTGTTCTTTTTATTCATTCCAAATTACTCCTCCAAATTTTTCCTTTCGATCATCTAAGCAAGCCAACCCTTTTGATCTGCCCTGCAAACCTGCTGTATGTGCTCATCCCTTCCCGGTCTTCCAGCCTCCAGGGAGCAACAAAACGGCGCGGTGAGGAAAACGCTTCAGTACTACCCTGAGAAGAGAAAATGCAGATAGGACCTGAAAAGCCTTAATGCAGCAACAGGCTCCTTAGCAGCTCTGTGTAGGAACTGCAAAGTAAACACGGAATCAAAGAGCATTTCCCTTCAATCTCAAAACAGTAAGCGATACCAGCTGCTTCTCTTTGCAAAAGCAGTGAATGAATTTCCATTTCTGATGGTCTTTGGGGCTGTCAGCCACACTCTTGCTCCCTGGAGAAGAAGGTGACACCAATTTGTGGCACAGAGAAACGGGAGGATTGACCTTAGACCGTCTGCTTGGATAGGAACCTTAACTGCTCAGTTTGACTTTAGTTTATAAACTATATTTTTTGCCTTTTGTACTGACCTAAATACTGCAATGTTTCGTTTACAAACATGTCAAGGGAAAACTGGTTTTGCCCTTGCCCTACATTTTCCTTTCTCTTCCCAGTTTAGCATCTCTAATATATTTCCTTTACCCATATTACAGAAACTACTTTTTCACATAAAATATTTTAGTCATTTGCTGGAATTCATAGGCTTCATATCCCACTGTTTAAACGGTCATATCCCACTGTTCATATCCCACTGTTTAAATGGTCAGCATTGAATCAATTTATTTATATTAAATAAACAATTTGCTATTAAAAACCATTTAAAATGCTACTGGTTTGATTCATGCTTGTAAGGTTATTTTTTAAAAAATAAAAATTCAGGCTGACAAAGAAAACTTTTATTGCTACAGTTTATAATTTATAGAACAGAGAAAAACTCACCTCTTCTGACATTCATTTTCATTCCACTGCCTTTTGCTCCATCAGACTATTCCCTCTGCACACCTGCTCTCTATCGCCATTTGTCTGATTAATTATCCTCACTTCTTCTCTACAGGCTTTGACAAGTTCCTCTTCCTTCTCCAGCTCCATCCCCATTTTTTGCCTTGTGTGGCTTAAATCTCCACCCTAGATATACCGGCTCCTCTCAAAATGAAACGAAAGAGAAACTACCAATAAACAGTCTTAAATAAAGTAACAATAAATAGCAGAACGTCTTGGCTATATACCGATTTTTGGAGAATTTATAAATTAAGCAGTTTTCAGAGTAGGAGCTGGCTGAGGGGTTTAGGTTTCTGTGTGATACATACTCCCATGGAGAAACAGCCGTATTCAAAGAGGTCTTTATGACAGCATTATACATACCATTTCCCTTAGATAACACAGGTAGAAATTATTATCAATTCAGAATCCAACACAAATGCTGAGCAGTATTTCTGTACATGAAAGTATCACATAGGTGCATCTCAGTTTATTTTTTTCAACATCCGAGTTACCTGGTAGTACACGCTATTATTAATTCTTTTCAGGATTTCCACAATTATTATTCCTCTCTTGTCCTGCTTTCAGCTTGTTGAACCTTGCCAAAAAATCCTGCTGTTAAGCTAAAACATACCTGTGCTTCATCACTCATGTAACTTTTAATATGGAAACTTTGTAGATTTTTATTAGTAAACAATTCAAAAGCAGGTATATAATCTTCACAAAGATGGGTCTGAGTGTTCGTTGACAGGTTAGAGAGGACCGAGATGATCTGGCATCGAAAGTGCATCCGTGACATCTAGTTTTGTGTTCAGTTTCCTTTTCTGCCCAAAAGTCACGTAACCTTTCCAAGCCTTTCAGTATCTTTGAAGTCTGAGTTGTCTCACTGTTCTCCCTTCTCCATTTCATAAGACCGGTAAGGGTTTGAGCGTGATTATGGGATGGGCAATTTAGAAAAAGCGCAGAGAGAGTATGTTTGGCAGCCTGCACAGGCAGAGAGGTAACAGGTATGACTTGCCTGTGTGAGGCACACCATTCGTCCTCTTTGTCGCAGAGGCAGAGAAAAGAAGGTAGGAAAATACTTAAAAGTAACCTTGTACAGCAATATTTACAAGCAATTGCATAGCCTTACATTCTCCCCAGCGATCCTTTTCTTCCACGCATAGCTAAACCAACCTGCGCTCATTAGATGCCCATGTGATTCTTTTGCCCTGGAGGTTTCGGCTGTCTTTACAGCTGATCCATTCTTTACATTTAACAAAGACAGTCAAACCACGTATGTAGGTATGGCGAGACGTGGGTGTCCTGACAGGAAGATTTGGCCTCACATGTCCCACCTCCAGGTTTTGGGTTGGTTTTTTTTTTTTTTTTTACTCCAAGCATGTTGTTACTGTCTGTGAGTCATTTCATTAATCTGGAGAGCAGGCTAGAAAACAAGTGAATAAACACCCCGCTTCACAACCTTCTGTCTGCACTGTTTACTTCTCTGCTAATGAATGAACAGCTAAAAACCAGAATTATCGTAATTGGGGACATTCAAAGGGACATTATCTCCTCTTTGTCAAGAGCTGCTGCCTGGGTCTGCCAGTGATTACACTACATGGTCAGACGACGGTCTCTGAATGTTCACTCCCAATGACAGTGTAAATATGACAGAAAATCCAGGAAAACAGTGGAAAGGAACATACATGCAAGTCAAAAAGAAGAGCACAGGAGTCTTTTACATGACCACACCTTTCCTATTAAAAAATGATTAAAAATAGGTGTGAGAAACACGAAACAGCTGTTATGCCACGCACAGGACCCTGTCTCCAGCAGCACAAGGTCGGATCTCTTGTACGCACTGTGCTCGAACTCAGCACACGCTCCGAGTTCTGCAGTTCACTCTGTGCGCATGGATAGGGCTCTTCATTTATCACGAATATGGCAGGCAGCTCTCTGAAATGTCCTACTCCCCCCTTTAGAGCTGTCAGAGAGATCCTATCTCCAGTGACATGAATAAAGATAGAAGATGAAGGCCTAAATGAGAAACAAATTACTGTAGTCTCAGTTCTGCTCTCCAATGCAGGAATTACAGGAATTCAAGGTCTAACTTCTGCCATGGCGGAAGCCTGGGTTTTACTCTCCCTTGCAGTCCTACAGCTGCAGAGACAGACACAGATGAACCGATGCTCAGTGCAGCCCACGCTTCATCCCGACTCCTTTCGGATTCACATAATCAACCTTTTCTTGCCTCCCTTGAAAGCATATAGAGTTAAACCTTGGGACTATTATTTCAAACACGGTACCGTGTTTAATAAGTCCCTTTCAACTTTCAAGGATAGGACTATCGCACAGTTTCTTCATAAAACAAGTATTTAATGCCCCCAGAAAGCATTCTAAATAACATTTAGATTACTATGAATTATTTTCAAAATAAGGCATGACACTAAGTCTGCTTGTGCACTTTATATACTCTTTTCCCTTTGTTGTTACATATGCTCAGATTTTGGAATTTAGTATAACATTTATATTTCTGCACTTCGGTGCATAGTTGAACACACTCTTCTCTGATCTGCTTTCAAAGAGAATCTATTAATTTCTATATCAAGGAGGGCTGACGTTCAACTCCTGAGCTAAACATACAGTCCAACAGAACATGAAATTCAACATTTGGCCACTCCCTGCTTTCTTTTCCTGCTCCCACTGTACAATGGGACAGCAGCTCATACATGTCTCCATCATGTGAGTGGTGTATTTCCACTTTTGTGCCAACTAGCCGCACATGAGGTTTTGTCCCTGCCAATCGTCACACAACCAGAGGTGCCTCCCTGCCTAAAATACGTTCAAACACTTGTAGAAATTGCTCTGCACCTCCCTGTGAGAATATGTTGTCCATGCTGTCTGGGCTGGACAGATAGACTGGACATCACTGGTCTGTGACATTGCCATAACACATTGACTTGTGTCACTTGGACTTCTCAGGACTTACAAAGACAGGCAGACGGCCTCCACACCTGCTTTGAGTCCTGACAACAAACATGCTGGTATCTGTGCAGCTGGCAGCATTTCAGATCAAGAGTTAGTATTTTACGAGGCTCCTGGATAGCTTGTGACACACAAATCAACACAAATCTAGTGTTCAGCACATAAAATACCCTTTCCCTAAACCCTCTGTAAGACACTTTCAACGGAACTTAGTTTTCTTCTTATAAATCCAATTGTATCAGGAAAACCAGAAAAAAACCTTGAGTATGACTTATGACTTGGTCAGCCAAGTGTCATGCACCACTCCATCACAGAGAGTCTATTTCCCCCCTCATCTGCCACATACTGCAGCAGACCAGAAGGGTGGAGGGCTGCTAGTAACCCCGGCTGGAGGACCACATTCTCGCATCCAGGTGCTGTGAGCACAAGAGGTCCAGCCCTCAGAGCAGACACACTGCTCACTCCTGCTCACCATTCGTATTACAGGACGGGTTCTAATTCCACGCCAATACCTCCTCTCCTCTGACACACGCCTATTAGGACTGGTCCCACTCGCAGGGAGAGGATGAGAAGACACGATCTACCAGGTGGCTTCCCACAAAACTGAAGTTTCCTATAGAGCTGAGGTACAGACACTGAGCAATACAGACAGACAACTAACTCTGTCCTTTTAGCTGACCTGCCATGCCTCATCTGCATGTGTAGAATAACACAGGCAATTCCAGCTAGAGCTCTTCCCTACTGCTTCTCTCCTCCTCTTCTTCTTTGGAGTAAGCAATGTCCAGTGGCAGATGGGAAAGATGACAGAGACATGAAACCACACAACATTTACTGGCAGTGAGAACCTTATGTTAATCATGCAGTGGGAAGAAAAAAAGGTGAACCCGACAACAAAAGCTCAGACTAAATTTTTTGAGGCTTCATGCCAGAGTATATCTCTCTTCATACGTAAGTTTGTATTTGATTTGCACTTCTGAATTGAAAGCATTTGGGCCACAACACTTGAAATACTTGCATGTGTACTTAACTTTAGGATATATAACTTCAAAGATGTAAGCACGCAAAGTCACTTTTGACATGGAAATCATCGTCATACAAACAGAAGAATAGTATGCCTTTTTTTAAAAAAAAATTGCACTTTGGCAGGATGGTATTTCTGATTAATAGAAATTTGAATTAAATTTCACCTTTCACATATGCAGTAGTTAATTCTAAGCTATAATCAAGCAAACTCAAGGTTTTCAGTTGCCTAGATAAGACTAATAAGATTCTTCCACTTTGTTACTTCAACATATGCAATCATACATAGCACACAAATATTAACTTTCTTTTTAGCAAATATGAACTTTCTTTTTAAACTTTCACTGGAAATAATTTTCTGAAGTTGGGAACAAAATCTGCTGCCAAGGGAAATACACAATCTCAGGAATTCTACAAAGAAAAGTTTCAGGCTTAAAAGAAATGCTTTAAAATTAATTTGCCTAGTACAGAACACCACCACCATTTACAAGACCACTACCATACAGAAATGAAGCAACTCTTTATATTAGACCGAAGTTATGGGAAGGAGGTTTAATGCATGCGTGCATGAATGACTGTAGATATGCTACGAAAGCAAACAGTATTAACAAACTAAAGTAATCACTTATTATTACTGAGTTCCTGTTAGCCAGGCATATAATTGCTGTAACTTGGGATGACGGAAGCTTCAAGTGATAGCACCAGATGCCTTATGACAGAGTCGTGTACTTTTGGAGCTAATGATTGCTTACGAGATAGTTGTTCCAGGATCCTCAAGGAACAGCTTAGAAACTGACTTTGTGCAGGAATGACAAATTAATCGAGAAAACATTTGATAGCTCTACCGAGTGCCAGCCAAGGTTTGAGCTCGATGCAGAGAATCTATTACGAAACAAGGAGGCAGACCTAGCTGAGTCACTTTAAATCAGGAAATTCAATTCCTTCCTACTCCTCAGATTTTAAATATCCTTCAGCAAAAAGCTTCAATAGGATTTTTTTTTTTAAGTTTAGAGAAGAAACTGAAATACTGCAGCCAAGACTCTCTAAAGGAAGTACTCATGACTTCCAAAAAGCGTAAAATATATCAGTCTAACAAAATTAAGAAGGAGAAGAAAATCAAAGGATTAAAAGGAAGATAACTAGTCCATCTCATTTTACTCTTTGTAGTTAAATGAAGTATTCCAAAGACTTAAAAGCCAGGAGGAGGAAATAAAAGTATTTCTGCTCTAAGTGGCTACATCTCAGTGAGATAATGAACAACCTGCACCAAGAGATTTTGGAATAACAGTTCTCTGACCCAGGGCACTAGCATGGTGCTTTACAGAGCCGATTGGAAAAAAGCTCAAGATCCATGGAAAATGGGATTTTAAAGTATAATTTTCCTAATAAATTTAAACATGTTTATTCTGAATAAAGTTGAGAAACAGCAAAGGTTAAAACATCCTGTGCAGGAGTTGAAAGGGCTGATGGGTCTACTTATACCCCCCATTCACCACAGCACCTCGGGTATGAGAAATGATAATGGAGGAAGTGCATCAACCTCTGGGAGAAGTCTCTGTGAGGCAAGGATGGCAGCGCTGCTCTCCATGCCATCATGCAGGGGACTGCTATGACTCTGAAGGGAGAGCAGCATTTGGGTTATCTCTAAAGGAGGCACTCATAAATCTTTGAGAGTATACCCGCAGCCCGTTCTCAAACAGTAAGAAAAAGTATTAAGTTCTAGTTGGGTTCATTTCTTCGCGGAGGTCTTCTATTACCCTCAGAGGGATATCTTTCCTACTATTACCCATTGCTTGGAACTCTCCTCCTCGGCATTCTACATACAATGTAGTTTCTTGTTTCCTGCCAGGTAGTGGCATTCCTTGAAAATCTTCCAATACTTTACACCACTAAAAGAAGTTCAGAAATAAGAGAAGAGGTGGTACAACTGTAATTAAGCCAAAAAAGAAAAAACACTGCATCATGGAAGGTTAGCTTTAAGAAAATTAATTAGATTTTTACTCAAGACAAGTGTCAAACACAGTGATGAAGTGCAAGATAGAAATGTAAAACCTCTGAAAGCAAAAAAGAAAGTTAACTTCACCTTGACAAGATTTCTGCAAGCAGAAAGGGAGCTCACTCAGGCAACTTAGGGACAACAGACCTTAATCTGCAAAACATATTTGTTCAGTTATTAGTTGCCCAAAAGAAAAGGGTCATTTATTTGGTATACTAACAGCATTTACTCAAAAGTCTCATTTATAAACATCAAGCTGAGCCTTGCTTTAGACTACCTCAGAAAAAAAATGGAGTCTGTATTGTATATCTATCTTTAGGGAAACATAATTATTTCTGAATTCAGGAACTGCTCTGGGTTGGAGCAGCAGCTAATATCCTAACCAGAAATTCCTTGATCATTACTCAAGTGGTAGCATTTTTATTTTAAAAAACCTTAGTCCTCCTCCCCCACCAGTATTTCTTTTCTAACACATTCCATTCTAATTTTAGTCTTTTGAGAAGTTTCTTTTCCAGATCAACCCACTCTTTTTCACATTTAAATAATTTTCAGTTTTTTTAAAGAGCTCAGCTTTAGCAGGTGTTTCAGTAGCTAAGCAATAAGAAATCTCTTGAGAACATCTTCCATGTCTCCCAAATGGATCAGCCTGGAAGTTTTGGGAGAGCAGTATTAGGCAAAATAACCTTGCCATTTAATTTCAAAACAGGAATAAAAGTCCTAAGACAAAAAAGACAAAAAGACACACCCCCAAAAAGAAGCACTTATGCTCACTGTTACCAAATAAAGAAGGTGCAATAAGAAACAATTGTTACTGTAGCAATACCAGTAATTAAGTTTAATGCAGTAAAATTCAACAGGAATAAATTTAGAAGCTTAACATGGAAGAAAATTATGCAACTCCTCTTTTTTTTTTTTTTTTTTAAATTATTCAGCTTCAGTGCAGCCCCATAACCAAGAACACCAAATGGTTTGCAACCATGGGACCAAATAAGTACATTTCAGAGGCTAACAGTGGAAAAACCCCAGCATGTTGTCAAAGCAGCAGAGACTTTACTAGTAACTTGGGCCTGCAGCCCCACACAGCTAAACCATGTTTATTATCAGATCTGGAAACTGAACTGTATACTATCTTCAAGTACCACCCACCCCTCCTCAGACAAAAGATAGCCTGGCCCTTCATGTCACCTCCAGCTATTTGAAAGCTGCATTTTTTCCTCCTTTGGCACCTAGAAGATAAAACCACTGCAGTACGTTTCAGCAACTGCTCCTTTCTGCAGTCTCAAGTAGTATGAGGAAACCCACTGACAATGATGCCTCTGTGCCTTTATGCATTTAGAGCAGACCTATGAGGTCTCGGCACCCGGTAGATTCATGAGGCAGGAAATTCTGAAATAAAGTTAACGCTAGGCATCATCTACAGATTTACCAATACAGGTGTTCATCTATAGTCACAGGGTTATCTTCCACATTTTCCTAGAGTGCAGGAACATCCTCCTCCTCCAGTGGTAAAAAAGACTACTAAAAAGTTGAATCTATCCTGCTCCATCTGTACAGAGGTAGCACCTGCATTAAAAAAATAAGTTGGAGTAGAATACAACAGCAAACATATCTTATTCTTCGACATGACATATCATCCCCTGTTTCTACTCTCTTTGCCCCATTAAATTCTTCTAACCACACAGACTGAAAAAATAATCCTATTTTGAAGCTGTACTTAGTACTCAAAAAGCATTTTCTTACCCGGTGCAAAGATTTCATGGAAACATTTCTTCAGCAAATGTTATTACCTAGGATTGCTCTAGCCTCAATTTTCCAGATGTGAGATGCGTTTAAGTATGTACCTAAAGTAAACTTGCTTGGTAGCTTGCAAGAATTTTTAACAATACTTTTTTTTCTTTGAGGTTTTGAGTACATGTTCTCTGTCTTGCAAGTTTACGGTCTTCATCCTGTTCAGGCTCTCTAAAAGGGAATTAACTATGTTCATTCTCAGCTACACCAGCTCCAGTACTGAGAGCAGCCAGGTGAAGAGGGGAAATACTGGAACCTAGGAAGAAGAGAACTCTGGTATTGCTATAAAAACTCTCCAAAACACGTACTACTGGAAGAAAGGAGTTCTCCCTCATGTAAATTCATTCCCTGCTTGCCTTCACTCCCTTTGTCCCTGTGGTTTGTTAGTGAATGTGAAAGAGCACTGGTGAACAAGGTGGGGTTCATCCTCAAGGACAAGTTTTCCTCCCATTAAGTACAGCTGAGCTGGCTCCCATGGCTGGCTTCATCCTTAGGCTGAGCATGCAAATATATTAAAGCAGCTGGACACAGACTGACACCTCTTCCATACCTTTAACACAGGTTTAAAACATGTACTTACGATTACGTGCAAGTAATTAAAAGCTTTAGTTCTCCCCTCCTCACTAAATCTTCCTTTTCTCAAAAGCGCCTTTGTCTAAACATGGGCCAAATAAAGTCTGAATTGAAAAGAGGACGGGAAATTAGATCAAACTGAGTATGTAGCATTCTCATTATCCCTCATGTCAGGCAAGTCAGAAGCAGTTACATAATTGGGCCTCTAGACTCTAGGCAGTGAAGTGTTAAGAGAGAAAAGCAATCCCAGGACTGCATGCTGGGTTTTGACAAATAGAAAAACACAGAACTAGGCCAAGAGCTTCCCATTAATGTTAGTTTTTAATTGTACCATGTCAAAAAAAGGTTCATCATATGGCACATATGGTCAAAGAGGTAAGGAAGTGTGTAGTGCAAGAAATGGAAAAGGGAGGGAGGCAATTTTATCTGTGCTTGTGTACACACTTGTGCGTGAATCAGAGAAAGTGCACTTGCGAGTGAGCGAGCAAGAACGCGTGTGTATGAGGAGTACAGTGCAGAGAAATACAAGGGGAGGCAGCGGCCCATAAGCAATTGCTATGAAAAGGAATGGGGGTGGGGAATTGTGCACAGTCCTTTTTTAGCTTCTGCTGTAAAAAAATAAATAGACCTTTTAATCTGTGTTCTCCTTGAAGCCTTCTCTATTGACCATTCATTTCTTCTTTCCCTTCCCAGCTCTTTACCTCCTCTATATGGCTGATGAATATGCAAATGCATGATCAGTTCTATAATAGCCTATCCTTTCTAAAAACAGGCTATAAATTTGGATCCTAAGCAGCAGGTTCCAAAGAGACTATTATACTATATGGCTGGGGGAAGAGGCAAGACCGAAATACCACCACTAGCACACCAAAGCTCTTTATAAAGTGTGTGAATGCAGCTAGAAGGCGGGCCCTTCATATAACAGAGCGCTAGCAGCCAGAAAGGAAAGATCTTCTGCAAAATGTACACATGAATCTCATCACAGGCTCCTGCGGGGCAGAGCGCACGTGCTAGCAACAGGCAGCGCTCCCCGCAGCCTTGGGCAAGAACGCTAACGCGACACAGACCCCGAGATCCCGCCGGTTTTAGTTTTAACTGATGCCAGCTACCGGAATCGTGGGAGCTCAGGGGAAAGCCCGGTGACCTTGGCGGTGCAGGGGATGCGAAGGCGGCCGGCGGCGGCCCGGGGTCGCCAGCGGCTGTGCAGGGCGGCGCGGCGGGCAGCAGGTGGCGCGGCGGAGCCGGGGCGGGCGGGCTGCGCTGCCGGCGCCCGCAGAGCGGTACCCACACCAACGCCGCCGGGGGAAGGTCTGCAGCCCCGGCGAGGGGTGACAACAAGCACAGCCCCCGGACCTGGGGCCTGGCAGATTCTCACAGCTCCGGCTGACTCAGACACGGCTAAAACACGGCCAGGGCTCTTACGCCCTGCTCCCGTGGGCTTACAGAAGGCAGCGGCGTTACAAGCCGGGGAGCACTTTGAGGCTCCGCACATTGCACGGCAGCTGCTTCCCAGCTCCCGAGGAGTCGCCTCCTTTCTTCTGTAAAATAAGCCCAAACGCTTCTGTACAATACTTGCACACACTTCCATGTCTGCCATTTTCAGGCCCTCCTCAGGTTCCCGCCGGGCTTTACAGTATTCCCGGGTGTTGTCACTGCAGGGTAGAATGCAAGAAGTGTTAGTCCAAATTTAGTGAGATAGTATTGTCCTACTGTACAGGGACTGAAAGCTGACGGTGCTGTGCCCAAGCACATCAGTTCATCACCCTGGTTTCTGAACTGCAGTTCCCCATGGAAAACTACTCTGGAACAGGTACATGCCTTCAAGCTCCAGACTGAACTGACACGCAAGAAGGTGCCAGCTAGAAACTGAGAGTGCCTGCTCAAAGTCTGGGCAAGACAGAAGCCAAACTGTGGGTTGCAACAGTTTCAATACCGCTCTTCCCAAGGCAGCCAGGAGACCACCACCTTGTACACAGGTTGCCCTATTAACTGGGATAGTGGGAGTATGTGTCACCCTGACAGGGCACAGGGGTGGGAAGGTAGAAGTGACGCACATATGGCACCCTCAAAAAATTTGGATAAAAGGGACAGAAACTTGGATCTGGCTCTAATCCCAACTGTTGCACCCTGAACACATCACAACTCTTCATTTGTTATATTATCATTTACAGGTAGTGAATAATATTTGCATAATTCATAGGAGTAATATGATAAAATAAATATATACAGGACATGCTATAATCATAGAGACAACTAGATAAACATGAAATAATTTTAAAATACATCTCTGCAGAGATTGGTATTTAAAAATAAACCCTTGTAATCTTAAAAAATGCTCAAAGTTGGGAAGCCTTTGAATACGGACACCATTGAACACTTTCCTTCTCCCTTTTCCCATCACCTTCAATACAGATGTACCTCGCAAAGCAATGCAAACTCTGCAACGTCTCACCAAAAACAGGGATGACAGGAAGAAGGAATGTTGTAACACAATTTATTAAAATCAGTTTATAAAACCCTAGGACCAGGTCACAAAGAAGAACGGAGGTCTCATCCAACACTGAAGATGGGAACAGGGCTCCCCAGACAAGGTCCAAAGCCTCGAGCTGATCTTTGTTGGAGGTAACAAGATCTATGTGGCCGTCAGATCTGACGATTCAGATCCTCTCTGGAGCCTAGTTTTCCTTTTTGTCTTTTAACATTCTTCCGAGCCTATTAACACACCAGTATTCTGTGTGCCTACCACAAAGTAGTTCTTGCCTGCATCACTGGATGCACATAACTTTCATCCTAGACTCTGATAATACTTTCACAAATATTTGCTTCACCTCAACTAAAAAAAAAACAAAACCAAAATGCAGTGAGAGGAAATATTTTGATCACAAAGTAGAACAAATTCACAAACCAAAGCTAGGATTCCATAAAAAAAAGAATGAGAATAGGAAAAAAACAATGGTTGGATATACTTAAAGGTAATCTCCCTTAGGTGGCAAAAATCTTTGGATCCAGAAACACTGCAAATAAAGTAGCATCCTCCCCCTCCCCAACCCCAGGAAACAAACCAACCCCAGCACCCCAAAATTTGCCATGATCAGCACAGCTTAGGCACCGGGTCTGGAGATAATTACCAGAAGGGATGCTGGCAGACACCAGGGTCCATTCAGAGAACATGCATTTGCCACTTCTTCCCATATTTCAGAAGTCTCTCTTGTAGAGCAGTCTCTCGTATACAATCGCATGTCCAGCTGCACGCCCTAGAGGTCATGGATCCAAGAGGAACAGCAATATTCTCTGCAGGATACTTTCAACTAATTAAATCCTTATTAAAACTCTTCACTTAAAGTACCATTTAAATTAAGAACATTACAAGAGAGGGATCTGACAGTGGCATAGACACAACACAATGATTACAGTTTGGAAAACTTGCAGGTTATTAAATGAGAATGCATGACAAATTCAAATCTTCACATGAGACTACATGAAGACTTTAATGGAAACGTACGGATGCTTTTTTCTGTAACAGGAATAACTGTTTACTGTTTAGGTGATATTCTGTAACTATAGGAGGTAAGTTTGGAAATATTGACTATTACCAGTTCTAACATGAAATGCTGTCCAGATGCATCCGTAATAGAACTGCACCTGTGCTACTCACATAAAGAGCAGTGACATTTTTCTCCTTTCTCAGTATTCATGTTTGAACTACTAAAAAACTCCTAGCAGAACACTCAGCATTTTTTCTATTCCCAAGTTTAAACCGGTAGCAGAACTTACTCTTGTAGCTGGCTGTTAAAGCCTCAGTGCATTAGTATGCTGAGACTGCCTCCTGTTCTCTCCCCTCATCCGATACAGTTAAAGCCAAAACAAAAACCCGTAACATCTCTGGTATTACTGTACCTTCCCTAGCAATATGCAACAGAATCATGTCGTATACATCAGCCTTTAAAAGCAAAGCCTTGATTCAAGTTATAAAAATGTAATCTTTCACGCTGCTCCCTCTTTGCAGGATAGCTTCTTCACAGTCTCACTGCCTTTGTGGTACGGACTGAGTTGATCATACTGATTTTAAATTGTTCCTTTTAATTTTTACCCTCCACCCACAGGTCCTTGGCTTCTCTTCTCACTGGTTATTGCACCCTGGGGCTGCAGAAGAGGTGCCTGCCTGCTTCTGCTTCTTACGGCGTTTGTTCAGGAGGCGGTTGTTGGATGTTTTCAAGTCTTTGATTTTCACCTGATCATAGTCCACCCTCATGGTAGCCAAAGCACTGGTCATCTCCTCCTGAAACCAAGGAAGCAATTCATTGAAAACCCCGAGGCAGAGAGCGCACAGCCACCCCACACTACTGCCGGGAGATGAAGGTACAAAAAGGGACCCTCTATTACACCATGGCCAGAAATAGCTGAGCCCTTTCTGCTGCACCGGACTATGACTAAAGGCTTCGTTCTACTCAGGGACTCATTCAGGGGGAACTATTCACACAGTGTTTCATACGTGAGCACACAGGACCACACTCCACTGGCCTAAATTCCACCATGTCCGTATGCCCAGCATTTCTTACTGGCTGGCTCTGCCCTTCACCAGCTACTGAGCCCCGGCTCCTAACACCAGAGTCAGAGCGCTGCTCTCCTCGCTCTGTTACCAAACTAGGCTAGCAGGAACGAGACCAGAGAGCCCACACAAAGTTGTTTAAAAGTATGTGCTTCAAATTCACACGCTTCCTTAGCTGGAATTGTTTAAGTGTAGGCAAATTTTAAACTTTTAATAAGGCTTTAAGCAAAAATCTGCTCAGGTAAACCAATGTCTACGCATTTAGTTCAGGAAAGGAAAGACGATTAAGTATTATGGGAATGCCGGTGGCACAAGGGAACACCTCTGGCACCTATACAAAGCACAAGTATGAGAAGTTCTCAGAAACATGGAAATGAAGAACGCTAAGTGAAACTATCTGTTTGATCTCTTTGACTTGAGAGGCAAACGCTGCCTAGGTCCTATGAAATTTTACCATTACCGAGTTCAACAGCTGAGACTATACATCAGTAACTTAAACAAAATCAGTAATCAGTAAAATACACTATCAAATTATCAAAATGCCAAGCATTGTAAGTGCAAAAAATTCAGAATTAATTGTAAAAGCATGCCAACCTGATAAAGGCCAGCAGGAAAGAGATAAAGCTTGCAAACAACTTTTAGTCTGCCCTACAGTTTCTCTTTGCAGGAAGCATTCAACTGTCATCAGTACAAACAGTAGGTGAGGCACCTGGTTAGATTAAGGGAAAGACAGGTATATTTTTATCTTCCCCTTGAAAATGTCACAACAAGACAAGGCTAAGTTTATTTAACGTTGTTTTACAATACAAGAACAGAGTAGAAAACCAGAATGCAGCTCAACCCTCCCACCCCGTCCCCCTACATTTTCACCATATTCTTCACTTCACTATAATGAACTTCAAGCTCCCTCAACACTGTCCCTTCTCCTCTGTGGTTACATACAGTGGCTCAGCCGGTAGCATCATTAATAACTGTGATCATAAACATGTACTTTGTTGGTATTTGGCTATCGGATGAAGCTCAAATAGCATTCTTTTTTTTTTTAAAAAAACAGTTATCATATACACTACTGTTCTAACCAGGACTGTTTATGCTTCCCTTGTTTAACATGGTTGTATTAAAATAGCTATAATCTCCAAGGAAATAAGCATATGCAGAGAAGCCAGCCCATCTAATCTCTTATCAGACTTGACTTCAAAAAATCTGAACCATGATTGACTCACTTTGACTTCATCCCAGTGGTCTTTATCCTCTTGCAGCACCCGTGCAGTATGAAGAGGAGTTGGTGGCACTGCCATTGATCTCTGAGAAAAGGGAAAAATACCAGAAGTAGTGTTCTGCAAAATCACGTTTGGAAAGTGACTGCTTGCTCTTCTATGTCTGCGGAGGGCATAAAAGTTTATCTAATGTCCTTCAGTGGCCCGCATTATTCATGTTTTCAGTCATTTCACAAGCTAATTCGCGTGTGAAGTAGAAAAGGACTATAGTCCCCACACGACAACATCTTTAAAGAACAAAAGGAGAGAGAAATCAGCGCTGAGTTTGTTTCACTCTGCTCCCTTCCAGTCGAACCGATATCCCTGTATCGGATAATTTTTCATGTACATTTTAGACTTTAACTGTCATTTCACTATTTGTCAGTCAATGTTTTAAAGTGGTTAATTTGACCTTTATCTTCTAGGATTTGTCGTAGGAGAAATTTTCTTGTACATGCACATTAACTGAGATTACCAGTTTATCAGATCATGAGTGTGCCCCAAAGAGGAAATTATACTATTATTCATAGTAAGACACAGTTCAGAAGACAGTGCATCACTTGAGATGCTCTTCCACATAAAATTGAGATCCATGCTCACCTGCCATGAAAGATCAGTAGATACTTTAAATTAGAATAAGGTACAATTTCTAAAGCATGAAGCACTGTTCCCTAGCTAAATTCAGCAAGAATCATAGTATTTCTTGCCAGTCCGTAACCCAAACTATAAATTCATATTCTATCTCCCTTACGCTTTCTACTCAAACTTGCTGTCTACTGCTGTGGCGTCCTACACCAGAGGCAGCTGCACGTCAACAAAGTCTAAGGAGATCCCTGTATAAGTCATTGTAAATTAAGCATTCCATTGTAAGCGGTGTTTATACTCCATTGAGTTAACAGCACCACTGCAGTAGTTACAGAAGTGGAAGCAGAACTCATGACTCCTGCATCCTCTGGAAAAGGACCCTAGCTGGCCAGGGTATAGTTTTACCAAGTACAGCTGGGAGGAGGGAAATGGCAAACCAGCAGACTGGCTTTAGTGGTGTCCCTGAGCAGGTGTTGAAGTTACCCTTCTTATCTGCTATGAGCTACTTCTTGTTAAATAAATCTTATCTACAAGCTAACTAGAGGATTATGTGCTCCACCTAAACTGAAAATTTTTGCACAGTCCACAATAATACTTCTGCTATCCATGTAATATAAAAAAAAAAAAGAAAAAAGAAAAAAAAAAGGAGAGACAAGCACCCTCCTCCGCTGCTTGTGCAAGGCATCTTCCCGTACATGTTCCCACTTAGGGATTTAGGAAAAGGAAGAACACAGACATTCACTATGTTGGTCTTTCCCTCTCCCTCCCTCTGCCTCATGGGAACAATAGGTTCAGCAGAAAAAAAATGGCAATCTACAGCTCCTAGAGCATTCTTCCAGGAACGGTATTCTAGCACGGCTCTTTGGTGCAGAAGAGTCTATAGACCTTGTCTCTAATCTCCTCCTTATTAATTGGTTATATGCATATTTCAAGTAACATGTGTCGTTGTAGGTGGTAGCTTCCTTAGCTATTAGGCACTCATACTGTGAAATTCATCGCCTGCTGACTTCTGAAACACCTCCTTCTTGGGTCTTCAAACACTTAAAACTGGAGGTATTTATTCTGAACAGTGATTACATTTTTATTTGGTTAAAAAAGACTTAGAAACATTGTCTAGGTTCTGTTGTAGTTCTACAGAGTCTTTGTAACCTTAATTTCTCAGCTTTCACAACTCTAAATTAGACATCTATCTACCTCATCAGGATGTTATACAGCTACATTTCTGTAAGACTCTGAGGGCTTTCAGATCTTCAAACAGACCTTATAGAAATGCTGACTATTAGTCATGCCTCTGTTTCTGCCCCTTCCTCTGAGGACCAGCATAGACAGCGAAAGCACTATGGGAGAAAAGGGCATGCTACAGTACAAATGATTCTGTTCCTGGCTGATGACTTTTTGGGCAGTAAGAATAAGACTGGTGTCCTTTTAGGCACAAATGTGAGAAGTATAATCTATTATTTTAAGTGACACCTACAGAGCAGAGATGATATCCTGAAACTCAGCCTGATAACTCCTGGGTTTCTTGTCTCTCATTTGAAATAATTAATAATGTATTATTGGAGTCTTTTTTTTTCTTTTTTCCCCAGAAAATATTTTTTAAGGAAAAGTAAATTCAACCAAGCCATCAAATGAAACCTGAGCTGGGGCCATTAATAGCTCTGTGTACCACCTTATCTGGCAATCTCTTCCAGGGCACTAAGCCGAGACCCTTGCTCCTCCCCCACGCATCTCCAAACTCTGCCAAGGATGAGAATTCCCACTAAGCACAGAACTGTGTTCACACTAACACAGCTATGCACAATGGTGCCTGAGACCGCTAATAATAGCTCTCTTTAAATCCTGCACCGATGAAGTAAGTACATACAGTTTATTTTTATATTTTTAAAGAGAGTAACACATGCATATGCTGCAGAGTCAACAGTGACTGCCTGCTCACAGAAGATATAGATACATTCGGCTTTTGCTTCCAAGGATGCTATTGTGGGTGTCTCTGTGTCCTCTGGTAACACCAAGAAAAACGGTGGCTCTACAGGTGGATGACCCTCTGTGGAAGGCACAGTAGGTTAATTAAATTATTAACAGTAATCCTCAACCTTCTCTTGCTGTGCTGTGTGGAGCTACATGTAAGTTCTGCATGTAAGAATTCATCTTGTAAAAAGAGATAAGGAACTCACATTAATCCAAGGGTGATTCATAAATTGAGAAACTGTCATCCTCTCTGTTGGGTCAGTCTTCAGTAAATGGCGAATCAGTTGTTTGGCTGAAAAACAGGACCAACATGGCATGTTGTAGTCTAGTACTGTGTTCCCAAATAACCTTGAGAACACAAAGACCTGCTGAATGAAGAAAGATAATTTTGCTAAACTCAAAACACCTACCTATAGCTGTTACCATGTGAAGAAGCCATGTACAGTGTGGTAGGTTACTATGTTTAAAGAAGCAGAACATGAAAACATCCAAAACAAGAGGTAAGAAGGAAAGATGAAGTATAAGGATTCCAGCTATGCTATCTACATCACCAAACCAACTGTTTTGAGAGCAAGAACTCGAGAAAAACAGAAACACAGGAACAGAAAGCTGCCAAGCTGCCTGTCTGAAAGATGGTGACAAGCTCAGCATTATAGGTTGAATGAATGCATAAGCTGATGTTTTGAAAAATGACAGAAGGCAAAAATTAGCACAGCCTGCAGGAAAAAAAAGGACAATACATTTTTCTTTGACAACTGAGAGGCCACTAAAAGGACAACAAAGTCAAAGAAATGGATTGCACAAACAGGCTTTGCAGCAGGTTTCTGTGAACACAGTATCTGCCAAAGCAAGAGTACTAAGTAACTGAGATATGAGATGATGAGAGTCTAGACAAGAGTTTCATTAATGCGGGCAGACAGACTGGAAACACTGCATCCAGGGGACGTTATTTAGAAAGACTAACACATAACTTCCTTGGGGGAACCTAGAAAAACTTCTGCATAAGAGTTCTCTTTTGGAAACATCGAATGCAAGACGACTAAACGCTTGTAAAAAGCTACCAGAGGTACAAGTTTAGACTTTAGTTTGTCAAGAGATGCTGCAAAGGAGTTTTACAGTAGAGATTACCTGGAGTCTAACATATACAAGGAAACAAAAGGAGGGGACAACAAACAGAGCCCATTAAGATGATTACAGTAAGCTGGAGAGGAAGTTAGAGGAAGCCTCCACAGATGATGCAATGATAGAATGATTAGATAAAGAAAACCATAACAAGAATGGTAAAAAGGAGGGCAAAAAGAAGCAGTCTGCTGAAGGTGCCTCATCAGCTTAAAAGAATACATGTAAACTAGCTGATTTTAATAGCTTCAAAGGTACAGGGCACCTATCTTCATTCAGGCAAGCATACAGAAACCCTACAAATTTTCCAAGTGCATGTTCTCTCACCGAGCTCCTCACGCATTTAGTAAATGCTGTAATATGAACAAGGCCCAAGGCAGACAAAATATTAAGTCAGAAACCTGTAAGTAAAACATCCTCCTTATTAATGTTCAGTAGCCTATGCTGCACACGCAGCCGTGAGATCCAATGAGGGGTTAAAATGGCACAGTACCATCCAACGATAATTTGTTATTGCTAAACAGCAGACAGTAACAGGATGCTAGCAAAATCAATATAAAAGACTTGTTAGAAAAAAAGATGTGCCCAGAGGTTGCTGACCTTTCTCTCTAATATGATGGGCAGGTGAGACTTTCAGATTACAAGACTGTCAGAATAAGAGGGAATCAAAACCACACACTTTCAGGACACTGGTTTGAGCCCATCCAGGTCACAGCAGAACAGCAGCAGCTTTTGGTCAATGACTTATACAAAATAAATTGTTGACCTTGATTTAAGTGGTGGCTGGCAAGTTCCTACATCACAAAAAAATAGCACAAAAACTTGCCATCCTTGCTGGCTCTGTCACCAAGGAGGGCAAAGACTGAACGAGTTCTTAAGACAGTTTGCCTTTCTTCCAACTCAGCTTGCATTGCAGCTGTCCTGGCAGTCTCCTTTCGCAGGATTAAAGACTTTTGTTTCCAGAGGCTTTAATCTCAGCATTCACTAGCACTAGCTGGAATTTGAAAGAAAGTTTTCAGCAGTCATTTACTTTCTGTAGTACTTAGGTTGCCGGCTAGTATCTGAGTTCCCAGTTGTTCTCTGTATCACCTTACAAAAAATTAATTTAACTCCTAAAAGGGAAACAAAACCTAAGACAGGTTTTTAGAAATAGTCTCTTGTAAGCACTCCACCACTGCACAACACCACGCACATACTCATCAGTAGCAGTGAGCATTGTTACCTTCCTCTGATACTTCAGCCCACTCTGGATTGGGAAACCCATATTGCCCCATCCGAATTCTTCTCTTCATTCCTGGAGAAATGGCTTGACCAGTGTTTGAGTAGAACGGAGGGAACCCACACAGGCTGTAACAGTGGACAAAAGAACTCTTATAACTATGAAAGTCCTTTCATTTCTTAAAAAGTCCCATACAAGCTTATATTCTTCTGCAGGTTGCACAATCCTAATGACTAATTACTTGTAAGCACAGATTTAACAAGATATGTCCTTTTTCTGTTCCTCAAGCCTCTTTCCAAATACTTACAGAATATATGTGATGACACCCAACGACCACATGTCACATGATTTGTCATACTTCTCAGGACCAAGGACTTCTGGGGCTGAAGAAGATTAAAACCAGAAATTAACAGAGTACCAGACATTTCCTTTCATCTCCATCACCTTATAAGTAGCAGCACGCTTCAACAACAAATATCGAAACATTAAAGAAATGCAACTCACTGCAGGAACTGGGCAGTATTTTCTATTGACAAGTTCCTAAACACATCTAATGTAGCTTTAAAAAGGAGGAACAGAGCTGGCAAAATGCCCTACTCTTCACCTTAGTGTCTCTCTGCTTAAGAGAGTACTAAGATTACAGAAAAGCAGAAGGAGCTATAGCTAAATGTGTACAGGGAAACACGGCACGGAAAGAGGCAGGAGCATATGTTCTAGAAATCAGAACAGAAAGGACCTACTTGAGCCGTGATAAAATTTTGAACGATACCTAGGAGGAGTGTGTTTAGCTCCAGCAACTACGGAGCATTGTATTTTTCTTTGGCCTCCAGAGCACTATATTTTTTCACTAAGTAACAAAATTATAGAGAGATACAGTTAGAGGGGATTTTTTTTCCCCTGGGGGCAGGTGAACTAGCAGGGAGCTTGATTTCGTAAGGAATATTATTCTCTAAACATACGAGCAATCACACTGGTTTATAAAATGGTGTTGAGAAGGGAAATGTCAGCTTGTTTATATACAAATACAAAGGCATAAAAACATATATGCATAAATTCCTTAACATTTTATTACTAATCCCAGCTTACAAAAATATAATAAAAAGCATCAGAAAAAAATATTGCTATCGTAATTATCTGCTAACAACGAATAACAATATCTTTCAATACAAAAAAAACCTATAAAAACTTACATCGTAGGAGAGAACTAATTCTTCTAAAAAATTAAGCCCTTTTTCCTCCAAAGAAATTCCCAGTGAGGAGTGCCTGAGTCATACCCATGGTGAATGACGATTAACTCAAAGACCAAAAGGGACATACCCTAAAATAAGTGCATAAAGGACAGTCTACTGTGGTGTTCATTACACAGTGCTCTGTCTTTGGACAAAATGCAGGCAAAAATTTAGCTGTGATTAAGCCACATTGGTCTTTTATTACTAATTCCTCCATTTGCCAGCTTTAAGAAGCTTTACAGCTGAGGCAATACTCTCCCTGTTCTCTTTTATTGCGTTAGTTAAGCTAAGGGAAGTTTTGCAAGGAAACACCCAAATAATCATGAAGCTGAGTTCAAATTATGGCTTTTATTGCATCATTCAGAGGAAACATCAGGATTACTTCAAGTGTAATCAGAAGCAATATGTTCTTTCTCCTTGATCCTCATTTGCATCCCCTGTTAAAGCTGTTTCCTCTGCAACCAAGAAAGAAAGCAGGAGCACTGAACTGTACTGGAACCAGACTAGGTTTAGGTTGGATCCCAGTTTAAATTCTGCAGGCTACCTCTTTGCATTTACATCCACAATAGATTTGCCACCCATTCCTACAGTCCACAGGCCCACTATAAAGTGGGGATGACAGACTGAAACACAAGAAATGCATCTTGGATAACTTACCCACATAATAAGGAGTGTAACAGGGGGTCTGCAGTGCATTTTGTACAGTGGTTTCTTTGGCAAAGCCGAAGTCTGTGAGTTTGAGTACAGTATCCTTCTCTTTAGACGTGTAAAGCAAGTTCTCAGGCTGAAAGGCCACCAAGAGAAAGGATAAACTGGACAATGAAGAGATGTCTCTAATGAGCGGAAAGGTCAAACCATTCCCACTTGCCCGGATCACCACTAGCATCTGGGTCTTCTTACTTCTCTCACATCCCCACCATACTACGCAGAAAGTTCCCTCCCAACATGCAGCATTTTTGCTCAGACTAAGGATCATCACCCTTCTCAACATGGTATTTAGGAGAGCAAATCACAAGACTCTCATCAGGTCCAACGGGTGTCAAGTCTGGCTGCTTGAACATCTCTCTAGTTCACTGCACTTAGGGTTGTTCTGTCTGATCAGCGCCAGTTGACCTGACAGCACTCTGTACCGCTCTCAAGTAGCTGAGGTGGAAGACAAGAGAAGTCATCAGCCGAACTCTCTATAAGCAACTGACATAACTCCATCAGAATTAACTGATACAGACACAGCCCCCTTCTTCCTGCTCCCCCCATCCTCTGTCTCCTAAAACCGGAGTTAATTCCACTCTTGCTCCACACTCCATAAAGGCGCTCCAAAACCAGAAGTGGCACAGTACAAGCTCTTGCGCAGAAGAACAGGGACAACAGCACATCTCCAGAACCTGCAATTGTTTGAACTTGTTTTCCAGTTTCTCAGCCATAAGGAAGCTATGCCTTCTCTCATGCTAGTGTTCAGGGACATACGGAAGAAGAAAGGGCTTGAAAGAAAACAGGATTTAGGATCTACTAAGCAATTTGAACCATTTCTATGTTAGTTCACTGAGTGTGTGTAGGTGGTGTTTGGGGCTAAGTGCTTCAGTTTCTGTGCTGGTGACAGACGATGGCACATACCTCCACAAAAGTGAATAAATTTTTCGTCTCTCTACTGTTAAGTCATTCTCTAGTTCCTACCTAAAGAACCCTCAAACATACCCCTCAGTGGCACCAAGCAATGGCAGTTCTCCCTCCAGCTAAACACACAGAAGCTTCTGTAGAAAATTCACAAACTCAGAACTGCGGAATCAATCAGATGCCTCAGTCTATCGGCATGTGACCTGCTCTCCAGCACATTTCATCACACTGCCGTACCGCTGTGCTAGGAATGCCTTGGTGCAGCGATCTTGTCTTTGCTTATGCTGTGCACTTTACAGAATGAAAACAAAATACAATACTATAAACCCCATCAAGTCTCTACAACAAGACTTGGGTACAAACTTTAGCTAATAAAACACACTGTTCCATATGGCAGTAACAGATCTTCCCATTTTCCCAAATATTTACATATACTATTAAAGTGGGTTGGGATGCATGGAATTGGTGTTATTCCTGCCATATATGCAGTTTCTCCTGTTTCTGAAGGGGGTTTTGGTGTTTGGTTTTTTTCATTTGCTTGTTTTGTTTTGTTTTGGTTTTTAGGCAAGTATGATTCTGAAAATAACTAATAACTGGCAAAGACTGTACATAGAGGTATAGCATCTAGTGTAAGTTCACTTCAGGCAGCATTATTTTCTTGTTAATTAACTGGATGGCAAGTTGGTAGTACCTCTTTAATTAACCATCTGACTGTCACCAGGTTCTTCTGCATTCTGTACACAGGTTGAAGGCATTAGCACACACGAATATTCTGACCTTTGACTAGTTGCAAACTAGTTGTGAGCAGATCCCCTCTCACCCTGGCAGAGGAACAAACAGTTTGACCATCTGATTGTACTCCTAGTTCTATTTAAATCACCTCTGCCCATTTATTTTTCTGCCTTATGTGCTTTCCCCCCTGCCCACACACCTTCAGGCCTCACCTTGACGTCTCTATGGGCAATGTTCATTGAATGCAGATATTGGATGGCTGTTCCGATGTCTCTCATTATTTCAGAGGCCTCTATAAATACAATTTTAGAGAAAGGTCACATTAACATTCCCACTGTAACTCAGGGACATGCTTGGGAATGCTTATGACTTACAAACAGCTTGCTGGAATATAGGGCTAGCGTCAAGACTAGAAAACCTAAAATTAGCCCTAACAGCTGTGTTTTGGTTTTGCAGGCAACCATACCCCCCAATTCCCCGGCTGCTCAGCCCTCCTCCTGAGCAGGCACTGCAACTAAACGGCTGAGACTCTGGCTTCTTGTGAGCTTGTCAATTTATGCTTTAATTTGCTCACCAGAAAAGCAGCAAGAACAGAGCAGGTACGCAAGCAACATGCAAGACTGTGGAGAAAGGAGCCCCAACCTGGACATATCTCTGATTGTCCAAGACATGCCCTTGGTTGTCCGAGACAGAAGTTTAACTTTCAGCTTTTAGTTCAGGGTAATAGGAGGATCTAACAGATTTTCTAAAAACAGAGCAACATAAGAATATAGTAATTTTAGGATAGGTCACATCTTCATTCATCACTGTCTTCAGAAGTTTTGCCTCAGAAGAAACAAAATCAACAGTTCTACTCTGCAAAGCGCAAACTGCTGCCTTTGAAATAATATGTTTCTAAAATTTTAAACAACCCCAGTGAGAAATTCTAGTGGTTGGTGAGTTGCCTTGCAACAGCAGTGCTCTTGAAGTCTGGAAGAGTTCAGTTACACAGAGAGAGGTTTCAGAGGAGAGAGGAGTGACATTCCCATTGTACTACGTGAGCATTATATTACACCTCCATTGACAGGGAAACAGAATTAGCAACTTCAACCAGATCCTCTGTTTTCTGTGCAGGTAGAAACCTCAGCAACAGTAGTGAGAGATAAGGTAGAAATTCTTGTCCTGTAATCTGGAATCCCTTTTCACATGATTTGAGATTGAAATTACACGGTCTCAGGCAAGGACAGTCAGAAGGCAGAAACACTCATCTGCTTCGGGGAAAACCTTGCACAGCCTTCTCCTTCCTGGCCCAGGCTAAAAACCCTGGCGCACAGTGGGAAGTTGTGGCTGGTACATAAAGAGCCAGTGAACCTGGGGAATCCAGTGGAATAGGGCTCATTTATCTCAGGAAGGAATGAAGGTGTTTTTTTCGTTTCACACTCCCAGATGATTTCTGAGAAAGTATTTAGAATGTTACACAATGGTATTTAACGTAGAAAAATCATGTTTTTAGCAGAGTGGAGTCACTAATGATCACAGAACCAGTTTGCCTCCTGGAATCTTGTATTTTAGAGAGGAACATACAAAGGTTCCTGAAAATGCTTGTTTTCCGTATACGAGTCTCATACCACTTTGTCAAGGTATTGGCTGGGATGGGGTTGACTTTCTTGCTAGCAGCTGATGTGGTGCCCTGTTTTGGATTTGGGATGAGAATAGTGTCGGTAGCGCAGTAATGGTTGTGCTTGTTGCTAAGCAATCAAGGCCTTTTCTGCTCCTCACACTGCCCCACCAGCCAGTAGGCTGGGAGTGCACAAAAAGTTGGGAGGAGACACAGCTGAGACAGCTGATCCCAACTGACCAAAGGAATATTCCATACCATGTGACATCATGTTCAGTATATAAAGCTGGGGGAAGAAGAAGGGAGGAAGGGGGGGACATTTGGAGTGATGGCATTTGTCTTCCCAAGTAACTGTTAGGTATGATGGAGCCCTACTTTCCTGGCAATGGCTGGATACCTGCCTGCCGATGGGAAGCAGTGAATGAATTCCTTGTTTTGCTTTGCTTGCACGTGCGGCTTTTGCTCTACCTATTAAACCGTCTTTATCTCAACCCACAATTTTTGTCTCACTTTTACTCTTCCAATTCTCTCCCCCATCCCACCTGGGGGGAGTGAGCGAGCGGCTGCGTGGTCCTAGCTGCTGGCTGGGATTAAACCACGACACGCTGAGATTCATCCCAGGCTAGGAAACACAGGATCAAAAAAAGCCTGGCCTCTATACCAGATTTGCAAACCCGTCACAGTAATTTACAAGCTCAGGTGCAAATTTTTCTTCTTCTAATCATTTTGTCACAATGCTAATTAGAAACACTAACATTTTTACTCCATAGCAGAAACAAGCTCTTGTCTGTTGTGAATGGGCAAGGGGAACCGGAGTCAAGCACACCTTTCGTACTCTGCACATGATAAATAGCAAAGACAATAAAAATGGTAAGACGATCCTATTGCAAGCTCTGTCACTGACTCATATCATGTCTTTAAACTTGCACATAGTCCCCATTATAGATGAGCAGGCTTGTTTACAGTGTGGCTAATAACGCTTCCTCTCAAGTAGTACTTTTAAAACCCTTGAATAAGAGATGTTTCATCAAATGTGATTTGCTCATTATATTCATCACCTAACAGTATAGCTGTGCACACTGATGCTGCTTGAGGGACAGCCAGAAGAGAAAGCACAGTAGGCACTGCATTGATCATGTTAGAGGTGGTCTGGCAGGAGACCAGGGACAAGTGTAACAGAGGCTGCAGTGGTTCAGAAATGAAGCAGCTGAGCAGATTTGTATGAAGAATTTTCCTCTAAACCTTCCACACTGTGCCTGAACTTGGCCAATTCTAGTAATTCCTGATTTTCAGGAACATTTAAAAATCACCATTTAATACAGACTTGGATAGAAAATAAAAACCAAACAAAAAAAAAAGTACAAACAAAAATCAAATCAAAGAAAAATTCCTGTAAGGGAATGAAGCAAGGGGACAGAGAAAGGGAGAAGCAATCTTTCACAAACTTTAAAATTAAACTTATGATTTTTCACCTCTCTCAGTGAAAGCTTGATCTCCTCTCTCCTGGATCCTGCTAAACAGCTCTCCTCCCTCCATGCTGAAATAAAGAACACAAAAAAACCCCCACCTTCCATGAGCAGAAAAGATCAAATTAACACCTGAGTGTGCATCCATATAATCACACAGAACGACAGCAGGAACAGATTAGAAGATATTACAGGCCTCCTATGCCAATGCTTCACACTTATTTGAATCAATGCACAAAGCCATTCTGATATGGAATAAACGGAAAACAAAACAGGACCAAGGAGTTTTGATGCTTTCAGTTTAACGTACCCTGTCACAAGAAACATGACACACACAGTTGGTAAGTCAGATACGCTGGCACTGGGAGGCTGACAGTAATATTGTTTTATGTAAGGGTTGGAGATGAAGAAAAAATAAAAGAAGGAAGCAAAGATACTGGAAAGGATTATTAATTTTTCCCCAGTGAAGAAGACAATAACTGTGGTATTACAGATCAAGGAGAGAATAGGAAAAGTTAGAGTCAAAATAGTAGCAAAAAGGATCATGTCAGATCATAGGATTTACATCTGAAGTTGGAAGCCAATCACAATTAAAGTGCCTCATGTTTGTAGAGACACGTATCTTTCAAGATCGTATTAGTTAGTCAATGCTTTACTGAGGGCAATTGTCACAGAGTACAAGGAAAATTTATTTTCTGGTTAAGGTTCTTCATTCTGCCATCCTACAAGATGGCTGGAGCAGCTACACCTACCGGTTCCACACAGACAACAAAAGGTTTGCTGTGCAAACCAAAATCGCGCTGCTGAGAAAGCCCACCTAACTCTCATCTTAGCCAACACATTCTCCCACTCCCTCCACCCCTTCAAAGAGCAATGCTGCTGGTCCGTACCATTCCATGACAATGAGGAGGCACCTCTTTCCATGATGTATATTCTCATAAACATCCAGGACATGGACAATGTGAGGACACCCTGATGCTCGCCAATGATATTCTACTTCCTGACGGGCTTTTGGGTTGTCATACAGGAGCTGTAAAGAAATAGGAGAAAGCAATGTCAGTGAGCCAGCATAATTCTGCTTTAAATTGGCACCTACATGCATTTGAGCTCAAAGATGGTGGCAAAGGCTACTCTTCGCACTTTCTCCAGCCAAAGGATGCCAATCCATCACAAGACTTTCGCCATCTCTGGGCTGTCCCACTTCCTAGATTGAGGAATACAGAAAAAACTGGTCTCTTGGAAGTGAAAGGACCTCGAGTGACAGTGAGGAGAGATTTGGAATCTGAGATGGAGACAGACCCATCTCATCCACCTCTGGATGGGAGACAGCAATTTTTTTCCTACGTGTTCGCAGTACTTAGAAACAGAGGAGAATCCCTCTGCTAAGGACCCTCCCACCCGCCCCCCAGCTGCTGGAAGAAGAGACTTTTAGGTGCAATGCAAATCGTTAAAGTTCAGTGAAATTTAAAACAATAAGAACTTTCATACTGAATCTGAATGTGCTTCTTAAATACTACACGAATTTCTGACCCCATCAGGGTCAGAAAGGGACCTTTTACTATCTAGATGCTTGAACTTCTTTCTCTGTCACATGCAAGGCCAGTTTATTTTAAAGGTGCTAAGCTCTAGAAGGGAGGTCAGAGCTCATCTTTCCCAATCCTGCAACCTTGTACACAAGAAATGTGTCCTTTCCCACTTGAACTGCTCTGTATCAGACTCTGCAAGTGAGGGTTTTGTGCAAAAGGGGCACATTGCCGAATCATGCCTTTTCTTCTCTGCCTTATCTCTCTAGACACCACTAACACTTTGTGACAGAGACTCTCTCTTCACTGCACGTTCATACAGTTCCTACACAATATGGCTGTGATCCGAGTTTGATACTTTATGCCCTATAGTAATAATCATCATAATGACGGAGCAGCAACAAAACTGATGCTATATAAAGCATTGTCAAATGCATTGAAACAGAATAAAAAACAAGCAAAGAGCAATCACCTTTGACTTGCCCGCCTCGGAAAAGGACTACAACAACTGTTGGGGAACTGTTTTCAAACAGGCAAACAAGAAGTATCATTGCTGCACTATTAGGCCTTAGCCTGAAGCTCCTCACTCGTGTTTGCTATCAGGTCCCAGCCAAAACACAACTGCCTGATAATTGCTGAAAACAAGTATTAACATGTAACCTGTCATTAGGGACCTATGAATCAGCCCAGGAAAATGAGATTGCTTTTCCATCCAATTGCCAAGCTACGGCACAAATGGTGTCACAGGCACCTATCAATATAGGGAAATGCATGATTTAAAGGTCACAGGAAGGAAGTGGCAAATTCTGGTTTCTTTATTGACTCCAATACAGACAATTTTCATCACTGGGAAAAAAAGCTTACACTTCTTTGCTGCCTCAACATCCCTTTCCCAAAGCAGACTCAGTAACATGGCAGGAAAGGCCTGTAACACTTTATGAAATGCTGGGGAAGTGCTTGAGAACCACTGGACAAAAGGTTAAGGGGTTCCTCTTCTTTTCCAGGCTGAGAACAGGAAAAGGGTGACAAGTACTCCTCTGCCAAGTGCACATTTTTGTATTTTTGTGAAGCACAGAGAGGTTGCAGGAGGGGAGGAGCAGCCTCAGGAGGGCTGCTGGCTCCTTAGCTGAACAGGCAGTGAGCCTCACCACCGTGACCACCCTGCAGGCTCCCTCAGCTCTGCTCCAAAGGCTCCAGCATGACACCAGGTTTTCAGTGGTGCAAGGAGCTGAAGAAGCTTTCTTGCCGAGTTCAATGCCCTCGCAGCCAACCTACTTCTTCCACAGCTGTTGTTCTGCACCCAGAGCACACCCTTTTGAGATCACTAACTATCCGCCTCTTCCTTCCTGCTCCAGCCTGGCTATGGCCTGATTTCCAACACAAATAACTTCCTAAAGAAAGAGATGGCTCCAATTTGGACAAAAAGCCCATTAGCGAGTCCAAGTGCAGTTGCTTTACTTCTTTCAGCCATCAGCCCATTCAGCGGCTTTTCCTTCACAGCCACTGTGTTCTAGCTCAGTAGGACTGTCTATCAGCATTTTCCCCTCTGCCCTTCTGAGTTTGGGCTGTTGCCTAGAGGTCTCTTCAAAAGTTCATTAAATTACATGTGCAACAATAAAGCCCAAACACCCTCAGGACTAACCAGGCCATTTAGAAAAGCATTACAGGGTTTACTGCTTGGATATTACTGGATTAATGCCACTTCTGAGCGGGACGCTTCAAAAACCTTCTCACCTATCCTGTGCTACTAATTAGACATAACCATTCTCTTTACTAACGTTAACTGCACTGTAATCTGTGTATCTCGTGCTTGCACAGTGTGCAGAGATGTTGTTTTTCACGTTTGTACCCAGTGCTTACGAAAATTGTTCCACAGAATTGAATTCTCACTCTCTAAAGAGCTTTTACAAGGCATTTTGATACACACAAGGATGCTGCAGTTTCTTTTCTCCACCCCTACAAGCAAGTTTCATACACTCCTTAGTGCCAAGCTCAAATGTACTCATGTCAAGATGACACCTGGAGAAGCAGAGAAAAGGAAATGCAAAAATAAAGAGCAGATACACATACCAAGCAACATCTGATATATCAACCAACTGTTAACCTTTGGATTTCTCCTTCTGAGCCTTAAAAATAAATTAAATCTTTTCCTTATGTCTAAAACTGGAAGCCTTAACTATACCTTTTAAGACATCCTAGAGACGCAGATCCCTGTAAAACGAAAGCCAGGCAGGGTTGAAAGCACCAATTTCTACAAAATCTAGGTGATCGTTTAGAAACACAGACTGAAATTCTAGCCCTATTGTTAAATTTAACAAACTTGCAAAACCCATAAAAAACCCCATTCCGCCATCTTCCTGAGCCTGAAGAGAGACCGTGCTTCTATTGCTGCAGTAGCTTGGATAAAACTATGACCAGGTTCCCCTGACATTCTACAGAAGTGCAGAGGTAGTTGTGAACAAACCCAGAGTTTCAGATAAGTTTTCCAGCACCACTGGTTTATGCCGGTTTGAGGAAAGATCAGCTGTGTCAAACAGGATCAGCTCAAGGAGCCCCCAGTCATGCCCCTAGAGTTCCCACACAGTTCAGCTGAGTCACAGCTTGTCACGATGGGCTGTGGGCAGGATCAGGAACCAACCTAACTTCGGAACAAGACAAACCCAAGAAACGTGCCCCACCTCCCAATTTTTCATGAAGTCGGATGAGCGATCCAACGCGCACTGCACAGCTGCCTTTGCATAACAGCGAGGGCATGCCCATGTGTGTGCTCAGGCAACACAGTTTGCAACAGGAGCTGCACAGTGGAAAACTGTATTTTTGCTGGAGCTCAGCATTACTGAACCGCTGCCTAAAAGAAGCAGATGAAGCAAGTATTAACAGTTACTCACAGGGAGATCACCAAAAACAGGGGCAATGGAAGGCAAGAAAGTATAAGTGCTCTAGAGCCCTAACCCCCAGTGGTTCACACAATGCTCATCAGTATCTGTAAAAGCTGGAGAGGGAGGGGGGCTGTGCCATGGGGTGTGCTGTGCCTGTTTTGGAGGAACAACAGGGCAGATGTCAGCAGGTGCTCCAGGATGCCCTGCCAATTCAGAGCCTGGTGGTGGAGGGAGGCTAAATTCTGGCGTAATGGCCTAACTCAAGTTAGCAAGCTCCTGCAAAACAAAACAAATTTTAAACTGCAGCTTGGAAGGCCAGCTCTGTGAAATCTCTCCCGGTGCAGAATTTCTTGACAGAAAAAAATACAGAGACTAAAAAGTGACACAGTATCTTCTAATTGGTTTTCCATCGATTCAGCGTTGTGCAAGCAAGGAAGGATAGCAGGAACCCTCATACCTTAATGGTCTGATCTATACAGGAAATAGCCTTCTAAGGACTCCAGGGACCGGCAAGTGATTTTCTGGACTCTGAAGTTGTAACAACAGAGAGACGATATCCATGGGCACAGGTATGAAACAGGCTGAGGACAGGAAGCAATGACTTCTTTGTATCTTTCTCTTTAATATGCACTAGCTGATTACACAGATTACTATTACACCTGCTTTCTGTTCCCTACATAGGGGATTAAAATCCCCACAAAAGCTTTTTTATCTATTTTAAACTTCAGCAATTCCTACTAGCTCCAAACAGTTGTGGTGCTTGGATTAGACCTGTTACAGGCTCAGTTCTCATCTACGGCATGTACCATGTTCAAGCAGCATCAGACATTGCAAGCATCTTTTTCTTATTTGTGCCAATTATTGAATCTGAACTCTCCTTCAACAGACAATCAGTTTTAGAATCTCTACGCTATTTTCCTCACAGGAAGGCTTCCCATTATCAAAACAGAAATGGGACCAGCAGAAACTTACAGTCCCAGGGGTCTTCAACATGTGACACTGATATATAGGCACTTAAATATAGCTTTATTTATTTTTCTAGCCAGGGAGAAAACCTCTCTGCCCAGGCATAAGTGGGTAATGTTTAACTTCTTTTGCTCGCTTTCCTCTTTGCATGTAGCTGTTACAAAAATGCTGAAACCTACAAATAAGCCTTGGAATCTAAAATCACGCTGATGCACAGAAACTAACACCATTTGCTGCAGAGCAGCTCTTCCAGTCGTTCTTTATTCAAGAGGGGCTGATGGCAAAAGGAGTCTTGGATAATGTTTCTTTCATCTCCTCCCTCCCCTATGCAACAAAAAGAAAAGGGAAAAAAAGAAAAAAAGAGCTATCACTATGGTTTTGGACATTTTGTCTTTTATTACATCCTGATTATTTGCACTACATCTACTAATTCAGTGTTAAGAATCTTTATCTGTTTCCAGATCTCTTCATAAGGAATAAAGCTATGGTTTGTGTTAGAACGCTAAAGGAATTGAAATTATCAAGGTTTTCTTCTTCACGCATCAGCACTGCCAGTCAGTCAAGCTGCAGCACGAAACGTGTCTTTTTGCAATGGCAGCCCAGCAAGCAGGGAAATCCACACATGCAAATCTCAAAGAAAGCATTGAATTTTTTCTTAAAATAAAAAATAGAATGCATTTCTGCTGGCATTATTTAGTACTGAAGCATCAGTCTATAGACAAGGGATAAAACCAGGGTAGGCACAGGTGGGTCATCACTAAATCTTTTACTTTTCTGCTTTTATTTCAAATCCAGCTTAGGCTATTAGAAATTAAATCTGCTTGGAGGCTTCATTGAAACAAACTGTCATCCCAATTCCTGCAGAGCTGTCCAAGCTGCTACCACAGTTGGCATTAACTGGCATCTCCATCAGCGCTCAGGTAGACAGCCAGTCCCAGAGGTGGGCTTCCGCAAGTTAATAATAGAGCACAGTCAAGTAGCACGATTTTGCAGCACTCCTGCCTGTGGTATCTAATCCTTTCACTCAACCTACTGAGTATCAGGGTTTTACTGTTCGCGCTGAGAGACCCTTCTCCATCCACCTCTTCTCTCCAGTCTTCCAGTCTCTACTCGGCTTATCTTTTGAAATGACAAAAGCTACAACAGATCTTTGGTATCTCGCCAGTGTAAGCGAGAATGAAGAGGACTCGGAGAGGACTGCTTGCATGTGGTGTCAGAGTCACACTCGGAAACCAATTTCCTGCTGACACACAAGGCTTCAAATTTCTTAAGCACACATTTTAAGGGGAAAACAGGAGAAAGCGTACAATGGGCAAAGATAAAAAGAACAGGTTAACAGAGAGATCTGTTCTTTTATAAGAGTTTGCGCACTGGACATAGAGTAAATCCGCTGAAGAATTTAGCTCTCCAAGCGCTCCTACTTCCTCATCCCCAGAGAGCACACACCACATAAATATTATTTTGCTCCAAGCCTCTCTCCTGCAGTGAATCAACTACATCTCTCAAAAATAACTTTGGTGTGGTTCTGAATCTTATTTATTGTAGCGGTATTCAAATCACCACCAGGCACTCACTATGACTCTACAACCTGAGGTAAATAAATGAGACACACCACTATTAATTCTCTAATAACACATGCATCTAGCCATTCACTCTGCAAAGGTCAACTGTCTTTGTTCATAAATGTTAGTGGAGATACGGCAAATACAGCTGAAATGGCAAAGCAGTGGGCCAGTATACATTTCAAACATATCCCCTTGTACACGCAAGGTTAGCATAAAAGGCAAGCACAAAAATGAGGAAAAAATGCCCATTATCCTGTCCTGATAAATACTCTGATAATATTACATTAATCTATTTAAAGTGCAGTGCCGAAAGTACATTCAATACTATGAGGTATATATAGATTTAAATAAAAAGCACGCTATGCATTTTGTTACAACCATAAGATTACTTTGCATTTTAATACTGCACTTGCTTTGCCCTGTGGATGGAAAAATAATTCTTACTGGCACCTTAAGATCCCGGTTATACTCAGCTGTGACAGGCTACAAACCAGCTACATGCGGCTTCTGTTTTATTCAAAATATTGCAACTGTATTTTAAAAGAAAAATAAATCACCAACAGCTACTAACATGCTGTTACCAGACAAGAACATCCTCAAACGTTTGTTTATACAAGGAGGCCTAGAGATTAGCTCCTCTCTCCACCTTCCCCTTATGACAACTTCTACCACAAAACGTTGCTGTTTGGCCAGCACTGACAACTGCATTCAATACCTGCAGTCAATATTCAGCATCTGAGGAGACCTACTGCAAAGCCCTTTCTGAAACCCAGACACACTACAAAACATCCTTTCTTTCCTTGGTTCTTTAATATGCATATTATGATGATCTGAGATGAAAGAAAATTGGGAAGTGCTCCAGAGGTCCTTCCACTCTTCATTTTAAAACCTCTTTTTTCTCTGGGGATAGGCAGAAACGCAGGACAAATAGGCAAGCCACAGGATTTGTTTTCCCACTCTTTTGATGTCTGAACTTTGGTCTGTAGGAACTTTTTATGGCTTTGTTCTGTGCTGAGATGCTCTTCACCACCAAAACCATCCTCTCCTCCTTTGGAGCAGGATTTTGACTGTAGTGCCGCACGCACACAGCACAGGACACCTGGCAGCTGTGGCCCCTAAACCACATGAAGTTCAGCCTGAGGTGCCAACACTGCTCTGCCTGTAGCGTACTCGGGCTAACCAGAATAAGGCCAAATTTTCCAAAACCTCATGTGGCATAAATACCTACAATAAAGTGGGACTGTGATAAAGTAATCTGTAGCTCTACCACTGTTTTTACTCTCGCTAAATTTCTGAATTGAGAAAAAGGAAATCTAAAATCCCAGCTGAAAATTATGACACTTTTTACTTTGTGGTTTCACTCTAGTGCCTGATACGAGGTTTGCCTTTGAAAAGGAAAAGAAAAAAAGAGGAAAAAAAAACCTCAACAAAAACTTCACTCCTGCCAACTATGAGTTCATAAATTCTGATAACAAGGATTCAGGTGACTTAGCTTCAGTAATTCATATATCTCAATACTTGGCTGGTCAAAAGTAACAGAGCTTGCCTGTGAAACTTTGCTGTTTTAGAAAATGCCAGCAGTACAAAATGCCGTGGCACCTCCTCAGATCATGAGCCCATCAAACTTTCCCTCTGCTTTGACTTTAGCTAGTCATAGACCACTAAAACAAATTCAAGACCATAATCTTGATCTTCTAGGTGTCTAACACCTTTATATGCTTGAATCAAAGCATATAAAAGACCACTTAAAACCTTGAGACACACACTACAGCCAACAGTTTTGCTACCCTGCCATAGTGAAATTTCCCACAATAAGGATACAACTTGCCTGTACCGGAGCCAGAGCTGTCTCGGGGGCCAGTCTGAGACTGAGACACAGATTCCCACAAGAACTGTGGCCATCACAAATAACTCTCCCTTTTTTTTTTTTTCAAGTGCCAGTTGTATTTCATTACCTTTGCCTTTCTGCTGTACAGTGACTGTGATGCAGCAACCTCCAAAAAACATACTAGCACTTTTCATGGTCATGAAATGGGATGGAATGTGTGTCTGCCAGGATGTAACCCTGTCACATGCTTCCCAATATTGACAGCCACAGTTCCTAAGCTCCATTTTAGTCACCCCTAAGAACCCCCCTCCCAATAATATGACATTTTTGTTATACACAGTCTTACACTTCTGTTTTTCTTAAAAAAAAAAAAAGAAGAAAAAACACAAAAAGCCATAACAACATACCTAATTACTCTGGTAGTAATAGCCATTGCACTCTACACCCATTTTCCACAGGAAGAAGGGGAAAGAGCAAACATCATAGACGTTATTCAGAGTGCTTAATGCCCATTTCAGTGCTAACTGCCATGAAACCGATCTGTACAGCTGTGTGGAACAGCTGGACAATGATACCAAGATTAGCAAGGCATGGCACACCTTTGTTGGAGCAGGATGTTGCAGAAGGCACAGACCAGAAAAAAGAAGTACTGAGAAGATCTAAGTCTGGTGTTCCCTTTCCTAGTCTTCACGCTAATAAGCGGTATCAAAATTAACACAGAAGTGATAGTACTGAACAAGGTAGAAGCAAAAATTAGCAACATGTTTAATCTCATTAATCACAGATAACAGTAGCTCCAAGAGGAACCCATGCTGCCTCCCGGTATTTCTTGCATGTGTGACTACAGTCATGAAGATTAAATCACCCAAGATATCCCAGAAAGGCTTTGACATCCTTCCCCAATATGCAGAGGCTCTTCAGGGTGCATGCTGGATTCATGCTGTAGGCACCTTCCATGCATCTGTCTTTTCACTGTGCTCTGCACCCCAGCCCCACTTTTGACAATTAATACCTTAATGAGCTTCCCACCGCAACTGTAGCTATGTTCTTCTCTACGGCCCCACCATTTGGCAATTCCGAATGAAGATACTATCCTCTCACACCACTGCCCGCACACCTAAACTCTCTTTTAGCTGACTCCCTCCCCTTCCACATGAATTTAAGATTGCCATCCATGCATGCAAAGCTTGGCAATGCGCCACCCCAGGCCAATTCTTTCTGATAGATTGCTGTTCTTCCTCTTCTTTCACATTTCATTTCTCTACACCCACATTTGTGCTTTCTGCAACATAACCTACCAGGCCAAGCAGTGTCTCTCTCTTCTGTTGCACCATCTATCTCAAGTATTCCTAAATGATCCAAACACAAGAACCAGAAATAAACAAAGAACTCTCAAATCTTCCCTCTCCCATTCCACAGGGCTCATCTACTTCTTTTAAGCATTACCTTAAGGGGAGACTTGCTAAATCCCAGACATCAGTGGCACTGACAGCATCTGTACCTCACACCCCTCACAGAAGAGATACTGAGATTTCACCCAGCTCTTGGGAATGTAACTGAGTGACTCTGCCCAGCGTAACGTCAAACATTCACTCCTGAAAGCTGTCACCTGTGGGAACTTCACTTGTCTTCAAAAATAAAACAAAGCCCTAAAATCTTCAGCAAGGACATCTGTAAGATTTCTGTAGTGCTTCAAATCACTGCTATGTATGTTTTCACACTCACATTTGTGCAAGCTCTGCTGTTGGCATTTTCAAGCAAAGATCTATATCTATTTCTAAGTTATAACTCAGTAGATAGCTCTGTGGTTGATGGTTTAAAAGGTCCATCAGGCATGAAGATCCCTGGAACTGCTTACTGTGTACAGCAAAGATATGACAGAGAATGGTGTGACTGTGAATGGAAACAAAACCATGCAGCATTCAGCAGAGGCTAAAAATGTAAAGGAAGCCATTAAGAGAAAGAGGAAAGTAAATTGCTCTCCCAAGACTTCTTGTGCTTATTTTGTCTGAATATATATTCTAAAGCCAAGTAAACTACTACATAGGAAAGGAAAGAAAAGAAATAAACTGGGGGAAGAGGGAATTCAACAGACAGGAGTCAACATAAGCAAGTGACAGTGCAGTAAAACTGTTATTTATGTTGCAATTCTCATTGATTCATTTTGCTTGGTGCACTAGCTTAGCCACGCAGGGTTACAGCTCTTCTTCGCCAGAACGGCATCAGAATCTAACAATCAAAAACATTACTTTTCTCCCGAGCCCCACAGCATACTCCTGGCGCAGCTAATGCCTTACAGCACTCACTACTTGATTAAGTGCTCTTTACTATCCAGGACGCCGGAAAACACACACTTCCTAGAACACAACTGGGAGCTGCCAGTTCCTACACAGCCTAACAGCCCTTCCCAGTCCCTTTCAGAAACCTTCAAGAAACACCACGCAAGCTGCCTTCAAGGAAGATCCCCTCACCACATAAATGCTCCACCCTTCTAACCTAAAGCCCTCCTGAACCACAGCTCCTCTTCCTCATCCAAACCTGTTCAGTTATTTGCCCAGCCCATCCAGACACCCACCCTGCCTGGGCAAGCACCAAACCCCTGGAGGCTCTCCTTCAACAGCCAAGAACTTCTGCTAGCCCCAGACAAGTCACTGCTCCCAGCCACTCCGGGCAAGCAGACTGTATTTCCATTTTGCTTCCCACTTTATTTCAGGTTTTAGCTACCTAGCCTCCCTCTAAAGATTCTCCCTATGCCAGGATATGCTGTGGAGAGACAGATGGGAGCAGAGGGCTCCCTCCCCAACATCCATGTTCCATTTCTTTGACAGATGTTAGAGAGCACTGCTTCACATTCCCTGCAACCAGATGACAGAAAGCTGTCAGACACCACAAAGGTAGAACAGAACAGCATAAATGGAAGGGTGGGTTTTTGCCAAAATCAAGAGCATTTCCTTCACATTCCTGAACAGATTTCCTCTCTGCTCCTGCATTGTGTTGGCTGCCTCATGACTTCACATGCAAAAGGAAGAGGAAAAGGATCCCAAGAATATTTGGAAGTCTAATGTTTTGATGTCTTGGCTAAAGTGGCACCATGCTGAGGACTGCACGGGGGTCAGAAAAAATAGATGTAGCAAAAGCACCGCTGAACAAAAATCATTCCAGGAATTTCAATCCTTTTCATCTTTCCAAGCTGAAACATACATCTTTTTCCCTCTCTTAAGACACTGTCCTTTCCCCCCCCTCTCCCTGCAGCAGTATCTGTTTGTGGTACACTGCAACGTTGGCTCATTTCCACAAGTCAGTGTGCCTGAAAGAGAGAAGTCTGGGCTTGAGGAAGGGAGAGGAGGGAGTGAGAAAGCTGGGGCAATGGAGAAAAGGGACTCAGATCCTCCTGGCCTAAAGTCACCTGCCTGATTCCAACTAACATTAGTACCGTGGAAACAGCTGCCCCACGAAAGCGTTAATGACTTCCGAGGTGACGATTTCACAGAAGCAATGTGCCATTCGGTATCATTCCCCTAGACGTGACACATCAGGGAATCAGGAAAACATACCCACACTAAAGCCATATTAACAGAGAAGCAGATTGTCTGAGCTGTGCAGCTGCTGGTCTCTCAACAGAGCTGATTCAACACTGCACAGCAGGCAGTGGCAAGGGGAGAAGGCACTCAGCCACGATGCTCTTCCCATCAGTCGGGAAGACAGATCCCCAAGTGGAGACAGGCAGGGTCAGGGAAATTTGCAGATTTTGAACATCATGCAGCACTCCGTAAGACCTGGATGATACCTGCTTAATATGCAGGATTTTGTCCAAGACCTGTCAGGTGGTGGTAATTTCAACTGTCATGGGTTAATCCTTCTCCTGTCACCACAAATGCTTGTGTACTTATTTATACATGGCCACATAACGCTTTTCCAAGCAGTGGCCACTTTGAAAACCTTTAGAAACCATTTGGTTTGTCATCACCATTTGAAAATTATGTGTCATAAGATGAAGGAGGGGGTTACTTGTCCAAATTCACAGGCGCACTTGTAACTCTCCTGCCTTCCATTAGTTACGAATGGAAGATACAAGTGCTGCTCACAACCAGCAAAAGACCAGCTCTGAAGAGCGCCTCAGCATCCCTACCACCGCAAGCTGCTTGACTCTCATTGCTCTGTTCTGGGTGAGGGAGGAGAATCCCTGAAGGTCCAGTGAAAGAACATCAAGACAGTGATATATAGTTCTCATCATACAAGTATGCAATACAAGCTCAACGAGGTCAAATGTGGTCACTTTCAAAACACTTCTTAATACTAAATGATGATACCAACTATTGCAGAACCTGGAGACATTTTTCAAACCTTAATGCATTAAACCTTAAAGCTCCTGAAGTCTCGGTTTCTTCTTAGTAGTTGACGACTCTAAACTAAGAAGCTGTGATATTTTGAACATGGGGGGTGCTCTGCCAGAATTCATAATTATCCATCACTAGCTGTATCTCCAATTGCAAGATTAGAACTATTTAAGTCAAAACTAAAAGCTTCCACATGAAAATATACAACAGATTGGTAGAAAAGCATTCTTAGGTCCTGGACAGAATCACCATTCAAAACCATGAAGAGACCCTGTATTTACATATCAGATAACCAACAGCTGATTTGCCTACTAAGTCTGGGTGCAGAAATCCACTTCCAGATCCTTGCTCTGCCTGAATTAGATCAGGGTCTTCCACTTCACTACCCGAGTCCTTACAGCTCTTACAGAGAACCCTTTACTTGTCTACAGTGTGCTATGTCTCCCACTTTCCACTACTGAAACACAAGTTAGCGAAGTACGGCCATAGCCCTGAATTTCTCAGATCCCAGCTGAGTGGGAACCACTGTCTATGGCTATTCTCATTCCTCATGAGGAGTTTTAAAAGTTCATGGGTGTTTCTGAATGTGGGGAATACAAATTTTTGTATTTGATAAAGTTTTCCTGAGGTCAAAATACCATTTCCTGTTCAGTTTCAAGGGAAGCATTTCTAAAAACAATTACCACAAAAGAAAGGAAAAGGTAAGCCTTAGCAAGACAACCTCCTTGGGGGTACACGCTCCATTGCATGCAGCGAGAGGGGGATTCAGAAGACAGCCTGACAAAACAAGACAGCCCTAAGACAAGTTTCATAAACGCTGGCAGAACTGGAGAGCTGCACACCAGGACTCTCACAGGGTCTCTGAGGGACGCCATGCGAGAGCTGCACTTAGTTTCTAGATCATACACTGACATAGCAAGCACTACTGGAAAAACATTATTCCTCATTTCCCAAAGGACTGTTACACAGATACCTATACCCATTTCACTCATTTATCCCTGTGAGCCCTAGGTGAAAAGACCACAAGAACTTGGGAGCTGGAATATTAAAGTGAAGCCTTTTCATACCTCTGCAATGTGCTTACCAAGGCAGTTTCTAATAAAGGGTGTTTCAGCCTCTGTATTGGAAGGAAAAATTCTCTTGCCTTTTAAGAAAGATGGACTAAGGCTCGGCTGCAGAAACACGACTGAAGTCTGGATGCTTACTCAAATGACTAACTGCATATTTTTTGTGACCCCAGTTCTGGCTACACCACAATAGCACCAAAAAAAAAAAGGCAACCAACCTTATTGAGAAGTTCAGTACAGCTAAAGAGAGATCCATGCTAACCCACAAGTTACAAGTCTGATGAAACGTTATAAAGCACGCAGCTTCAGCTTTGAATAAAGCAATTATTTAGGGAAGCTAAGCTAAATTAAAACCAATCCAAGAACATGCACCAAATGAAGTGAGCAACAGAGCTCACTATCCTCCTTGAGAAACATGTCTGGAGACTTGAAATTGTGACATCTAGCCACAACCCATAGTCCCACCTCTTGGAAAAAGGCCTGACTGCAACTTTTAAAGCCGCACAACCTACATGTCTTCAGAACATTTGCTACCCCCCCTTGGAGCTCTGTTCCCCTTGACAACCCCGCAGGCCTTGGCCATGAATCCCCTGCTGTTTTGCAATACATGCAACAGCTTTTGTCATAGATACAGCCACCCAGTTGTCTTACATACCTTGCAAAAGGTACAAAACCCAACAAATATCTGGCAAAAGCCAAAGAGAGAAAGACATTTCAATCCTAGGATCCAGCAGTGTTCTCTGGCACTTGAAAGGTAAACTTTGAAGGTTCCATTCACCAAAGATATTATAAAATCTACAGATTACAAATTTATAGATTATAAATACCCTATAGTGTTGTAGATTCTTGCAGTACTCCTCAGCCCAGATTTCATTTGATAACATCCTTTCCTTTGACTATGCAAACCTTCTAAGACATATTTGCTGTTGCCTGTCCCAAAATTCAGGATGCCTAGTCAATAATCACATTCTTCTTTCTATTTTTGCCAGTGTCCATAATATGGACCATAATATGTCCCCAATATGGACTCTAATATGGACTCTTTTCACTGTTCAGAACACGCAGGCCTATGGGTTTAAAAACTCCAAGTGATGTTTGGATTTTTCAGGTACATTAATATTCTTTTACACAGCTAAGCTGTCAAAGCCATGCCACTAAAAATTAAAAGGGAAAATGCAGCTTATATAGCTTATTTTCCCACCAGGACCAGTTGCAGTGTTTGTTATAACCACTACCCACACACCTAGAAGTGCCTGTAAAAGAAACCGCATGGCAGTTCGAAAGCCTGAAGTTCTGATGCAGTCTAGGCAAATGAGGTAACTTTTGTAAAACAAATTGAAGAAAAAGAAATGAAAGCTGGATCCTCTTTGCATAATCCTGACAAAAAAAAACAAAAAACAACCAACAAACAAACAAACCCCCAAAAACACAGCAGTAAAGCAGGCAAAGCCCAAGTTGCAGCTTCAGTGAAAGAGCAAGAATAGTGACAATTTATTGGAAGTGATTGATAGTAGAAGTAAAAACAACCCTACCAGCAGCTGAATTTCTGAGAATTGTTTATTGAGAGCTGTTGCGATACAATCTTCACATGTTGCATAGACGACAAGTTTTCTGCAGCTCCTGGCCCTGGAAAGTGCCTGTAAGATTACACCGTGACAGAACAATTTACGTACACTTGTTGCCTATATGAACTGCTATGGCATGGTTAAGAGGCTGTGCTCTTGCCCTTAAGCGACTGGACTCAGGAATCTCAGATCCTTTTTTAGGTCTTAGACTTCTTTTGGGACAAAAACTGTCTCTGGATGTCACTTTCCTCATAGACTGCAATGGGGTGCTTTCCACACAAATTGTTTGAGAATCTCCAACACAGATATGACAGAGGCTGTAATAAATCCTGATAATATAAATTCTGTGCATACAGCATAACTTAGCAATTTCATCATTCTGTTGTTTCTCTAAATTGTTTTCTCTGAACCATTTAATACCCACTCAAAAAATACACAATAAATAAAATGTTGCAGATGAGAAAAGAACCATTAGTCTCTCTTGTTCTTGCTATCAACAGGCCTCTGTGATAATTAACAAAAAAAAAAATACAGATTTCATAACATGATTAAAATTGCCCTTTTAGACCTTCTAACATTAGTGAATTCCGGGATTAAGGGGCTTGAGTAACCCAAATACTGCTTCCTTTGTACATATGTATTAAACACAGTACTATTATACACTATTCCTCCCTCTTCGACTTCAGCCTTACGACAGACAGAGCACCACCTGAACCTGATGGGGATGCAAGTCAGGACGCAGTGAGAGGAACTGCCATCTGTAGCCTCTCCCACCTCCTCTCCCTTTTACGTGGAAACTGAAAAATGTAATATAAGAAAGAAGGGTCTTGTGGTTACCACAGCCAAATGCTACTCTCAAAAATCTGGATCCCTTTCTGATGTCTTATGCAATGTCTCAGGAAGTCAACTGAGCCAAACAGGTAGTCACTAATTGCCTATACCTCATTTCTTACAAGCCTGAACTGCGGTCTCATTTGCAAAAGTCCTGGGCACTCCCAGCTGTAACAGAGCTTGGGTCTAAAAAGCTTGGCTCAAGTTAAAGCGGGGGGAGAGGGGGAAATCCAAAAAACAAGCCACCCTCATCCCAGATATTTCAAATGGAGCTCCCAAAATTCAGTGGATACTTTTACTCTTAGAAGTCTACTCTATTTCTCTGTTCCCCGTATGTGAAGTAGGGACATCACAAACTTATCTTAAAGCAATGATGTGAAAACAACAGTGATCCAGGCATTACAGTGAAAACACCACAAAGCACAACCAGAAAGAAATGAAAAAATTTGTTTTCAGAGTAGGTCTAGAATAACCTGAAGTAAAGAAGCCTTGTCCATATGCTGAACAATGACAATGAAATTAGCTATTGAAACCAATCATTTAGCAATCTAATAATTCTGTCTGTGCTCCAAAAAAGGCTGAAGTGTGATAGAAAACTGTGTGCAAGACAGTCAAAGTATATACATAGCAGGGATCCTGCCACTTACTACATCTGAATGCTTGGTTTCCCAACCCCAAACTGCTACTTTAGGAAGGAGTTTTGTGTGTATGTGAGAGAGATTGTCTAGTTTCTTTGGTGTGATTTTGTTTCTTTTTAGCAACAGCAAAACGACCCTGAAAATAACAAATCCCCTTGCGTATCTTCATACTGATAGCCCTCATGACTTTTCTGCAGGGCTAAAGCTCACACGTCTACTGCACAGACCTCTGCCAGTTAGCTAAAAAAGTAGCTAATGACAATAACATAGAATATAACAACTGTGGATAAACAAGAGGGTGTAAAACATTTTATACCAATGAGTTTTACAGCTACTTGATGACTGGAGACAAAGCAGGAAACTAGGAGATTCTGGGATGCAGTCCTGCCTGGAGGGGTGAGCAATATGCTAAGCAGCTTTCTATTTATCTTCCAAAAAAAAAAAAACCCCAAACCAAAACCCAAACCCCCAAACCCAACCCTCCTGCTGGTCCCATCTCCACCTCTGACCCCTTGCCTTAACCCCACCATCCTCTCCTACCAAGCCTCATCACCCAACAAGCTCTTTTCCCACCCCTTGAAACTGGAGCCCTTAATCGGTCAGCTCTTCCTTGGTTCCTGCGGTCTGTTTCTCTACCTCCAAATCCCAGACTCCAGCTACTTTTCTCCCCCCTCCCAAATCTCCAGCCCTCGGTTCCCTGTCTCTGCCTCTCTGTTGGGACTCCTCATCCAAACTCAGCCTTGACCCTCTACTCCCCACCCATCATCTATTGCTCCGCTCTCTGCGTCCAGGCTGTCCTGGCTGCTCCTTCAGCAATACCTCCTCAGCAAATCTCATTCTCTACCACCTCCAGGCCCCAGTTTCTCTGCTCCCCATTCTCTCTGCCGGTACACAGCAGATCTCTGCTCCTCTGTGCTTTTGGAGACAGTGGGAGGGTCAAAGGCCAGAGCAGAGACCGCTTTCCTCAGTACCTGTGTCCAGAGCTGGGACAGCTTTCAGTAGCACAGAGACTCAATCCCTGGAAAATACCTGCTCCGCTGTAGTCTGCGGCATGCCCAGTGCAAATGCACCTTTGGGAAAGTCAACTGTTAAACTGAACGCATCTCTACTGATCATTAAAGATTTAGACTGTAGCTGAACTTCGGATGATTTTAAGGGTAAGACACTCCTAGAATAAAATTCACCCCTCAATAAACTTCAAATCCAAGTAACAGGCAAATCACTAGAAACCTAATTTGTATTTTATGTAGGCAAAACATTTTTTTCCTCTAGTCTTATTACTGGAAATGGTTGAAAAATTTCTGTCAAAACAACTCTTGCAAAAACAGTATTAAGACGAGAGAGGCCGTGTAGATCAAGGCAACCCCACCAAGCAGCTAAGCTATGAGCCCTGTCTACAGGCAAGTGCTTTGTCCGGCCCAATTCTGCGCCTTTCCAGGGGTGCAGTAGAGTTCCCTGGTAAGAGCACTCATAGCATTGACCTCACAGTATCATCATTTTTCCTGACACCTATTTTTTTTCTTTTTACACAAGATTTATCACATTAGTCACAGTCCTGACGTCTTCACCAAGATAAACTGCTCTCTTAACAGATATTTTGCCTGAGCAAGGACAATGACTTTGGCAGTTATTTTTGTTTCTTTCCACAATTAACTCTGATACCGCCTGAGAAGCTAATTACATCAGAAAAGTAATCAGTATCTTATCTGAGATGCCTTTTCCTGATGCTGTCTTCAAACCATATATATTCAGCTTTCATCATTGCTCACCCTTGCAAACACCCATTATCCAGAACGATCTACTCTTGGAACAATTCAGATAGTTGACGTTTCTCCGTCTTTCTTGATAGGCGGTATCTGTCACGATGCTGAAATTTGCAGGGTGCAGATAGTAGTTCCGTCCACAAATTAAGTAGTTCCAACACCAGCACTATTGTAGCAAATCAGATGAACCCCAACGCACCAAATATAACTGAGTGCCTCCAAGTGCAGCTGCACAGAAAGTTAACTTTTTATATGCTGCTGTGCTGTTAATTAATCCCCAAAAGGAATAAACTTGTACTCAAGTATCAGTCTGCATCATTCTCAGTATTTTACTTCTGCCTAATTCTCCCATCTTCTGGAGACCTACATGTCTTCCACTTTGTTTTGATTTTGTAACATCGTATTGATTACTTCACTCTGTTATTATTCTGTACCTTTCACTTCTACTTGAAAATCATTTACAAAAACAGAGGAAGCAACAACTTAACACAACCCTCAGCATCTTTTACTGTAACTTCATCATTTGCTTTGTTCAAATTCAGCCTCATTTTTCTAGGAAGACTGGGTGTAGTAAAGAGCCAAAAACTTGCAGAAAAGACTTCTCATTTTATTAATGCCTGCTCAATTCAATAATCAAAACTAGGCATTATCTTTATTTCACCGGTACATTACACAAAATTGTGCCACTATGTTGCTTTAAAAAACATATGTAATTTTCTACCTCCAATTTTGGTTTATTTTAATTAAAATCATAAAATCAATAATTCTTAGACTCATTTATCTGATTGCTCTCCTCTTTCAGCAATGGTCATTATCTCTATGTCTTTCAAATCCAGTATACTTATTAGTTGGTTTTATTTTCCTCGGTTCCACTGGGCAACACTTGATCATTTGCATCCCTTATTTCTTTGTTGTACAAAGTCTATGGATAAGTAATTTGCTGCCTCCTATTCTCCCATTTCAAACTAACAATAAAATGGGTGAAGTCAGAAGATACTTATTTCACGCTTCCTTACTTTTGGGTCAATTAACAACAAATCACATTTTAAGAATAGAAGAGAATTTTAAATAAACATAATCAAGCTAAAGAAGTCTGAAAGCATTTGGCCAATTCTGTGCTAGGTTTTTTATAATATTTATGTCTCTTGCTCCCGCAGGGAGACCCCACTTCAACAGCAACAGCAAGAAAGGGGAAGCAGGCTGATGTACAACGCGTAGAAGCAGCTCTTGGAGCAGCCAAGCTTCCTGGAAGGCAGTGCTGACAGTTGGCTCATGTTTTCAATCAGCTAGCTACAGACACTATATAAATCGTTACTGCTAGCACAGAACGAGATGCTGTAACTTCAGGTTACGGGAGACTACAGTCTTTGGTAGCTGCATTCAATTTCAGGTTACAGCCGTCAAGCTAAGAGTTTGAGTTGGGCACATCTTTATCATCTGTGGGGTCATCATCCCATATCATCCTTCCCAACCTACCTGCTCCCCACCCTTGTACCTGGGTCACCTCACCAGAGAAGCCGTTTGGCAGGTGGTAGGGGATATGCCACCCTGGAAGTTATGTTGAACTGCAGAAGTAGCACGCCATCTATTTTGAGACTAATATTTCCTCTATCCTTGATATATATTATGCATGGAAGCCTGAGTATTTCCTGAAAATGGCAATGCTTACTGACTTCTATTTTCACAGTCGGTGAGAAAACAAATAAAGCCAAAACTGAATTCCTAAGTCACTCCAAACTCCAACAGACTTTTCAGAAAAAAAGGCAGAAAGGAATCTAACATTTTTGGTTTAGTTACTCATCCTGCAAGTTTGATTTTGTTATGTATTTGTGGTTACTAACAAGCCTCTAGTGGGCTACAGTTCCCAGTAATTAATGTTTATTTGTTCCCCTTTTTCTAAATAATATAAATTTGGGCTCTTATGTGCTCACACAAAGATATATACAAACATGCAAAAAGGGGAAAACAATGTATTTTATTTTGAGCAAACAAGATCTATGATTTCAGAAAACAGAAGACATGCAAATAATATATCAGAGCTTATATTTCTATGTAACTAGTAAAAAAAAATTAGGAATCATTAAAAACTGTAAAGAAAAAGCAGAGCAGAGAGGTAATACACTTTACCTGGCCTCAGAAAAAGTTCAAATGCAAATACTTGTTTTATTTTTAAAGCAATTTTACTTTTTTCTTCTTCAATGTATGCCTTATTAAATGAAAAATTTAGATACTGAAAACTCCAAATTTAGTAGTTTGGGAAAAGATTAACAGCAAATTTAATCATACAGTGGAAGTACAGTTTCTATTTATTGAATACTAAATGGATCTGAAAGAAGAAAAAGGGACAAATTGTGAAGAGTGATGTTTCACAGAGTACTTTCTCCTCATATAATTTTTGATAATAAAATGGAAGTTTTGGGGTGGAAGGAAAAATTGACATTTACTGACATTTAGCAGTTAAAATGTAATCCTTCCAGAGAATGAACAGCAGAAAAAGGTGGGGGTGGAAGAGAAGGGAATCAACTTCTGCCCTGATTACACAGAAGAAAAATGTTAAAAAGCGTGGAATAACCTGACTGAAAGCACAAAACCACAAGTATTTGCAGATGAAGTTCTCCCAAGCATGGAGGAAGATGTCAGAGCTCCCAGGAATACTGATTTTGGACTCCCTAGAAATATTCCTTACAAAACAAGCAGTCAGCTACAAACCATTAATGGTAATCAGTCATACTGAACTGGAAAAGAGACCACTGCACCTGATGTCTCAGTGGCGGTAATTAGTGACCAATACACACTAACGCACAGCTCAGAATCTGCATAGGATTCTGTTTATTTGTTTAGGAAAATGCTTTATAGATTTAATTAACCCATTTTTGAAAAGCAAATAGAAAAGAAAATCCCCACGAGTTTTGTAGCAGGGACACCAATCACTCTATGTAAATGCAAAACATTAGCCAAGATTTCTGTATGATCATGCAACAAACTGTGCATAGGAATGTAAAGATTGACTACAGTCCAAAGGTATGAAGTATTTAGATGAATAACTTGCAGATTTAGATTAAATATGGTATGAAAGTGTGAACTATCTCGATTAAAGTTAATTTATTTTTTAATTAAAGTTTAAGTATTATTTGAAGGCTTGAACAGACAGCTTAAGACAACTCATTGCAGCCTGATTTCTCAGTAGGGTCACCACATTAGAAAAGCCATTCCTCCTTTGAATTGTTTCAAGTTAAGCAGTTGGAATTGAGGGAGCTCTACTCCGGTGAACTCTTTTAAAAAAAGCCTGATGTACAAGGGAGCTTTGAAAGATATCGTCCTTCAGAGGTGGTGAGAAACCTTTGGGTAATAAGAAACAATCATAAACCAGAACCTTGATTCATATTAACACTATATTAACAGTGCTAATCTCAACCAAAGAGCATTTAATGCTCTTGTGCATATAAAGTAGGGAGTAATGACATGCAGTCGTCTACCAGTAATCCCCTACGCAGCAGGAAACCAAGTGAAGATGGAACACATTAGTGTTATTCATTTTTAATATAAAACAGTGCAAGGTTCCTTGGTGATGTAGGTGGTGTGTTGTGAGCAAGAAAAGATGGTGACTGGTAGTGATATTAACAATACCTTCCCCTACCAAGTCATCCCTGTTTAACTTGCTCAGATGCAGGTCAGTACATCAATGTAAAAAGACAGAAGTGACCAATTTGGTCTGCCGAGATACAGCATCCACAAAAAACAGAGATGAAGAAATCATATTTGGAACACTGATGACTTGTGTTAGAAAACGGTAGTTCAGCATCCAATACAAAGTCATAGCACACTGAATGGGCTCAGATGTTCGAGTTTAGAATACCAATCTCCTTGTGACCTTTGATGCTTGGGATAGATGGGAAAGATGACATGTGTGAAACTGCACATTCAGCAGTGTCACGGATGCTTTCCGATCCTATTCTTAAAGGACTGCCACACAGCCCTTTCTCACACTCACTACGCAGACTCCAAGCTCAAACCATTCTCCTTCTCCGAAACTGTCCTCCTGTGAAACACGTTCCTTTGCTTGTAGGATGCAGGCAAACTCCTGCTCTAGTTTTTAAATTAAACAGACCTGCACAGTTATTAGCTCATATTGCCAAAAATCATGACTGTCACAGATACCAAGAACCAGTTTGGGGTATTTTGATTTAACAAAAAATTATTATTGCTGTGTTGGATGTTTTATTGAACCAACACTTGTGAGAACTTTCTCCATATTTCCCCTGTGAGACTTGGCTTTTGTGCACAAACACACAACATTGCAGTCATTCACCCTCCCTCACACCTCCACAACAGTGATTCAGACAGCAGAGAGGTGGGAAAGACTCAGAATTAATTGCTCTTGTATAATGTCTTTTATCAATAATGTGCATCGCTGTTTTCTCCTCCTCCCTACTGCAGTAAGAGGTTAGATTTTGTAGATCTTGAGTGTCATGTCCCATTTTTCAACAGTAACAGGCACATAGCCCCATCCCAAGTCAAGGCAGTCACACCCACCTGCCAAAATAGAGGCGTGCCTTGCAATCAGGGTTTCTGAAATGCAACTGGAACAAAAAGTCACTCTCACACTCCCTCTGCCTTCAAGAGGCCTTTAATCACAGCATCTCAGCAACAGGAAAAAGCTATTACAGAGCTGAGAGACTGGCGGAAAATTCCACTTGATACCAATCCGCCAGACCTGAGACTGCTTCTAAATTAATTGACCTTTCCTCATCCACCACTCTCACTTGGTCAGTCTGCTTCCCTGCACTCTGGTGCCAGAAATCCTGTGAGATGTTACTTTGTAGGTTTCCAAACATAAAGAAAATCTACTGAAAAACCACGCAACTAAATCTGATAAATGTGGCAAAACACCCAACCCAGTAGACCAGAAACAGCCTTCCAGAGAGTTTGCCCTTTCTAAGAATGACTTGTGCCCCACAAACGCCAATGCAGAGCCAGTGACAGAAATAAACAGAAAGAATACAACCAGCTATCAAAAGCAGGTTGCGATTCTATTCTAAGTTGCAGATAAGAAGCTTAGTCTTTAAAAGTCATTAATAGGCATCCCAAAATTGAATTAAAACCATATCCACATTTGGGTACATGATTTCATCACGTATTTGAGCCAGTTTAAAGCATTAACTTCCCATTTCTCTAAAGTTTCAACTTCTGGTTTTAACCGTCAGTTAAAGAAAAAAGCAGTTGCTTTTTACCATAATTTCTATTAAATGTGGAAAAAAAACCAGCAGCAAGCGCCTGAAAGGAAGTTTCAACAACATTATACTGTTTGCATTTCCATGGGCCAAGTCTGGTAAAAGTGTTTTCCTGCCCTGCCCTTTACATGAAGGGGGAAAAAAAAAAAAAAAAATCTAAATATGAATAGCCATTGTGAAAAATCTATTTCACTTTACGTTTACACCCTAGTTTAGACAAGAACAACTTGCCCAGGAAGACACACCCTTACATGAAACTATTATGCAAGTGATGGGCATTACCCAGAGCTACAGCCACCTGCAAAGCGGAGACCGCAGCTCTACCTCCCCTTGGACAGGAGGGTATTTTACACCTGCAGCAGCAATACACTTCACACACGACAAGCAATAAGATGCCTGCTCCAAGGTTCATACTTATCCTGACAGTTTTGCAATTATAAGTTGTAACAACAGGATCTAGAAGACCACAGCCAAATTTGTGCAGTATATTGAAACTACGGGGGTTTTCTTTACATTTGCAATACTCAGGAAAGCGCTTTTTTCTCTCGAGATCTTCACAGCATCGGTACCACTCAGCTCCTGAGGCAATGAATTTCACAGCTTAACTATGCATTAGAAAATACTTTTAAACAATGCAATTTTCCAAGGTCAACAGGAGCGAGGCTTAGCTCCCACCCTAAGGGGATGGAGTGGCTCAGAAAACCCATCCAAGGAGGTTTAATTGGAGCAGGTTTCACATCCCTGGGAAAGGTAAAAGGACTGATCATTTTTCACGTTATTGTTCATAAGCAGACATTGAACATGGGTCAAAAAGAATAATGCTCTACTCTCCTTTATCACAAACTCGCTGCTACAGATTATGCATGTATACAAGTGCTATTTTGTTTGCAGAAAAACTCTTTAAAAAGCAGACGACAGAGCAGCGCCCTTCGGAACAGGGGCCTTTGAAAGAACAGGAAGCTTCTAAGCATCAAGGAACCATCAAGCGCCGTCACCCTCCCAAGTGTCAAATTTTGACTGTAAATTGATTGGAAAGGGAAGAGTAGAAGAAAATGAAAGGCTTTTACTCTTCACAAAGACAATGGAGACGTTGTACTGTAGCGTGGCTGCAGCAAGGGCCTCTAGCGTGGCGAGGCAGCTGAGCCAGAAAACGCAGCCCCCTCCCCTCCCTACCTTCGAGCACTGACATCTTTGGTGTTAACAACTCCGTTGCTGTGGAAACCAGACTGCTTTTGACAAAGCCACATTGACTGAAAGCAACATGTGGGAAAATGGAATAAGGCCCTGAGAGAAATTAATCCTTTACAAGGAAAATAAATAAATACAATTTCCGTTAAAAATGAAGCCAGTAAAGGATAGTATTTCTCGTCATTAGAGCTACAGGCGAGGAGAACACTGGCAGCGATGGCAGTTCCAAACGCCAGGCCTTGTGGCACTACAAACGGGATTTTAAGAACTCTTCATCCCTGAAATACGTGGTGGATTTGATGCTAAGGAGTACACAGGAGATCCACGCAGAACGCAGGTGTGCGAGGCGACTGCTCCCTATCCAGTTTTTAACGGCTCTCCTTTGAAAACAAAAACAAAGACCAAATCCACCTCAAAGTATAATAGAAACCAACTGCAGTTACAAATCACTACTCAAACGCTTTCATAAGTCTTACAGCTGATTCACACCTAGGCAAACTCCTCGCCCCAGCTAAAATTTCACCACACCAGAAAGTTCAGTGGATGAAGAGCATGAGTCACTCCACACCCTGCCATTTCCAAGTGGTTTATGTATTTTAAAAGTGCCGTCCAAAAAAAACAAAAAAAAAGAGTTTTTCAGAGCTCGTCCCTTACAATGGGCTTAATAAATCTGTCCTCAGCCCTAGCTGACTCAGATCCCAGGAGCTGCCTTAGGGCCTGTTACTTGGAGCGCCAGCGTACTTAAGAGAGTATTCAAGAAAAAAAAAATAATCCTGGGAAAAAGCCCATGGAGAGGAGCCAGAGCTTGAACTGGCAAGACTTAAGATCTGTGAACGGTGCAAGTTTAATGATTGGCTCCTTAGCCAGAACATCTGAAATTACACATAAAGATGGCACATTCAGGGTGGCTTATGTGGGGGTTTTTAGTAAGTTCAGCAAGCAAACCTTTCTGGAGAAAAGATTAATTTTACACAAATGTAGTATTTGCTTATTCTCTTTAAACAGGCCACGAAAGCTTCAGTGCAAAACGCCATCTATCACAAAGATTCAGGAAGCAGGAGGCCACGCGTGATTTACATGCTGAGCAAGAATTCTCTCCCCCATCACTCCTGAGGTATTAAAATGCTGGAGCGTTATAGCTTAATCTCATTTACGGAGCTTTGAATCATCTTAAGTACTTAGGAAGTCTGTGTAAAATACCACAATCCACGCAGTTTATACACTCTAATCCAGACAGACTGCACCACCAGCTTTCACTGGTGATGACGGAAAGGAGTTCTCACAGTTTTACAATTAAGTAAACAGGTCATCCACTCTACCTCCAACACTGGCCACATCTCTGCCACTTTCCTTTTCATGAATGTCGCCACATCTTGCAGTATAAGAGCCACAACGCAAACAGTTCAAACAACTCCACTGTACTCAAAGAAATGAAGATAGCTATGCAGACAGCTATACTGTTGCTATTAGAATATTACACACAATCCTGAAGTCTGGCGTTCTAAAGATATATTTAACGTGGAAAAATTCCACAACAAGGAAACACATGTACATCGTATGAGAAACGGGAACTTTTCAGGGTTAAGCACAGAGTAACTGCAAAAACATTTAGGGATGCAAAATGCTGCATATGATTATGTAAATAAATCAATGATTTTATCTTTTTTTCTTTAGAAAAAAATCACTGTATACAGTTACGAGATTAACACAAAACAGTCTTTATATGCGATTAATCTATTAACTTTCTAAAATTTACATTGGCTCTTGCTTCCAATGACAGTGACATCTTCCTTCTCTATGCTTCCCATGAATTTATCACAGCATGAAGATAATCTCTTTTTTCTCTTGAGACTTAACTGGCAGCAAGCTATCATGAGAAGTCATTTATTCTCAGACCACAGTGCTCTTACACAGGGTGCTACCACAGACAGAGAAAAATAAACTATGGAAAAAAAGATGCGTGTGAGCTGTGACATTCAGGTGTGGCCTTGATTCTTCCAAAATTATAAAAGATGTTATCAGGTTTTTCCAGTTGGGCCATCTCTCTAGATGGTATTACCAAAAGTAAATGAGGCTGAAGCCCACTTGTCTTGTAAATGAACTTTAAAATTCTTGCTTATTGTTCCCTTGCACTAAAGCCGATTTGCAAAATCCAGTTATCTGTAATGAGACTCCCAGCTAGCATGAATCAGTGAGGTTTTACTTTAGTTAAATGGAATAGGAGGATTTAGACTCTGAAGGGAGGAGGGAGAGACAAAAAGAAGGGTCTTCTAGTCCAAAGAGGATGTCAAGCAATAAGTCATGTCTGACCGATATGCACATGTGCTCTCCCTTTAAGCACCTTCCTCGCAGCTGAAATAAGACACATATCTGTAACACTTTCTCAGATCTTTGAACTGGGGTGAAGACAAGGGAACACACCTTGATCTTCCCAAGCTTCGCTTCTACACAACTCAGGGTATAACTTGTGCCAGCTTGCTAGGAGACTGGAAGAGAACACAGAAGGTGCAAAGTTGCATCAACATAGTTTTGTTTTTTCAAGATGACTTAATGGTTTATAGCATTTGCCTTTCTGTTTGCACTTTATAGGCTTACTGAACTGCCATTGAACCTAGTAAGAATTTACTACACATGGTTTTATTATTTCAGACCAAGCCCTTTTTTTTTAATTTATTATTTGCTTATTTCAAATAATGAGAAGACCAGTCCAGAATGTCAGATCTTCAAAGTAAATTGATGAAGTCCACCTTTTTAAAATTAACTAGTCCAACTCACACTCTGGAAGCTGCCATTCTGGCCCAAATACGTACAAAGTGCTGAAAGACTCAGGTCTTGAATGACTCACTGGTTTAAAAACAATTCTTGTAGCAGCAGAAACGACCCACTTTTTAATCGACTGAATGTTATTTTAGGTATTTGATGCATATTTACGTAATACTTACCAAGATTGGCACTGAAGGATAAAACTCAAGGACCAGTCTCATGCTATCCATATTTTAGGTACTCCTCCATACGCTGGGGGCTGCCATTTAACTAGAACTTTTCTGAACTCATATTCATTCTATGCTGTATCTGGCTTTGATGTACAACACATAGCTCCTGGAGTTTATTACTCATACTCAGCTGTGTTACTGACACTCAATTTACTGTAGCATGAGATAAACCAGTATAAATAGGCTGCAGGAAACACGGGAGGTAAGAGGGAACTACAGAATACTTCACTAGAAAGTGCCAATTTCCTCCTGAAACATACATCGCTCCAGTAAAGCAACAGCTCCTTCATCCTGCACAAAACCTAACCAACAATTACACTTGGTTCCCCTGAATTCCCACCACAGTTCTACCTTAGTACAACATTATTCTTCCTTAGTCTACAAATGTTGAAATGTTTCATTCCTGATCTGGCAGAATTGTCTTCTCTTCTAAAAATGCAATCTACAGCATCCAAGAAGCTTATTAACATTTCCTATTCTACAATCAATCATCAACCTAAAATAACCTACATTTTCACTGTATGTATTACATTCTCCACTGCTGCATTCTCTTCCTTGATCATCATCTTATTTCAGGCAATAAACAGGGTATTTTACAAGTACCAGCTATTTAGATAACTTGCAAAACAAATACTTTGGACTGTACAGTCTCCCATTTGTGAGCAATCACAACCTGACTTCAGGGTATACTAACTGAAAACAGACTATTCAGCAATTAGCTTACATGATGTCTTATTACTTAACATAATAAGAAACATTAAAATTGAGTGAGAGGCAGAAATGTAGCTCAAGACGAAATGAAATTAAGGTGACGCAGAATGACAATCTTTCTCCACAGTGACTCCACTTTAGAAAGCAGAACAACATTTTCTATATAGTCTTATGTGTGGTTTCCAAGAACCATTTTGGGATATTTTTTTTTTCAAAATTTCTTTCTCCATTACCTGCTTTCCTTCCTTCTGAGCACAAAGTTATGCTAATACTCTTACGAATAACAGTAGAGCCTCCTACTCTATGATTATCATTTATATCATTCACCAAAAGTTCCTTAAATCTAAAAGGCAAGGAGCCTGTTCATTTTTGTGTTTGCTTCTTGCTTTATTTAACACTTGGGCTTCACCCATTTGTCTTGAAATCAACAAGTCACATACACTGTATTGTTGGCACTTAGCAGCACAGGATTTTTTCCATGAGGCAGGTCATGGCTTTACTCGCTATTTATTCCAGAGGATAAGACCTATGAACTAGCAGGTCCGTTCATATATACTGTGCCTTAAGCTAGAAGTCTCAGACGACTGGAAGGCAGCAGCAGGACACGGTGCATACACGTGGTGCTTAGAGGAGAAGTACTTTACAACTGCTATGCTGTTATTCAGGAGAGTTTTCATATCAAAACTACCAATACACTCATAACCAATGTACTTTGTTTTCCTGAAGTTCAGAGTCTTTGTTTTGCTGCTATGCCTGAATTGTCCTTCCTTTTCTTCTCCTGGAAAGGAGCAACATCTGTTTACTGAAGGTGAATCATTTTACATCTGAAACATACACCAAAATCCTGAAGCTGCAGATACAGAGAAGTCCCAATACCCCAGCAGAAGGCTCTCTAGGCTCTCTTTTCTTGATCCCAACTCTGTCTGAGCCCTTTCTACCATCTTTCACAAAAATAAATTAGGACATCAAATGCACTGAAATATTATTTTGACACCACTTAGCAGAAATTTGTGCCAAAAAGAAAGAATGAGGGACTGTACGTTGGGTTTGTTTTTTTTTTTAACGGGAGGCAAGTCCCATTTATCCTCACAGGTAGTCAGCTATTTTGGTCTCCTTGCCCTAAAACCAGGGAGGAGTGTGAAAACCAGCAGAGAACACTCAGGCTGATGACAGTGTTAAAGGAGCGGAGGTTACATTTTAGCCCCAAAAGGTAACGTGAACAGAAGGGGGCAGGCTGGCAAAGAAGAGACAAAAATAGAAGAGTGACTAGACTTCACTTGACTGCTATTTCTGGATCAACTACGGAAAGAGATCTGAGAAGGTTTTCTATTTGCAAGGGAGAGGGAGACCAAAACATAGTTGCCTTCTAGAAGGCCAGAGTCCTGCACAGCAGTTTTGTTTATGCTTCTACTTTTCTAAATCCCCACATTCTCACTATTTGGAAACAGTGCTGTTCAGCCAAAATGTCATTATGTGTCTAAGTGAGTAACCAGATTAGATTTTCTGGAGCAGGACAGCAATGTGTGTGGCATTTCAATCTAACAGAAACAAAGCTGACAGCACATTGTAAAAGCGTGTAGCAAATCACAATGCCAAGCAGAGTAAACTAAGCCACATAATACTTTCGGAAAATAACCAAAGCCCTGCAGTATCTCCAAGAGGATGGCTTGTGTTTTCCTACTCTAAAATGATTAGTGAAATTCTAACTAGTTCCAATTATGGACACAGACTAAAGAAGACAACAGGGACCTCCCAATTACAGTATGTAGTGCTTGACTGACACATGGCTCTGGGGATGAATGTTTCTGCCTGTTCGAGCCCTTTCCTCTTGAGTACCTCAGTTAAAATTCCTCCCATTGAGTAATTTCTATCCAGATCCCGGCTGTGCTGGCTTTGTTCCCATAGAAAAGAAAACCTGCAGGCAGAAAGCAGTGCCATCTGCCAAGTCAGAAGCTGCTTTAATGGGCAAGTTTGGTGTGAAGGGGAACAGACTATTACGCTTTATCTTCAGCAGCAGGAGTGATGTTTTTCCTTTCCCAGGAGTAGGTTACAGTGAGCACACTCACACCTGAAGCATTTGTCCACAAGTATACATAGATCTCAACAGATACTGCACAAACAACCTCCAGACAAAAAAAAACCCAGCAGCCATCATCCCTTTTTTCCTGTTCAACTTGCAATTCAGTCTTTACATTTCTCTTTACCTATCAGACCAGTTTTGGTTTTTTTTTTTCCTGTGACAGCTTCATCAGCCTCCACTTTCTATTCCTGCAAGTGAATGATAACCTTGCCATCACACCTAGGAAGTATGAGCAGTGGCAAGGCAGAAACAGCCCTATTGTCCCTACACAGAGAATTCTGCACTGAAGCTGTTCCTGAACATTTTTTTTTTTTTTCAAGTTTCTTGTCCCTTTTCCATAACTGTTTCACTGGATGGTTTGCTATGAACTCTCATCTGGAGCAGGTCTGGGACTTGCATGGCCCAGTTCAGGTTTGACGAGAAACAACAGAAAAACTTCCTCTGAGTATTTTCATCCTTGCAAATATCTTCAGGGCTAGGAAAACAACTTTCTATTCTTGCCAATTAACCAAGCGCAGTTTTCATCCTTCCTTGTTGGGTAATCTTCTCATTAGGCCATCTTTGGAGAGAATAGTGGATTCTCTCTGGGCTGCTGGCAGTTTTACTTAATTGCATATTTAACTTTTTATTCAGCACTTAAACTCATAACCATGAGAAATACATACACGCAAGCAGCAAACTATTATCTGCCATTTAAACTCCCTAGAGAACTCATAAACATCTTAATATTTCTGTCCCTTTCAGAAGAAAAGTGCACACATTCCACAGCTGGGGGAGGGAAGGGCAGGGGGAGGATAACAAACACATATATAGCGTAATTTCAGTGATATATTAGCCATTACTGACAAAACTCCAGTTTGGAAAGGGAGGTGGTGCTTTGGTCCTTAATGTATTTTAAAAGTTCTGAAAAAATGAGCCAACTTAATCAGTGCTCAACAGAAACTGGTATTAGACGATCTACTATAGATTCCTGCTCCCCATCAGGCAAAGGACATTCCGTCAGAGCACAGCAACTTCTCTCTTCTCCCCTTCCCCAACTCTGAGCGCTGAATTAAAAAATATTCTACAGATGCTAGTATCCATAGGAATGTACTTCCTATTTGATTCCAGAGCTACAGAATTTGCTCTGGAACACACTTGTTGCCACTGGATTGTGCTCTGGAATGGCAACTTCTATTTTAAAATGCTTTCAGCCCTGATGACTGCAAAACCTTTGAAGCATGAATGGTATACCAGCGGCAACAGAGCTGCTGAACTCTTCAGAAACAGCAGAACAGCTTCTGTATTAACTATTATCCTTCATCACAGTGTACTAAGTATAGCAATTAATGTTGATAGCACTTCAGAAGAATCTGATTAATGGATCACCTCAGAGTTGTAAAAACAGGACACTCCCCTAAGCAAGTGCAAAATCCCAGTACTTCCAGTCTGTTTGCCAAAGCCTTCAGTTCCCCCATGATAAACTTCTGTGAGTCAGCTATGTGAAGCTAATACAAAAAAAGAGTGTGATAAAGAAAATGAGAGTGTTGGAAACGTGAATTAATCAGCATGTTATTGTATTATAAGCTTTTCTAGTTCTTCTATTAAAAATCTTTTTAATACACAAAGCTACCAGATACTTCCAGTCTGTTCTATCAAAGTGCAAAGGCTTTGCTGGGGATAGCAGTTCTAGCTTGGTAAGACCATGTCCAGACCTTGGCAGACCTTCCAGCCGACTGCTAGCAGATCTGTCCTGCTGTCAGCAAACATGGAGTGTGAGGTTTAACAAAAGGAAGGGTACCTGAAAGCCTTCTAGACATCCCAACTAATCAGATTAACACCATTAAGGACTCAATAACATTCTTAAGTAATTCTCATGACAATTACTTCAGTTGGTTTTCAGCCTTACCATACAGAACCACCCTCGTTCTCATTTGAGCTGCTTTTTACTAACAATGTGGTTTAAAAGCATCAGGGAAATCTTCCAGTTTAAAAGCTGTAGAGCAAAAGGCAGGTAAGCTTTATGTTCTCTAATGAATGGTTATTGCTCCATTTATTTAAGTGGTACTTATCACCATAAATATCTACTGAACTTGCTTGCCAATACTAGTGTAATCAGTGCTTTCCCGGGTAATACCCTTCTGTAATTGAATTGCAAAAATAAAGAGGAGAATAAGTGAGTAAACAACTAGAAATGCTCCTTAAGAAAAGTCTTCAAAGGGAGGAAAGTCTGAAGATGAATGAATATTTAAATACTTCCCAGTTGAGGCCTATTTCATTGCACAAGATCCAAAATAGTTTCCTTCCCAAGTATTGCATAATATGTTCATTCAAAATCTAGCAAGCTTTCTCACAGAACACATCAAGACACTGTTCTCTCCCCCGCTTTTTTGTCTTTTAAATACGAACACGAGAATTTCACAGCTGATAACATTCTTCTGGAAAGTCATGCAGAATATTCTGGAAAAGACTCAAGTTTAGACTACGATGTTGTAAGTAAAAGCAAACATCTCCACATATTCAAATTCTTCATGCAGCACTCTGAAATGTAGGCAACAGAACAAGTAGCTTTTACAGGGCTTTGGAATTGAACTCTGACCTCCAACCCATAAATAAGGAAAAAAAAGAAAAAGCCTGCATACCTTCAAAGCACATTTCTGGCCTGTCTCCTTGTTGAAACATTCCAGTACTTTGCCATTGATTCCTAACCCTAGCACCCGTTTGGAGAGTTTGTAGTCATCCGTAACTGCATGTTTTTTTATCTCTAGTTTGACATGGGCCGCTCCCCCAGGCAAGGATTTCACGCTGCTCTTGCCATCCACGTGACTCTCTGGCTGGGATTCCTGTTCACCTTCATTTTGTTCCATATCAGGGAAGAGTCTGAGATGACAGAGATACCCAAAGATTCCCTGTGGGGTATCCTCAGCAGAATCCCTCCTCTTAGGCGATCAAACCCAGTGCTTCAAACAGTCCCTTTGCTCGCCATTTAGTCCTGAGTAAAGATGTAAATGAGTATTAGTAATTGATGTGAACTAACCCTTCTCCCACCTAACCACTTTCCCCTCTTCCTTTCTTAACAAGATGACCAGGTGCTACAGAGAACAAAAGTGAAGGTTCACCTCAGGAAAGAACACTTTGTTTAGCTTTACAGGTCAGTCACCTCAGTTCCAACACACACAGCTGTCAGTCCCCACTTACAAATTACTGCTTTTACCACAACAAGGGCCTGCGCTGAGTCGTGGACTAAAGTCGTACTCAGTTAAGCTCTGTACAACAGAACAGAGATGGCCTCTGCTTCGAGGAGCTTATAAACCTGCATCAACAGGTTTTGTGTTGATGGGACAGGCTGCCTCAACGTTTTGTGTAGGAATCTCTGCAATGGTCCCCTGCCTCGCCCCGACGCTCCGAGTCACGCGAGAGAACCACCAATACTTGGATTAAACCCCAGAGGGGCAATGCCCGGGCAGGCATCGGACCTGATGCTGGGCCGGCACTTACCAAATTGCCCCGGTCCGCAGAGCAAGGGGCAGGTGCGACATTACTTAGGGGACCATCAAACCACCCAAAAACTCGGGTACACGGAGATGCAACAGTGTGGCTCCCAAAACCAGGGGGCTGCCTGACCCCGCCGGGGACCGGAGGGCCTCTGAGGAGCGCAGCCCTGCGGGAGGTGCCGCTGCCAGGGCCTCCTCCCAGCCCCGTTAACACGGCTGAGCCACGAGCAGGCGAAGCCCCTCACGCCGGTGGGGCTGCCGGGCCCGAGAGAGCGGCTCCCTCAGCCCCCCGGGCGGAGGGCGGGAAAGCCCCGAGGCGGGAAAACCCTGAGGTGAGCTGAGGTGAAGTGAGGCGAGGCGGGCCCCAGGGCGCGCACAGCAGGGGCGGGAGGAGGAGGGGAGGGGGGAAGAGAGGAAGAAAGAGAACCGCCGGGGTGGCAGCGGTGGGCTCCACCGCCGGGCCCGGCCCCACCGGAGGACGGTTACCTGCCTGTGGCGGCGCGGCGCGGCCCCAGCCGAGGCTTCCCGGTGCGGAGTCCCGGAAGGCGGGGTCTGCCTGAGCCCGCCCCGACGCCCTGGGCAGGTGCGCGCCGCCTTCCCCCCTCCCTCCCCGCGCTGAGGGGAAGCCGCCGCCGGCGGGGGCCCGGCCCGGCCCGGCCCGGCCCGACCCCGGGGGAACCGGTGGGTTCCCCCGGGGTCGGCTGGGCCGGGCCGGGCCCCCGCATGTTGTGAGGGAGGGAGCGGGAGACCCCACNGACGGAGCTGCGGCGGCGGTGGCTCCTCCGGGCTTGTGCCGCAGCGCGCCCGCGCGGTGGCGGGGCGGGAGGCGGCGGGGGGGAGGGGGGAACACCGGCCCGGGGCACCGGCGGCCCCTGATCCCCCATCGCTGGGTTTTAGGAAGGGGAAAGGCTCCACACGTCCAGTCTAAAACCTGCTTTAAGCAGTAAGGGCATCGCTACGGGGCCGTGCGTTGAGATTCAGTACTGGACGGACTACAGTCCTTTGGGCACCGCAGTTAACCAAAATAGTCGGTGCTGGTATTAAAGGCGACTTTTTTTCTGCCAAATAAGCAGTCAGTATTCCTTTGCACTTTTGTATGCACAGTCAGGATATTAACGGTGATGGTTCCCACAGCAACTGTCGCTCATCGCTGGGGCACAGAGCGTCGTTATAGGGATGTGAAATGCTGAGTTTTTCCTACATGTGAAGATGAGTCATGCATTGAAATGGAGCTGTATTTGTATCACTGGAAAGAGCTTAAAGTTCACATGCTTTACGAGTTAAAAATACATTTGTCATTTTACATAACATAACGGCATCTGGAGTTCTAGCGGTTAGGAAAATAATTAAAAGGGCTAATGAGTCCTTTCTCCAAGGGATAAAAAGTAGTTCAACTTAGCGGGATGCAGATCTGCAGTATATTGCCATGTGATGTGACACTACAGCTATTCTGCCTCAGGTTTCCCTGCCAGGCGTTCAGCAGTTCAGCTACTGAAGGGCCTGGTCCCCTGATTCAGTCCACCTATTCTGGGCTAATCAGATCCCAGAGGAACACAGCTATTTCCAACCTTTCCTTCTCAGGTTTGGCTTCCAGCTTTCTTAGGCTTCGCACCACCTCCCACTGTGGCAATCTCAGGGAAACGTATACATAACTGTAAGCTCCCAGGTTGCAAACCTTCAATAAGGCTGTTCTGTAGTCAGCAGCTTGCTCTTATTTTCCTTCCCACAGCTTCTGCCCGTATTTGCTGTTTTATTTGTCCTAGATGGTAATTTCTTTCTCTTTGCAACAGACAACTACAGTCCTCTTTCCAGCTCACAGTCACTGGGGGCCGGACCCTGCAGAAAACTTATAAATCTCTCATCTGTATTTTATAATTTGAGAAATATACTCATTCACACCGATTTGTAGCTCCCATCCCCAGCCCCATTTCTGATCTTTCTATATAATTCTTGCACAAAAGTCTAGGGCTGACCAAAGCAAACAGTTGTTACAGTGGCTAGCGCATTACAGCTAGCAGAAGGCAATTTATGGCCCTATTCTGGGAAATATTAAACACTGCAAAAATTCCAAACAGATGTCTACTTAAGGGGTTGCTATTTTTTACAGCATGTGTCAGAAGCAAGGAATTTCATTAAGAAATTATGACTCTTTATTACAAGAATGAGCTTCTACAAAATAAGCTTTGCATGGAAGGAGGAAAGATGAGGGAATAAGACAGGATTCTTCTGTTTGAAGTTAGTTGGTTCTACACGTCTCAGTTACAAAGAGTCTCCCACTGAGAAAAGTTCAACTGGTAGGATACAAAACACGTTTTTCAAGTTCACTGCTTGAAACGATATTTTACTGAAAGCTACACTTGTTTGGGTTCACTACTCAATATTGTCTATCTATGCTCGTAGCAAAGTTCACTGTTTTACCAGCAACAAATAAGTTTAAACAGGGCAAAGACCTTAAAAGTCCAGTGTGAACCACGGTTAATAAGGCCTTACACCAACCCTCTGCTAATTTCACCCACCATAAACTCCAAAAAAGCCTTTCCAGCACCAGCCCAAGTATCAAATAGCCTCGCTCTACACAAGGATGACCACATCTGAGTAACAAAAAGCAAATATATTCCCTTGCTCTTTGTATTCATTTTTTGTCTTGGATAGGCTGCTGGAGCACAAAGCGTATCCCCGGGCAAAACACGAATATCATGTGCAGAAAATCTTTAAAACCAGTGACAAAGACAGTATTTCTCAATATCTAAAAGTCTTTGCAACAGAGTGTTTCTACAAGTAACAAGGTGGCAATCTGATACTGGAAGTAACAGCCAAAAGTATTTCGGGCTGTTCTACTAAAATTCTCAATCTCTTCCACCAGACGTCTCTCCTGATTTTGCTTAGCTGATGCTTTTTATTCAATATTGTTCTGCCCACACTGGGCAGCCCCAAAGCAGTCTGGTTTGGGTGCTGCACTAGTGAAATGGCTCTGCTCTAGCGACCTGGTGTGATGTCTTAGGTGACTGTACCTGCAAACCCCTGCTGGGTACCTACTCTGAAGTTCCTGTGCTTGTAAATCCCGGCCTTTGCAATCCACACGCAGTTTGTACGGAGCTGATATTTGTGCAATATCCTTCTCTTAAGCTGCTGAAGGTTTTGTAATTTCTCTGAGAAGCTCTGGGGGAGGGACGAGCATGCTGGGTCCAGGCACACATCCTGGAGTTAATGACTGGGTTAACCACTTAACCCCAACACCTCTGACATCCTAAAGGCAAACAAGCGCAGTGCCGTCACCTCACCTCGGCTGTAGTTGTCCCCCTGTCTGGCTCTGGGAGCATTTCTCACAGTGTCTGCTTTCAAATGCCCGTTGTAGATCGCCCTGGGAATTACATCTCATACGATCAAAAACTTACACTGCGGATCCTACAGCTTTTCTTTGTGCTGGTGGCAGGTCGAGCTGCGTTAGCATCCTTTGGAGATAGTGATGGAGGACACGCTGACAGGCCCGCTGCAGCTTATTGTGCCGGGGGACATTTTTCACTGAAAATGACATTTTTATTTATTTATTGATGTTTGCTTTTTGAAGTTTTAAAAAAAACAGTACTATTACAGGATAAGAGCCCACTACGGCAAAAGTTCTTTCATCCTCGCAAAAATCCCTAAAACTGTAAATTAAATATTAATCCTGTTTTTACCAAAAATCCCCAACAGCAACAACACAAAACAACTAATTTCAAGAGAGAATTTAGTAGCTCAGCGATGCCTGCCTCGCCCCAAACTAGAAGAGTAGCTTATAGGAGCAAATAACCAAACAATAAGGCCCTAATCTTGCAATAAGATTTGGGGCAGCAGCCCTGTTTCTCTAAGCTACTGCGTTAACCCTGTGAAGCTTCATATTTTAGCCAGCACGCAGTTTGGATATGCTTTTCCTGATTTTATCATGTTTTGGATATCACAGATACCTGTGAGCAGAGAGCACTACTCTTTAAATACAGAAGGTCAATTTTGGCTGTCCCTCTGGGTATTTTCACTACCTTGTTGCCGTGCCATTGCAATTCAGTAACAGTAATAACTGGGATCGAAAACATTTCAGATTTTCAAATATCTCATTTCTTAACAAAAATGAAATGAAATATCTGAGTTTGCTCTCATCTGGAGAGCTAGGAAAGCTGATGTCATCAAATGTTCTTTGAGGGATGGCATATTTTTGAGGAGCGATACTTACCTGAATGCTACTGTTACCTGAGTTTGTTTATATATGAAAGTGATTTGCACAGAGCTTAGTTCTTTGATAGCAATGTCTTGTGGAAATCAATACCAGCTACAATAAAGAAAATATCACCATCAGCTGAAAATAATCAGTTGTTTTTTTGAAACATTACTTCCTCTGAGTAACAGCTATATATTTTTTTTGTGATGTTATGAGAAATCTACTCTCTGGGATGCATTATATAGAGATGTCACCAAAGAGAAAATCCTCTGTATTCTCAGGTTGAAGTGAGGACACAGCTTTGTCTGATCGGGTGGTTGCGACAACCTTATTAAATCTCTCAGGAAGTTCTTCAGAAACTGCGTCTGTGATATTAAAAGGGAGAAAGGGCAGCTCTACAGAACAATATTGTGATACGCAGGAGAAGAAAAGAAGCTTCTTGTAGGATCTTTAGTCTGTCATGTGCACAGTGGTCTGAAACAGAGACTATATACATGTTTTTTTCACCTGTCTTTCAGTTCTGCTCTGGAGGTGTCTGTCTCAAACTTATCAAAAAGGAAAAAAAAAAAAAAAGAAGGAAAAAAGTCCAACACAAGCCAGAAACTGAAGTAGTTTCTATTACCCATACCCCTAGGAAAGCTCATCAGCAAAGAGCCTGGGTCTCTTCTCTCCATTGCTGAGGTAAAAAGAGGTTTATAGAGCTTTCATAGGCAATGATGCTTACCTGATACTTTGTGATCACCAAGCTAGAACAACTTCTCTTTTATTCTCAACACTCTCTGCCCTAACCGGGGATTATAACATGGTTCTAGGAGGAATTACAATTTCTAGCTATGAACCAGCAGCTAGTGAAGGTAAAGGAAGCCTCAAGAGCACCAGTCTCACAATCTGGAGAGCACGTCCTAATACCTGACAGTTCCTCAAGTTTGCTTCTCCCAGTTAGCACATACTCAGCAGGTATTTTTCCCTAGAAATACAGAAAAGGGTATGACAGCTGCTTTTATAATCCTGAACTCAGACACCTTATTACAGATACCTCGTCTTGGTCATCCAGAAGGTTTTGGGAGGCTCCATCCCTCCTCCTCAACTAAGGGTTGCTGTCCGGGGATCTTAGAGCAGAAGGAGCTCTGGGACACAGCTCATTTGCTCATTTACAGTGGGAGTCAGAGAGATACCAGTTGGACATTTCCATTCCAGCAGAGAAAAAAAAAACAAAAAAAAAGACAGGGTTTTTCATAGCATCATAAATCAAAACCATCACAAATCTTCCAATCTGTCTACAGAAGATGGTGCTTTATTTTATGCTGCAGGGGAGCACAAGAAATTAATCTGTCTTTCATTGAAAGAGATCCTGCAACTAATGGGTATGGCAACATTGTCTGACAGTCCTGGGGTGCCCTTCCAGGCCACTCAGGAATACAGTTTTTGCAGAAACACAGCATTTGATACAAGCAGAAAACGTCCTAACAGATGCCACGCTGCAATCATCTTCTAGGTCACCACATGCCAGCAAGCCCAGGGACAAGGAATATTTTAAGTTCCTTACAGTAACACCAAGGTATTTTTTTGCAGCCCGAAATGAAGCCCGTTGCTATCCTGCACATCCCACTTCTGCATGGAGCTAGCTCGGGTGTCCCTGCATCCACGGCACAGCCCACCCACGCCCTGGAGGCTCCTCCATTGCTCTACACCAGGCTGGGCAATCAAAACCACAACAGTAAGTTCATCACCCTATTGTGTGTTGTTAATTACAAAAATTGGTGTGCCCTACTGAAATAACGAGAAATAAGGAATAGATGCTTATTATTGTTAACGTTTGTTTGGTCACATGTTATTCCTTACATTACAACACAGGGCAAGGGTCAGAGATGGCTTTATGGCCACACAGCAGCCAGAGGGGCAACTTTCTTTCAGTCTTTCATATACAAGCTTCTAGTGAAGGTAAATCTAGTCGCCAGACACACAGACCTCTCTCAAGAGTTATGATTTGGGATGTCATTTTACATTTACATCAACTCTACAAGATTATGGAAATGTCCAACTGTACAGCTGAAGCAGCATAACTTACCCTCAGCACAAAGGGGGCTCTGGCCGCCTGTCCTCTCAAACACACATTTATCAGTAGATGGTGCTGTTGTGTCGGTGAACTTTCCTAAGAGACGAACTGGCTCATGATTTCTGGATTTTCTTACCTCCCTGACTTTATTGTGAGCTTTCTTTTGATACCTTCGACAACTAAAGCCTATCACACATGGATATCGCTCAACAATATTTGTTGTAACTGCCTCTGCAATGTCCTAATTCTTCAACACTGAATCCTGGAGAGCCATTTCTATCAGTATAAACTGGGTTTAAACAACTAATTTGTTGGAATGGCAGCAATTTATATTGACTGTGCACAGGTAACCTGCACAGGTAAACTGCACAAGGCCGGGGGCGCTGGCAAATGGGGCACACTGTTCTGTCTCCTACTTAGGGCATTACCATGCGCATGAGGAATGCCAATGAGAGGCACAACGTTCAGGTAGAGGGATGAACACTCCTGACTTAAAACTGATCACTAATTTGGTACATAAAATAGCCCATGCACTAGACTGAACGTTTTTTTTTGATGTGGACCCCAGCTAAAGTTTCTGATGAAGATGAAAGCTCCTTTTATTAATTCTCATATGCATTAACTACTTCGATTTAATGGTTATCTTTCAGGGTCCTGTAGGACTCATGAAAAGAAGAGCATGGATCTAGTGCCTGTCGGTGGAAAACCACTGCATCAGAATGCCATGCATACAAATAACAAAGTGCCTGCACTGGTGTGAAGACCTGCGCTGCCTCCACAGCGCAGACATACAGAGCTGCCAACTGAGACACGTTTCTGCTCGTGGTGTTTCCACTGTACAGTTCTCCGCATAGCTTTCCTGCTCCGGAGATCCAAATGGCTACTCAAACAGCACACAGCCTGCACACACACGTTTCCAGAAGAAAATCACTAGATGGAGCCCAACTCTAAGTAAAAAACCATGTAAAGATAGCTTCTCAATGTCCGCGCTGGGCTGCAGCACTCCTGCCTCGCGGCACACTATAGCTACAGCTATGATCCGTGTCCTCTCCAAGGCTGAAGATGAAACACCTGCCGAATGTGCAGGTTAACTACACTTGCAGCAGACAGCAGCCACTTCCTACTCTCTGGTCCAGCTCTGTTCAAATCCATCGTGCTGCGGCACCACCAACATAGTAAGAGCTTTTAAACAATGCTGAATTTAGATCTGAAGGAGCACATGCATGTGGGCATCCCCCTGCAACCCCGTGCCAGAACTGCGAAGGTAAGCTGTTGAATATCTGACTGCTGTGCTTGCTCTGCACAGAAAGGGTGAGGATGGAAAGTCCTCTCTCCCCTGCTCTCCCCTCACCCCTGCTGGGAATTTCATGTATTCAGATGAAGTGTCAGCTGAAGTCCATCTTAGGATCAGAAGCAAACTGGTCAAGGGGTGCATGCACGATGACATTCCCATCCCTTTGGGTACTTAGATGGCCCCCGGCACCTCTTTTGAATAGCTCAGTATTATTTGTAGCACTCATTACTGCACTGGCCCTGATGTAAAGACGATGACTGGAAGCGTGTGGAAGGTAACCGGCTGCTCCATGAAACAGTGGGGAGTTAAAGGCTGAGTCAGGAGCTGAACATAGGCCTCCTGCTCTCAGGCTCATGTCCTGCCTATGAGAACATCCTCCTAACCTTATCCTTATCATCACCTTCCCCTCCCCTCATGGCCCCATCCAATTTGGTTCTGAACAGCACAATGATTACTAGTATTTTTTAAATATTCAGTGGAGGAGACAGACAGGCCACTCTCACATGCTCTCTCATCTCTGATACGTGAAGAGGTCGCAACTTGTGGCAGGAAAAGAACAGTCAAGCTTTGCTTAAAAATCAAAGGTTCAATAACACTAAAAGGAACTGAAGTATTTCCTCCTGGGTCACCCAATTTTAACTTGACAGTGATCTACAAATGCAGGACAAAATGGTGGTGGTGCAACCTTTTCCAGGAGACTGAGCAGAGCCGAAATCCAAATTCACAGGGGATTCCCAGATGACCAACACCGGGGGCCACCCGACGCGTTGTGACACCCTTGTTTCCGCCGCCCGGCCGGCGAGACACTCCGGCACCCCCCACCCACCTCCCTGGGACTGTCACCCAGCCCCTGCTGCTGCTGCGGGCAGCCGACACCCCGCCCGGGCTGCCGGGGAGGGGAG
>VUYV01000358.1:541882-562825 GCA_008711295.1 Anarhynchus alexandrinus | reverse complement strand
TTTTTTTTTTTTTTTCCGCGTGGCTGATATCGGCGGAGTGATGCGAATACAATACGATTCCAGGAATCCCTCACTTCCTGGAACAGATTAAAAGGGGCAAACAAAAGATTACTTAGTAGGTTGGGTGGTGGTGGTTTTTTTTTCCCCTCGGAGGTTCATTACTCGCGGAGTCAGTGAAAACGCAGGTTGCTGCTCCGCCGCCTCTCTGCCCCGAAGCCTTCGGGGAGACAGTATTTATTGGGATCTATTTATTATTATTTCAGAGTGCTCTGAATATATTTTTTTCTTCTAAAAGATTGCTCTGAAGGAAGACTAGTTCCTCTTTAAATATATGTAATTTCCCTTTTCTCTGGTTATTTTTAAAACTTTTTGTCGTCGTTTTTTAAAAAGCAGAACAAGAATACATTATTTTCTAAAGCACTGAGAGTGCACGCGTTTTCCTGGCCAAAGTTGCTAAACAAGCCGCAAAGTCTTTCTCGGACAGCCCGATCCTCCTCCTGCTCGGCTTTTTCTGTGTCTGAAACACAACCTCCTGCGGAAGGGCTCTGCTGGGACTCTCCAGCCTTCTCTTACCGCGAGCCCCTAACTTAAGGCTGGAAGTAGCCTGCTCCTTCTGGGAAGCCAAGAAGAAAGCGACGAGAAGAGAAAAAGAGAAGAGGAAAAAGCATTTCCCACCTTCTTGAAGACTTAATGCTTTTCCCTTGGTCCAGGAGTGACATGATCCTCTGTGTTCAGGGGTAAGATACTTTGCAGCCTTTTGTTAAAAGCTGTGGTTCGATAATTGTAATTAGTAAGATTCTGTGGGACAGTTTTTCAGCTCGCGTGAGTTGCCATGTGTGATTGTAATGGAATGGGAACGACGGACGCTGGCCGAGTGCTGAGTTGTGCGTGTGTGTCCTGTCCGTCTGCTTTTTAGATTCCATGGCCAAAAATCATGACACTGAAAAGTATTCCTGATTTCCGTGCTTTCTGTTGCTGAAAAGCTACATGGTATTCAAAGTCTTTGGGGGAGTAAAAATTAGTAAAAGCTTGGAGTGTGGTGTTCAGTGGTGTGCGTGCAGCACCAGCGGGGACACAAGCCTGAGACCGTGGGTGTTCTCTAATGTCCTGGTGGAAACAAACTGCTTACAGGGAAAAACTTCCCCAGACTTCAGATGTTTTTGTCTATTTCTAAGTAAATATTTATGCTAAACACATAATTTTGATTTTCTATTACTTTTAGGGGTAGGATTAAATGTATGTACATATATACAGACTTACTCATACACAGCATTCTGTAGAATGAAAGCCACAGGGGGCATGTATATAGTTACACCATCTCTGTTCAGTAGAACAAGTAACATCCAAGTCCCTTCTCCTGTACTGGTGTCTGGTACTGGTGTGTTGGCACTTCAGTGTCTGTATGATCAGCTCAGGTCATCAGCATGTGCAAATACCTGGTCTGCGGGAATCATCCAGCATTTTTACGCATGCTGCATATTTGGAAAGTGTCAGCGTTTGCTTCAGCCTGAGCTGTAATGTCAGGATTACCCATCCTGCCTGCCCTCCGTGGATTTTCCTCAGAGGCAAAGCATTTGCCTTGTCTGCTTCAAATGACTAAAGCACGGGGATTTTTCTGCCATTTCCCACCAAAATCTGTTCCAGAGACAATCAGAGCTCACGCTTACCAATACATTCCTACTACTCAAGCGGGTTTGTTTTCGCTCTCATTTTCAGCCTACTGCTGCAGTTCCTACAGCCACAGCAAAGGGAATTAATTTTTCAACTCAGGCTTTGTGAAACCCTTATCTGAAGCTTTTCTCCAGGGTTAACATACCAGAGCTACTGCTTCCCTTCACCCACTAAGAACTTGTTATGTAGCCAGATGTGTAGATGGTTGTCTCTTAACATCTATTGTTTATGACCATTTATTACTCAGTTTTCGTTATCCTCTAGGATTTCATATATCCTGTACTCCGTACTCTGCCTCCTATTCAGACCAAGCTCCCATGGGAGTCTTGGGACGTGGCTGACGGAAGGGAGAGCAGCTCGACACACTTTTTCTTGTACTATTTGTACTGTGTTACAAAGTTTTAGCTTATCAGCAAAGTAACTGCAAAGCTAACACTAAATGGTATCAGACACATCTGATTCTCTTGAACTTTCTTGGCTTTCCAAGGCTTTCTGAAACTAATTGCCAAAGCACAGGGAAGTTCATTTGCTGTTTGAAAACATACCTTTTTCAATATGCCCTTATCCCAGCAAACTCTTCTTATCCCTCTTGCAAATGCACTTGCATTGAAAGTTGTAGTCTGCCATTACTCGCTGATCCCTCTGCTCTCCCTTGCCTGTGCCCAGAGCCACTCTGGTCACAGCAGCAGCTCATTTTTCTTCAACCTATGTACCAAGTTGTTTAGGACACCACCACCTCCCGGTCTATGAGAATTTCTAATCCCACTGTGCTCCTTTGAGACTACAGCTGCACTAGGACTTTTTGCAGGGGGGGAGAGGGGCATAAGGCAGCTATGTAGAAGAGAAATAGGAAGAGTATAAGCAAAGCCCTTCCCTGGCTGCAGTGGGAGAATCTCCACAGTTAGGGCATGGGGTTTGGGCTCCTTCAGCTTCAGGTGGCAGCAAGTGTCGAGCAGCAGAGAGCAAGTGCAGTGGGAAACCTCCCCTCAAGCACATGGGCTCCCTTTGAGAGAGACTCACCACAGTGGCTCTACAAAAGAAACCTACTGACAAATTCACATAGTTGATGTGTCCTTTGGAGGACCAAACTGTGACCTGGTACAGCCCTCGGAATAAACAGCTTTCTGCAATGAAACAGGAGTACATTTCCCCACATAGCTTTGCTATCTCTCCCTTCCTTCCCAGCCTCTTAGCCAATTCCTAATTTCCTCTCCAAAGCAGGTATATAAAAAGAAGAAAAAGTAATTCCATGCTAGGAACCAGAAAAGTTTTCTTCATGTTCAAAAACTTTCCCAAAGGGTAGGCCTGAAAAATTTTCCAGGAGAAAAAAAGCTCAGAGAGAATTGGAATTTGCACTGCAGTATTCAAGCATGGGGAGCGAGTGGGCAGTGAGCGGTGCAGAACTGATTTTACTTAACATTGGTCACAGACATTTTCAGCTCAGTGAACAGTCGGTATAAGAATGAACCCGAGAGAGAGTGCTCTGCCAACAGTCCTGTATAACCCCCTCTTTGCACAGCGCAAACTATTATATTAGGTTCAGTACAGCGAAGGATCTGGTTTATAGTCGTCCTTGCTCAAAAAGGGGGGAAATGGAGAATCAGGAATCTCCTTTCCCCAAGAAGGCAGGTAGCTAGACATTTGTGACGACTGTGACATTAAGAGGGAGACATCCAAATATCATTAAAAACACAGCCCTCAAATGTAGCTCAGGTGGGACTTAAAAGAGAACTCAGAGGTTTCCCAACAGTGACCTCCAGGTATAAAAGTATACTCAGATCTGTTGCTCTGTGAAAGCCACTGAAAACACAGTCCCTGTGATCAAGGGTGCCTGGTGAAGATAAGGGACAGCACTTCTATTAGGTTTGGCTTCCTACCCATCAATAGAAATTAAGAAATGAGGATCAAATACCACCAATGCCAAGTAGATACCCTTCTTCATATGTTCTGATTTGACATATGGAAAAAAGAAAAATGTTCTTTTCTAAATACCAACAGAATAGAGGGGTTTTGCCACATATTGCATGGGCAAGAAGTGTCTCTCCATAGATTAAATTTTACCAGTGCTTTTACAAAAACCTTACTCCAAACCTACAGGGTTTTTTTAGTCATGGAACTGATCAGGTTATCTCTAATCTACTTTTCCACCAAATCTCTTCTTCCTGCTCCCCATCCCATACTACCTCAGACTTGGCAGTTTGAGAAGTGTAGCTATGATAAGGTGCAGATCAGTTTACAACACATTTATGTATGCACCTAAAGTGTGACTGTCCACATAAAGCACAGAGAAGGAGGAAGATCGGAAGGGAAGTGCTTATGACTTCAGAGTCTCCTTCGGTTTCTTTGTTCAGTGGTGTGGGAGGAGGTGGCTGCTGCCTTTGCAATCGCCGTCAGCTCCAATGGTGCTGTGACAGTCTCATGTTGAGGACTGTTGTATTTCTCTGGAAACTCAGCCATCTTTTTATGTTAAGTGTCTGAAAGAACGTCTCAAGCAAGTGAGTGCCTGTGGGGGATATAACACAGGACATGCAGCAGTGCAGGGCACACAAAGGCAAAAAGCCTAGAAGAAAAGAGAGAAACTAATGGTTTTGCTCAGGAGATTGCCTGGGAATGAAGACTTCCCTGGCCCCCAACATCCATCCTCCCCCTGGAGCTCTGCCTTCCTTTAGGAACCTCCATGGTGCAGAGAAGGAGCACCCGTGGCCCATGAGAACTCCAGGGTTCCTAAAACTGCACTTAGATGCTGAATGGCTACACTAATGCTCTCTTTAGGCCACAGAGGGATTAACGTTCATAGCAGCCCAGTCACGGCAGAACCTCCTACTGCTGTAATCCTGCAGGGATTACAATCGCACTGAGATCTCTGTCGTGCGGTTGAATGCCGGGGTTTGTGTAGTGCAGAGGCTTGGCTAAAACAAGAATTCCCATTATTCTACTACAAGATCAGCTCACCCTGAGTTCTAACAGACACATTTAGGATCAGGTCAACCTTGAGCAGAAAGTGGGTAGGAGAAAACCCAAGCTATTCCTAGTTCTCCTTCTAATTATATTACAGTAAATGACTAACAAGCCCACTGGCAGAAAAATAAATGCTCCAACATTGTAATGATGCAAATTAAGCTGTAATGCTGCTATGAACCCTACTGCCTCTGAAACTACATATTAAAAGGCAACATCTAAAAATATCAAGTTTCAAATCAACCTTAATTGCAAGATAGACCACCTTTTACAAGGTGAAAGAGGCCAACTCTCCCTGTTTTTACGGGCTCATCTTTAGCTGTATAATTTTTCCCCTCTTGACTCTCTCTTTTTGAAACATAATCATATTGAGGATCTGTTTATAAAACATAACATGTTGTAGTACAATGCCTCATGCTCTGAACAGATGCTGCAACCTATTTCAAGGCAAGGAAAAACAGCAGAGTATGCCCTTCATTTCAGACCTCATCCTTTGCTGGCGGAGGAGAAGATCAGGAGACTGTCACTCAGGGGCATCGCGGTGGATTTATCAGAGCCGATCATGCAGCCTCTCCCAGTTATGGCCTTCCAGGAGGAGTCTGCGCCTGCCTTTGCAGCACCAGTTCCAGACAACAACCCACCTCAGACGCGAGACCCTGAAGAAGACCTTCTCTGCATTGCGAAAACCTTCTCTTATCTACGAGAATCTGGTAAGGCTCAACTCACAAAGTCATGGGGTCGGAAGGCTACAGGGAACAGGGAGCCAACTGCAATCTGAGCTCCAGGAAGAATCTCCTGATCCCCCTTCAGATAGGAACCTGCTTCTGTCACAGCCATGGCTGACTCTTGTGGATGCAGCACGTGTATTTTCAGCCTCTACAAACTTGTATAATGAAGTAATTTATTACTAGTGTAAGCAAAAGTTTTGTCTTTTATAACTGAATCAGGAGAAAGAAATGCAAAAAGCCCTCTCTTTCTCTGTAAAGCTGCAAAAGTAGTCATCCCCATCCCAAGCCCCAGCACAGCAATGACAAGCATAGCTAGGAAACCCTTAGAACTTGACATGGTCTTAATTTCTTAAGGTCTTACCAAGTTACTTGGTTGCTTCCCAGGCCCGGAACTCAGTAGGCTTCAAGTTTTCCCTAAATACACTGCCAGTCCTTTAATATGTTTTTCTCCCTAACAAGTTCCTTCTGGGATGCTTTTCCAGGTTGGTACTGGGGATCTATCACTGCCAGCGAGGCCAAGCAACATCTCCAAAAGATGCCTGAGGGCACCTTCCTGGTACGGGACAGCACCCACCCCAGCTACCTGTTCACACTCTCTGTCAAGACAAATCGAGGTCCCACCAACGTGCGGATCGAATACACTGACAGCAAGTTCCGGCTGGACTCAAACTACTTATCCAAACCTCGCATCCTGGCCTTTCCCGATGTGGTCAGTCTTATCCAGCATTATGTCATGTCCTGCACAATGGAAAGCAAGAACGAGGCTCCCTATCCGCCTCCGTCTCCTCTACCTCCCATGCAAAAAGAGATGGCAGCAGCTGCAGTACACTTGAAACTCATCCGACCGCTCAGCCGCAAAGACAACATCCCCAGTCTACAGCACCTGTGCCGGCTACGGATTAACAAGTCTACAGCTGACGTGGACCAGCTCCCTCTACCTAGGCGGATGGGGGACTATTTGAAGCAATACCCTTTCCAACTCTGAAGCATGGCCATTATATCTCAGGCATGACAGACAGGGACAGAAATAAGAGAACTTTGCGTCTTTGTCCCGCTAAAGCGCGGCATCAGGTGGGCACAGTAAAGACCTGATTATCAGCAGAGACTGCATCCATCTTTCCTCTCCCCTTCTCTCTAAATCCATTCCAGCGCCAGGGAGGAGTTGGTTGTTTCAGTGAACAATGGGACACAATCTGAGCTCTGAACCTCAGGCTGCGCCGACAGCGGCTGTGAGAAAGTGCTGTAGGCATGTGCACACTACTTGAATTTCAGAGTTGCTGTGAGACCGGAAATGTAAACATTGTTATTTTTGCTATTTATTTCCATGGCAGTTTCTCTCCTCATGGTATTTTAAAAGCACCTTTTACTTTATTGGGTTTTTTTGTTTCTTTTTCTTTTGTGGAATTAGAGGTAGAATAAAGGCTCCCCGCCAACTGGCAGCCAAAACTCTGTGGGAATTTGGATTTGGATTCACATCCAAATAGTACCTGTCTGACCCTGCAACAGGTCACAGGAGTCCACATCCAAGCTCCCCCAGACTTCTGGGGTATGTGGGGCTCAGATGACTGTATCTAGACCCACCTCTACAGAGGTAAAGAATTTTTTTTTTCTTCCTTAGCTACAGGGGGCTGGGTATCATAACCTCAAAGCACATTGGTAGCAGCTCGTGCATCTCCCAAAGATGCATGTGGCATCATAGCTTGTGGACACAAGAGTTCTTTGAGGAAGCCCTTCTTCCTTGAGAGCTCTAAGCAGAGATTCTGGATATTGAGCTTGGGCCGGGGAGCACTCATCCCATTTTTTTTTTCCATCTTCTCCATCTCCAAAGGAAGTTTGTGACAAAACATTTAGAAACAAGCAATCAGAAAGCCAACTTTCTTATTTGCAGGCAGAGGGATTTGGTTTCAGAGCACTCTGCGTTTGGTTTGTGTTTTGAAAGTGCTGTTCCCTGACATTGCCCTTGTCTTGCGAGACGTGGGGCAAGAACGGGGTCTCCTGGACCAGGGGTTCAGAGACAGCTCCGCTGAGCTGCACCAGTGGCACACACAGCTTCAGGATATTTATTTATTTATTTCTCGGGGGTAACAAATTAGAAGCACCTCAGTAGAAGGAGCTGTCCTTCCTCTCTGCTAACACAATGCCAAACTGCCAGTTGCTCTGCTTCTGCCAGCATTATTCACAAGCCACGTGGCTTCAATCAGAGCTAGGCTCTAGCGCACACTGGAAACCACAATTCAACTTTTCTCTTTGCCAAGGTCCAGACCTCTCCTCTCCCTTTCTCCGACTGGCATGTTTGTTATCCTTAATTGGATTTTTTGCTCTGGGTTTACTTCTTGCACCCCACCCCTTTCACACCCCTGCAAATGAAGCACAATGGCTCTCCCTTGCTCTTTTGTGGATAGGAACGATAAACAGCAGCGGAGATCTGCCCCAAAACAAGCATAGACAAAGAAGTTGCCCTTTCCTCTTCATTCGCGTGATCCCGTCACCTTCCCAGCCTGTAGGAGCCAGTACATGACACTGAGTGAGAGTAAAGAAAGGAATAGACAGGTCTAGAGAAATTATCGTTTGGCTTCTTTTGCCCCTAAGACCCCATAAGTTGATCAAGCATGAACCAATGTTAAGAATTCCTCGTTCATCCCTCCCTGGGACTGTCTCTCTAAGGCTCTATAAATTAGAAGAGACAAATCCCAGCTATACCTGAGGGTTGAGAGAGGACGTGGAAAAGGATGGGATGGTGACCCAGGAGACAAGCTCAAAAAATGGGTGGAGTTTCTTCCATCCTAACCTAAAGCTGCCCAAAGAGACAAGATGGTCTGATGTGCTTAGTCAGTGTCCTTTTTTTTTTTTTTCTCCACATTTATACAAGTTTGTGCTCTTGCAAGCTTTGTTTTTGATACTTTGATGATTGACAGTATGCATGTGTGATGTCAGGTTTGCTTTTTATTATATCCTTCCCCTTTGCCCCATATGGCAGCAACCATGGGAAGGTACTGAATGAGAATGAAAACTTAGAAGGTAAAACAAATAAGAAAACTTTTTAAAAAAATAATATAAACCATAAACCACTGAAAAGGCTTCCTTTTATCCAAACACCTCTATCTGCCTGAGGACACTGGGAACAAGGAAACCACAGCTCTTCAAGGAGCAGCAGTGATCTCAGGAAGCCCACATGGCTCAGCCAGAGGCTTGGTATCTACAGCATGTGAGAAATCAGTTTGAGAAATGTAGAGCAGGAAAGGCAAAGTTGTTCCACTCTCTGAAACTTGCCTTCTACTTGATCTTTTCTCTGTTGGGGGTAATGAGGAAATCAAGCTTGTGGGTTTGACCTTGTTGCCCCAAGAGAGCCCAGCGGAAATGGCAGAAGCATGTAATGAGAACGAATGCCTGGTGAATCCCCCAGAACGACGGTGCAGAGGCTGAGCTGAAGGCTGTAAGCTCATATGGGCAGGGACCATCTCTGTTTTATGTTTGTTCCGCATCTAGCACAATAGGGTTCTCTAGATGCTACCGCAATACGAAGAATAAACAATACAGTTACTCCAAAAAGTCAGTTTCTTCTATCTTGAGACAGTTTGTTAAAAATCATTTGACTTGGATTTTAAATAAACATTTTAAATATATTTTAAAGCCACTCGATGTAGAAGTCTTTGGTAAAATCCAAATTGATTAATTCATTTGCTATTCACAGAAATCCTCCCCAAGAAGATCAGACCTTCACCATGTTGGTTTGTTTTTTTTTCAAACAAGACACAAAAACCTTTAACAAAAAGAAAAGCCCTTTGGATACTGGGATAGTTAACACCAAAATCATCATCACTGTGGGCCCGGTTTCTACCGCACACAGATGAGCAGCAGCAGACCCCAAGTCCCAAGTTACCAAGGGCTGAAGGAATGTTCTTTAATGATGTAGAAAAACACAGGAGTGATTTTCGTATTGCTTCTGTGTGCCATAGAAAACCATTACAATCTAGGGGAAAGGAGATGGAAAGTAACTGAAACTTTGGCAACTTGTTTACAACAGGCTTCAAGTTGGCCCCAAAGAAAAATTCTGCTCATGGTAGTGCTGACAGAGGAGTTCATGAAAGGCAGACCATGCTTCGGATGGGAGACCCACAGCAACAGCTTTTCTCCTTCTGCTCTCTTCTGCTGCCGCTGGGCCTCAGTCTCCCCACATTTGCAGTCTGGCCCAGCACCCTTTCCCCTTCTCATCACCTCACGTGCCAGACAGCAGGCGGGGAAACCAGCGGGGAGCTGGATCTGCCCTATGGTGTCAGAGGGAGACAGAGGCCACCTCATCTGTCCTGCCTCTGTGAAATGCAGGGAATACACTGAGGCAACCCCACCACTGGCACGCGACTCCACTGTGGTCGCTTCACACTCACTCCCCAGGAGAGATGCTCATGCCACAGTCCCCCCGTGCTGCCCGAAGGAAGGCACAGCGTGCTCTCAACCGCTGGAAACAATAAAATACGCTCAGAAAAAAACAGAAGCTCAACTAGTTCCCCTCTGTCATTCTCACTGGCTTCAAAGTTCAAACTGCTGCTTTAAAGTATTCCTAAAGCACGTGCTGTCCTTTCTATGCCAGTCACGGGGTTGGCATTCATTAGCAAACATTGTTTCCACAACCTCATCAACGTGAGTCCGTGGGTAGATTTCCATCGCACACCAACCAGGAAACGTTGGCAATGGAATAATCTGCTCAAGTTTAAGTTGTTAAGCAAAAACAATCACATCCCTCTTGGTTTTACTTGAAATGTGGAAAGTGAGACAGGGTAGAAATAAAACACACACAAAGTAAGTGGAAAAATGAAAACAAAAGGAAGGAAAAGCTGCATCCATCTTTAAAAGGGAACTTTGAAAACCCGGGAAAATACTGAAAAGAAAGATGCAGCATTTCTGACACATTATTAAGTAATTTCTTAATTTCTTAGCTGGCCTAAACTCTTCCCCTAACAACATATATGAAACCCTGTGGTTCACTTTCCGCAGATTGAAGGCAGAAACGACTGGCATGAGTCAAGCCAATACATAACTGCAGTCACACATGGTTTTACTGCATCAGCTGTTATCTTAACGACTCCCACTCCTGCATCTTCAGCACATTTTGTCAAAGCAAACAGGTTCAAGTTCTGAGAACTCCTGCGCCAAACCTCCGTGCAGACTGAACTGATTTTTACAATTGACTTCCACATCGCTGGAAATGGGAGCATTCGTGGAAATGCAGGCTGACCTCTACAATCACTGAAGTACAGCCACAACACCTGCACAGTTTGCTGAGCCAATGCAGGACAATTTGGTTGGATTCTCTCTTGCTTTGCAGATTCTGACTGCAGAGAGGCACTTAGAGGTACAGCCCTCACTGAGAGCCTGAAATGCAGATTGATAGGATAGGGAATAGAAATCCCAGTTCACGACGGAAACCATGCTACCATGGCTCACTGCCACAGCAGAAATACCCTACAGTTTGTCAGGCACATATGGTATCATTTTCTGTCTTAAATAATCAGCCTTCTGAAACAGCAACACATGCAAGGGAAAAATAACCAGTTTATGTGCACATGTTCCTGTCCTCTCAAACTTACTGAAATCTTATTCCTTTTCCCAGATACTCTCAGGTACACAACTTCCCTCAGCCCAAGCCAGATGAACCAGCAAGAAATGAAGTGAATCAGCAGAGTGTATTTAATTCTCTTACAACACACACGGTCAGGTGTTTCAAGCAACTGACCTATCATTCCATGGCATTCCTAGTCCAAATTCCATTGTCTATCCACTGCTATCTAAGAAATGAAGAAAATTAAAATCGAAATTAACCAGACACTGTATGTACGGCTCCTCTGCTCTGCCAAATCGTGTTCTCATGTTTGAATTTGTCAGATGCCAGTTATCACGGTCCTTTCCTGTCCTCCCTAATGACTGCTGAAACTCTTGCAATCCCCATGGAAATGCACTATCCTCTTCCCCACCCCTGAACTCAGCAGCAGTCCAAAGGTCTGGAGCCCAGGGTAAAGCAATATCCAGTAAAGATGTGCCAGAGCAACTTTTGATGCCAAGTAACATCTTCCAACTCAGTTCCTCACAGCATTGTCACAACATCTACGTCTCATTTTCAGTGAAGCCCACCTATCATTCACAGGAGAAAATGAAAGAACCCCCCCCCAGGCTGGGCAGCTCCTTAGGAAACAAACTAGCCAAAGGTAAAAATGAGACATTATTTAAGGAGATCTGCCCTGTCCTTGGGCAGAAACGTTCATCCTTTTGCCTTTTTCTGTTCATAGCAACCTAGCATTGGATTTTTAAGAGGGAGCACAAGGGAACCCAGTCCTGCCAGTATTGCCTAACAGCATGATAGCAAAAAGAGGGCTACGCAGTTGCTAAGTGCGTTGATAACACATTCAGACTCAGACTAATTTCTTTTGAGATGTGCCTGTTTTCTGCCCACACCCAGCCCTGCCTATTTATTATTTTTTTTTTATAATCATGGGTGCCAGAGTGTCAGGGAATAGGAACGTGCGGAGGCACAGTTTTATCTGGAGGCTAATGCTGCCCCACGTGAACCCCACGCTGATCTTCCACTTACGCTTCTTGAGAAACACAATGATCGTGTGGCTTCTGCCACACGGTGCACAAACAAGTAAGGCAAGTGGCCTTCGGGAGCAGGCGTAATGCCGCAACACCACCAGACATCCATCATCACCTCTGCCACACATCAAAAAACAAGTTTAAAGAAAAATGACAAAGTGCGCCTAGGAATAAAATTAGATTAGATATTTTCAGTATTCACATCACGTAGATGGATGACTGTACACAAACCTTCTCTTCCAAATTTTAGCAAGAACATTTTGGGGGGTTTTTTAGTTGAAAAAACGTTATATTGTTCAAAGGAAAAGGCTACTGGTAGGCAAAATGTAGACCAGACAGAAGAAAAATCATTCACTGTTAGCCTGGGCAATAAACTTCAAAAGGAATCTATGAGAAGGGTTCCTGTAAGTAAAACAGAACCTGGGCTTTACATAATAACCCAACGTTATGTTATGTTTTAACATAATAATTTAGAGGGATTTTGGACTGGGAAAGGGGAGCAAATACAGCAAATCTTCAGAACTGTAGCTAATATTCATTAAAGATGAGATTCAATGAAAAAGGAAATTTTACTGCAAATCATTGGTGGCTTAGTCTTTTTAATTTCCTTTTAATCAGCTGTGGTAGCGGCCACAGCTGGAGACATGCTCTTGGGCTAGATGGCCCACAGGTCAGCTCCACACAGAGCTAGTCTTGCATTCTTGCAAAATCACCATTTGAATAACTTAAATATAGAAAAGACCAGACCCCAGAGAAAGCAGCCTGCCCCAGCAGAGGAAAGGATACAGTCAGAACTGCTCCCAGTATTGACTGGTACCGACACACCAACCTACATTTGCAGAAAAGGGTTTCCTTTGGTGAACAGGAACTCCTCTCACCCTTTTGCTCCTCTTTCTCAGACCTTACTGGCAAGGGTTTTCTCCTGAATGCCATTATTTCCTAAATGCAGTGTAACTGCACTTTGCATCGGGTCAGATTTGAGTTGCAAAAATGAATACAATGTCAGTTTTTGTAAAAATAGCTATTTTAAGAGAGCACTCTATATACACAGGAAAGCCATTTGCTCTAAAGTACCCCCATGCAACTACAGTGACAATAAAAACTTGAAATAATACTGGCTACCGCAGCATTAGATTGCCCTAACATATAATCAGAGACTCAGTATTTCTCAAAACCCTATGATATAAATATGCCAGATGGAAGGACAAAGGAAAAGCTGGTCAACCAAAAATCAGTGGCAGAGCTCAGCCAGGACTCAAGTTTCTTGGACTCCAGCCTGGCAGTCTGCGTAACTCCATCATGTGATTGCCTTCATCTAGAAGATACGCTGCAACTTTTCCAATTGCGGCTGTCAGAGAAGCGCTGCTCTTACGGAAACAGCCCTGCCTATGAAACCTGCAAAACAAAATGGGCTACATCCAAGTTCATTTCCCATTGAGTGGTGGGAATTCATTTACTTCAGGGCTGAATTTGGGCCACTTACTGTTCCCAGTTTTCAGACAAGGATTTTATCCCTGGTGCAATTCTGACATGAAATTGTCATTAAAGGAAACTAACACTGAAGTGCAGCTTACTTAATAGAAGAAAAACCTTCCTTCACACACTGCCCCGCCAGCATGCACAAACCCCAGCCCGGACATTTCTTTTTGAAAAGTAAAAGGAAAGCTTATCGTGCATTGCACAGTTAAGTACAATGGCTTCACTTGAATTCACCTACAAATATGCCAGTCAGAACATCTGCAATGCCACTTTGGGATGTAAACATCAGCCCATGGAAAACTGAGTGGACAAACATGGATTGATCTCAGCAAACTCCTTTCACGTTGGCTAAGACAGAGCTTTCAGTGATGACAACCCCTAAAACCAACAGATCTGGGTTATATTTGTGACAAAGAGACAGCAAGACACCGTGCTAAGCTCCTGGGACTCCCATCCCATCCAACTGTCCCTTGCTGCTTGTTCTTTACAGGCTCACTCGATGCTAACCGGCAGAGCGATTTAAAAGCTGATCAGAGAGACTGCAGAGCCTTTAACGTCAGGACTGTCTCTTCCCTAGAACAGCAATACGGTTTGAAATGTAGTTTACAGAAGGCAGAGCTGTGTTTATACTTGTCAGAAGTTACCCAACTTGGCAATGATTCTTCCCATCATGCAAGTGTCATCGCAGCCATTGCCAAACACTGCAGAGGCAGAGTTCAAAACACTACCTCCAAGCCTGTAAATATGTTGAAGAAACATGTTGCACAGTGCACATGCTATGTGTTTGCACATGTCTGAAAGCGTTAAGTACTAATGAAAGGTGGTGTTGTGATTAACATGTAAATCTGAAAAAGCCTAAAACGTGACCTAATACTATTTCCAGGGAACTTTTTGGAAAAATCTCTGTAATGCTTTTTGAAAATACCTCCCTCTCTTTGGGTTTGGAATACTCCTTCCATTCTTTTAAGACTCTGCAATTCACCCCTCTACTTCTCTTCCCTCCAGCCCTGTACTATGAAAGTCATCTTGGCTGAGAGGCGCTGGGCAACATTTTGGAAAGAACACATACCAAATCGCCCTGCGAGACTGCTGGAATGTGCCGCATCAGCTGGGGGCTGAACGGTCCCCATATGGGGCCAACATGGGGACTCCACATTACTCTCTTCTTTCCAAGAATATAGGAGATTGAAGGCTTCCCTGTGCTCGCAAAACCTTTTCTTGCTGATCAGATCCTTAGGAGTGAGGAGGGGGGTTAGTGTGACCTGCCAGGCTGCTGACTCAGCGGTATTCACAAACAGCAGTTCCACGCAAGAGAGTGCAAATGTTGTAATAACCTCAGTGCCTCAGGATACTGAAAACTAGCGGGGAGGAAGAGATTGGTCATTAAGGTAGTGGGGAAACACTTCGCTGCAGAAATGGTTGATTCTGTTACAAAGTGAATAGCTGCACTTTCCATTTTGAGCGTGGACCAGTCAGATGAGACAAAGGGGACTGGCACGCCACTCCTACAGCTGCCTGCTACTCAATTCAGTCCATCTCTCTTCATCCACACCATTTTCCGCCTGACATACTTGTGCACCCCCAGGCTGCATATAACCTTCTAGCTTGGCTCTGGGTTAAGGGAAGAATTTCACTGTACCTTGCCAATCCCTGCGTCAGGCAGGGAGGAGGCGGCCAGATCCTCACGTTCCCAGTATGCGGGTCCCTCCTGTTCGGATGTGCTGCGTGAGGAAGGTACCTGAAGGCTATTATTTTTTACGTCCCTTAGCTGCCTACTGCCTGGCTGTGTAACAGCCTGTCTTACCTGAAAAGATGAGCCTTTATTACACAAAACAGTACAAATCAGGCACGCAGCCGAAAACAACACAACTCGCCTCAGCGTCACATCACAGTGTGACAGGGACTTGTAAGTGAAAACGTCACATGCTGGGTTCTGTTGTTTCCTAACATAGAAGTGTACTAGCAGATTTTGACAGAAAATATGCATTGAGCATCATGTTGGTATTACTTCTTTAGATAAATTATGGTTTCAAAAGGAGAGTTGATCACAGCTACTGGAAGAGGAAATACGCAGTCTTGGACGGGAAGAGAGCCAAGTTCAGAAAGAGACAGTCCACTCTCACACAATCAGATAACTCCTGCTACACATTATCAACTCAGTCCTACTTGACTAATGTACAATAAAAATAAATATATTATCCTGCTTATGCTTCTTACCCCATTTACAGGAGGCAACAAGCAGCATTTTGTATGTTAATTTTGCAGTTTATTTCATATTTTCCTTTTGGCCTATTTTTCACTCTAATAATCGCCTCCTTTGTCTCAGCTCTTCTTAGAGGAATTAGCTGATGGAAGAGCAATACTCCTGTCAAAGAGCTTCTTAAACCAAGGACAATCCTCTTCCTGTGAGCCAGAACAAACATTCTCTTCTTACGCTTGGGTTAAGGGAAAGAGGTAACTGCCAAAGTAGCTGTTTCTTAATTATGTCTTCCCATTCCCCCAGCAGCAGCAGCCAACATGCCTCTTCAGCCTGTTACTCAGGTGGAGTTAAAACCCCAAAGGCTTACAGCAAATGCTGTATATCCTATAGTGATCCCTATCCGTAGCATCGTTAATTCTTACTGGAGCAGAAACAGAAAGCTCTCAAAATTCTCTCTGCAGCTATTGACAAAACAAATGACTTTGTGAAAAGGGAACGTGTTACGGACACCGGTGGATTCTAGGTAGCCAGCTATCTCATGTAACGACCCAACAAATACCGGATGACGCAGCTAGCTGAGGTCAACACTCCTCGTAGGGTTTACCTTGACCAGCTACAGCGACATAAATGTTCCCCATGCTTTGCTGTTCCAGTATGTTTGCTTTCTAAGACGGGCACTTCAAAAGATGGTATCACAGGAAGCAAAAGTATAAAGGAATTATTTTTTTTACCCTTGCCCTCAAGCCTTCCTGTGGCTGATATAATCAGCACAGCAGTGCTGTTTTGGAGGCAAGTGATGATTAAAGCGTACAAAAGGAAGCACTCCAAATTATGTCAGGGAACACTGATTTTTCATGTATCTTTTGCCTCATAGAGATGGCTTTTTGATGCAAAGGGAGATGAAGTCAAATGAGATTTATACGTTATGGTATTAACCAAAGGAAAAGGGGAAAAAACAGGCCCTTTACCATCTCTGTCATTCATGCCAGTTGGAACCACCGCCAAAGAAAAAGCCCAGCTCATTACTGTGGAAGACACCCCCAAAGTCATACACACGTGTTTGTGTGAAGAACGTGAGTGATCAAATATTGTTCACACAGACTCTCTTCAGCTTCATCTTCCAGCCCCAGTTTCTAAGCCTTAGGATCAGAATGTATGCCGAGATGAATCTGTCAAAAATCAATACAAAGCGTGTTCCGAAGTCTTACTCCATGGACACAAACCTCTTAACTTGCCCCCTTATCCTGTAAGAATCATGGCTGTGATACTTCCTAACAGCAACAAGGCAAAGGATGGTGGTACACGGACACTAGCAAACCTATAAATAGTTAAAGCAATGGAGTCAGTATAGTGAAATGGCAGAGACACCAACAATCTGCATAGAAAAGTCTCTGGGTATTTGGGGCTTTTGTAAATTTGATTATTTAAATCTATGAAGCTCAGTGTCTTTTTTTTTTTCTCCTTCTTTTTCTCCTTCTTTCCCAATTGAATGATGTGCACGTTCAGGGAACATAAGGAAAACTGGCAGATTAAGGAAGTTTCCTCTTTTGTTCCTCTGAGGCTGAAAGATGTTGGGGCTTTGTGTGTCATCTCTATGGCCTCCAGTGGGGAGGCAGGAACTAAAAGGCTGAGGACACAAGGACTGAATGTACATCTCCTACATGGTACTTGACAGAAGTGCCTGGATGAGCAGAGTTTTCGTGTCATTCCTCCTTTCTCTTCCCTGTACTGGTGATCTGCTTCCGCATCATCAGAAAACATCTGAGCGATACAAAATCATCAGTGGTGACCAGCCTGACCTTGAAACACACAAAGGCAGCTACAAAATTCAGCAGCTGAGGACAAAGTGGGACTATTAAAGGTACTTCAAACCCTACACAGTTACCAAGTAACAATTTAATGTCTGTTTTAAAATGACAGCTCTCCCTGCAGAAAGTAGGTCATTCCTTCAACGTCAAATTCAAAACAGACAGACCATAGCTGTGTTCACTTAAACCAGTTATTCCAGCTATCAGGCAGTTCCTATTGCTATCTTCAGCTAAAAGTAATCCTTTGCGCCTTATTGAAAACCCTTTGAACAACCCAAGAACAGAGGATGTGCTCAAAGCATCCCTTTATGCCAGGGATGACACATCGACGCTGGAGGTTTGGCCAGAGGCGCAGACGAGGGCTGCCTGTGGGTGGCCCGGGGGGGTCCCCTGGGTGAGGGACGCAGGGGACCAAACCCAGCCCAAGTCCCCGGACCTTCTGTCTCTGACCTAAAACCTCAGCTCGAGTCCTCGCCCACAGCCCCGGGCCACGCGCCCGGTCGGGAACCGCCGCAACGGGAATGCCCTTTACAAACAATGGGCAAAAAGCCCGTCACCAAAATTAATGCGGCTCTACCCAAGCCTGAAGAGTCTCCCGCAGTGCAATTTAAAAACAACCTCAAAAACAATTCTGGAGAAATGATTACGGCCAGCGCACAAAGGGGTTGGTTCTCTGCGCTACTGCCTCCGCTGAGGTCAAACCGATACAAGTAACCTTAACAAAAAGAAAGTCAGGCCCAAAGCTATTCTGTACAAAGGTGACTTTTTCTTGCCCTCTGCAACGCTGCCTCAAATCTGAGCAAGAGCTGTTTGTAAGCCTCCCTTCTTCCCAGCGCTCTGGCAGACAAGAGACAAGTCCATCAGACTGGTAGGACGATAAAGGAGAGCACAAGTGACTGAACGAAATCTTTTCTCTTGTCCCTAGAGCAATCAACCGCATATCCCCATGCAGAGAAAAAAAAAATAAACACATTTCTAAGCCCGGCTTTATAAGCTCGGGAAGTAAAGCTGTCTCTTGGGCTCCTAACCACATAAGGTCTTTCCTTGGTCCTTCCCCTCTCAAACGGAAAACACTCTGACTTGACGCCTCGTCTGAGGGCTCGCACCCTGTATTTTCCCTGGTCTTGCCCAAATGCCAGCGCTCTGCTTGCCGGGGTGCTAAAGAGAGCCCACCCCCTCCCCAGCGCGGCGGTGGGTGGCACGCTGCTGACTGCGATGAATCACAGTTGCTCTTTGGAAACTGGCTCACATTTAGCAGGAGCAGTGTAACATCAGAGTACCTGAACAGGTCTGACTCCCCACGTCAGCTAATAAGCTTTTCATGGAAAGTTGGATTCTGTTACTAATTACAACTAGCTACACCCTTCTTATGACAAACACCTATTCCACCCTGTGTTTGCTTGACAGAAGATGACTAAGATGATTTGCTTGGAAAGAAACCAACTATAAAATAGCATTTCCCTCCTGCTATCTTCATGCACCACATCTGATTAGTTTCACTTCCCTGTGCTGTTAAATGTCAAGTACTTTTGTTATGTGTACACTTATTTTTTTGAGTCTGCAAAGCAGACCAAAGGAGCTTGGAAAGATTATTTTCTAATTGTACTCCTCCTCCCCTGCTTGGAAAAGTACTTTTTGCCTCTTCCGTATGGGACATTAATATTTTGTAACCTATGCACACTACTTTGGACTTGATTTTCATCCCATATTGTGGTAAATGTGGTGCAGCTCCCAGTTAAGTCACCCAGGCTATGGAGCTGTGTGTGAAAGGGGTGTCACACCCACTACGTGCAGCAGTGACTGCGGACAGCCCAAGAAAAGGCTTTGATGTGGGAATGGAGGAGCCAGTGGGCGAAACTCCTGTGACTGGTCTGCGCATGCATCCTAGGGTGGGAAACTAACGCAGAGCCGTTTCTGACTTTTCACTAGCCAAGAAGCAGAGTTTTATTTGCTGCTGGTTGAGCAGCGCCCATCCACAGATCAAGCGTAACATCAATAGCAGCATGCCTCTTTCTTCTGCTTAAACTTTGAAGAACCACCTACACAGGCAAGAAAACAATTTAGATCTCAGCGCCAACGGAGCATGCAGTCTGGGATGATGCTCGCCCTATGCTACAGAGGTGGGAATAAGCCCTGAGCGGGATACTTTTCAGGGCAATAGTTTGTCATGCTCAGAGCCTGGCAGACCCTGCAGGAGAATGGCATAACCCAGCACCATCAGAGTACCCCAAGTCCCTCACGGTTCCGGCCTCAGTTTCAGACACACAGTAATTAAATGACTTCAGTGAGTTAGTAAGTTACATAAAATCTATCTCTTGGAAGACCCAGCGAATACACAGAGAGCAGCGAACGCACTCTAAATCCATGCGCTGCCTTAGTGCACTCTGACTTCTTGATAAAGACAAGCTCCTGAGCTCAAGGCAGTTGAAGCTGTTGGCTCCAAAGGTTTGCTGTCTTCCCGCTGTGCGGCACACGGCAATCAAGACTGCTCTCATGCAAAGCAGGCGCATGCGTTTTCCTATCGAGCAGTTTCAGTCTGACAGCACCCCGCTCGCTCACGTCTCAGGCTGCACCCAGAGCACGCTGCTCTCTGCACTCAAAGGCAAGCAAGCAACTCCCACATCCCACTGCTGTCTTATTTCCAGCTTGTACCATAGGCAGATTTTTCATTTAATTTTAATTCCCTTAGGCCTCTAGTGTAAAGACTGAGGTGGTATTTTTCCCTTCTTCTCTGAATGCCCTCAAAGACTAAGCAAAAGGCATTTGGTCCAGATAAAAGAAGAGACAAGCTTCAAGTGACTCTGTAAGTACCAGAACATCTGTGGGATGACAATGATCCAAAAAGATGAGAACGGGCCATATCACCAGATCAGCCCAGAAGTACAAACCAAGGAAAAGACCAAATCACAGCTATGAAATTTGCAGTTCATGTTTGTTTCTTTAGAAGTAGAGAGGAAAGAGTAGAGAGGCAAGAGAGTAGAGTACAAGGAAAAGAGTGAAAGGTGAAGGAAACATCATACAAATGGGAATACTATCTAGAATTAAAAACCTATAGTGTAAATAAGGAGTGGACAAGTTATCTGCTGGGCTTTTGGGTCTCCAGAAATGAGACGGATGCTGACGGTACCTGCAGGGTGCCCTGCAGCACACCGAAGGATGGGGCAGTGCCTTCACCCTGCCCGCTGCTGCAGGAAGCATTAAGACCCCCTGACGAAGGGTGTGACTGAAGCTGTGTGCAGTGCTGTCACTCCCTCCATTTCGCTATCAGGCTGCAGAAAGGAAACTAAATGAGCTCTTAAAACCATGCAGTCTCAGTCAGCCCTCCCCCAGACTGTCGGGTTTCTGTGGAAAGCCCATTGCTCCCTGGGGTCATTTTTTATTGCACTTCAGCTCTTCCAGGAACTCAGACATGCTGACAGCAGTCCCTCCTCTGCCAAACACCCAATCAGAGCACCGAGGGAGGTTTTTCTAAGGAAGCTAATTGAACATGTTTTATTAAAAAGAAAAAAAAAAG
>VUYV01000358.1:455764-540869 GCA_008711295.1 Anarhynchus alexandrinus | reverse complement strand
AGGCCGGACAGGATGCAAACATTATTGCTCACTTTTTTACATTATATTGTCTTGGGCCCTTTGACTATTATTGCACATCTCTCTCATCTGAAGAGAGGATCTCCAATCCTGTGCAAAGTGATGGGCTCAGGCACATTTGAAAGGAAGACAATCATCAAGTTGAAGGATGAGCGGGGTTGAGACATCTTCTTCAACATCTCCCTGATATCTTCTATTTATGGGAGTAAAGGCTTGTGTACCTGCCAGATCGATGGATTCTATTTAAATTTCTCTATCAGTTACAGCTGGAAAACAGTGTTATCAAATTCCTAATATTTCTGAGCAGGAAACACCACAATGTCACTGCAGATGTGGCTGCTCTCCTCAGGAAGACCTAGGAGCAGGGAAGGAGAGCTCAGGGCAGATGTTCTCACTGTAGCAGGTCATCCAGCTGCAAAGGCACCAGGGCACACTCGTCTGCAAGCAGCACAGCTATGTCGCTGTGTAGGTCCTCCTGCCAAAGCGAGTTGTTGCTGGTAGGGTGCAAGTCATGCAAACACACCCCATTTGCATTCAGGCAGTTTTAGAGACTGAGCGTTTCCAGCCGTGGGGTTAGTGAGGGCTGTACCAGCTCAGGTTTGGCCTCTGCATCGTGATTTCCTGTTATCACAGATGGCTTGCACAGCCTTCGAGCTGCTTAAACATCCCCTTTGGACTGAGAAGCACCAATAAAGACAACTGCTAATGCATTACCGCAGGATATCGCGCTGTTCCTAAACCTTTCACCTGCCTCTGCTCCCTCCAGCCTTCTCCCAGAGAGTCTCATGCAACAGGAGAATAAACTAACAAGCGAGAAGGCAAACAAATAGGGAGAGATATGCAGTATCAGGAGGGAATTAATACATTGGCGCTAGATCACGTTGCAACCATATGGTGCTGTGAATACCTTTGGAAGCTTCCCATCCACTGCTGAGCAAGAAATCCGCGCAGGCTTTCCCCAAACCCTACCCGAGAGCCAGTTTGCAGGGAAGAGCCTCTTCCAATGATAGCGCTAATTTCAGATTGGACAGATGTCCCCTATGGCTAACGAAACAGGGAGTCTTATGCCTTCAGTACCTTTTTCAGGTCACCACAAAGAGACAGGGACAGTTTTTAAACATTACACTGCAACTATTCCCACTGCTCCAAACTCCCTGCTGTGCCAGCCCCTGCTGTCAGCCTGCAGGTTCCACGGAGTCCAGCAAGCAGGATTTTCCACTGCAACTCTTGGCATGACAAAGCGGCACAGAGAACACCCAAGAGGGCAAAAGCTGCTTTACTCTAGGAACCAAAATAGCACGTGGCACAATTCAGTTAGCCAAAGTGCCACAGGTGGCCAGCCCGAGCTGCAGAGGACTCTGCCACGCTCAGAGTCTCAATCCCAGGCATTGCTCATCACTTGCAAGGAAACCTGCTCAGGCAGGAAATAACTACGCATTTAACGTCTGGAAGAGAAGGGATTTCTTTAACAGGGCAAGGAAGTGTTATAGCAATGTATCTGTATGTTTAGGGAGGGGTAGGATCTGTTTGCTGTAGAATACCAGTTTCCCAGAGGAAAAGCAAGCTGATCATCTTCCTTATCCTTCAGATTAGGTAACAAATTCATAAAAAGTTAACTCATTGACAGCTACTTTGAGGAATCGTTGCACAGCTTGTTTGAAAACTAACAGACGGAAAAGTTGAGACTTGTTTCACCTTTTGGAGACACACATAATAAACGAGTTACGTGCAAACTTCAAACCATACCTTTCCTAGAAGGAAAGCAGATAGAAAACGCAACAATGGGTGGATCAACAATCACTCAAGACTTCACAAACAAAAATGATAGTTGCTCTACTACTCTACTGCTGATCTGCAATGGCAGCAAGAAGTTTCTGTCATCAAAAATACCCCTCTGTCTTGGCAGTAAGTAACATCTGAAATGCAGGTTCTAGCCACATAAGCAGTAGCTGCTGACATTGCATATAACTGAGCGAATACTGATGTGTGGCACCCGCACCTATTTATGTCAGTTGCAGCAATGGAAAGAGAGAGAAGCAATAAAGATGTTGTTTTTTTTTAACTTGGTATAGAATTTCTTGGCTTCCCTCAGCTCCATCCTGTCTCTTTGCTGCAGCAAAGCAACAAGTCGTTGTATTTTAAACATGTGCTTGCATCCAAAAGGAGAATATTTGGTGGAGGAGGGAAACATGGAGACATGAAAGCTACTTATGCTGTTCTAGCTACACTCAGGCACAGTGAAGACACCCTAAAAGGTCTGGAAATAACTCCATTGGATCATCTACAAACAACCCGAATATATTGCTCTCCCAGTCCCTAAAGGACTTACCACAGAAAAGTAACCAAAAAGAAACTGAACCTTCTAGGTAGGAGAAAAAGGAAGATTCCAGATGAAGAGTCTACAGGCAGTCTTTCAAAGACAACTGCTAAGTGTGTGCACTGTCATTCATCAGAGCCCGCATCAACTACACACCAGGAAAACCTCAGGAGACCTTGAAGAAGCTGTGACAAGGAGTCACCCTCTGTTGAGCATTCAACCTTGTGGTATAAAACCACAACAGGGAGGAAGCAGCACGTACAGGGAGATGGGTTGAGAGAGGGTGGACTCTGGGAGGGCCTGAATTCAGGATTTCAGAAGCTTCCAGGTGAACAAGAAGTGTGCAGGACCCTCTCCACGCCAGAGGCAGGAGGGATACTCCCAGTGCAGCCGGCAGAGCTGCTCCTGCCTGTGGCACCGGGAGATTCCCAGGTTCCCTGGTTTGGCTACCGGGTGCGCATCCCCACCGCACCTTCCTCTCACGTACCCCGATGGCAGGGGTCTCTGCCCGCATCTTCACAGATGGAGTGGTTGAAGTTATTAGAGGGAGATTATTCTAGCACAGCCATGCAACACTTTTGCTGTCTTTCTAGGAAAAAAGTGAAGCCTTTTGATCTCCTACCAAAAACTAAAAAGCAAATTAAATGTTAATAAAACCTTAATAAAGAGCTACTCTTCTGCATTTTAATTAGTTGTTCATAGAAACCAAATACATCTAATAGACTAAGAAAATGAAAGGCAACGAGGAAGTTGCCATGGCTTTGATGGAACAGCTACTCCAGCAGCATAATCCTGTGAATCTATTAAGGTCTTTTACATGAAGAGCAAGAACAGCTGCCTACCCCCCCAAACACGAGCACATGCTTCTTCCCAAACCAAGGGCATATGTGAGCGGAAAAGATTTTGCTAGCTCTCATTTTATGAAAGTTTCTCCAGAGTGGAAAAATACACAGGAAAAAACAAAAAATGGAGAAGAGCAAAGGCTCAAAAGCAGTATCAGAAAGTCTGATCAAACACTAGCAGCAGAATCACAGTAAATACATGGGAAGAAAGAGGTTTGGGGGCTGACTGGTACCTTAGAAAGACATCAAATGTAAAAGCAAAGGAAAAATCTGCTCCAATGTTGAGGGGTAAGCTGATGGCATTAAATGAACATCCCCAGAAGACAATGCACTTGCTGGCTGGAGCACAAGCGCCAGAGCCGTGGTTATCAGCTCGAGGCAAAAAAGAGCAGCAAAGCTCAGGGTCAGAGTTGGAAAAGAGTTCACAGGACTTTTCAATGAGCAGGACTAGACTCAAAATAGTGTGCAGAATGATAATATCCCAATAAAACTCATGGCACTGATGATGTCAAGGCCTAAGGGACCCATCTGGTCTGGCCTAAAGGAAGGCCAGAAAACATGACTCCTTGCCTCCTCTCTTTGAGCAACTCGCAGTGGGTTAGATCACTCCTTCCAGGAAAGCGACCCTTCCGTGTGTGCACTACACAAAACCAGAGAAAGCAGGCACTATCTGCAGCCGGCAGCATCGCTACACTGACTTATAAAAGTATCTTGGAAGCCAATATCCAACTTCAACGTTTCCTCTCCTCAAATCTCTGCTAATTTGAAGCCAATCCAGAGCAATTCAGCAACCACATGTAGAAGATGTATTTAAAGTCCGGGGCTGTGAGAAATACGCTCCTCCCAGGCTGCCAGCAGCATGTGAAATAATTTTATCTTGTAAATGAGCAGTAAGAATAACATTAATTTGTCAGTGTCATGCTGAGCGTTTTCCTTAGAAGCTCTGCAGGGCTTGGGAGAAAAGTTCCCATCGTCTCCTGTTTTGGAAGGAGAGAGCACGCAGCAGGCCTGAACCCAGAACAGGCGAAGGGCTGGTGGGAGGCACGGCACCGGGGAGCAGAAAGCGCGGGACAGCAGCACCGGCCAGGCTCAACCTCAGTTTGCCCCTTCTTGTTTTATTTATTCAAGGTCATGTGGCTGTGGGAGGTTTCAGGGTCTTGAAATCTCTGTCTGAGCTTCTGGCACCCTCTCCGACTCCCACCAAGGAGATGATGACTGACGGCGGGAAATTTTGACCTTTTAACTCCATATCCCTTTTCTAAATTCCTGTGGTCACTACTGGTATCTCCTGTGTAGCAAATTATTCCTCCCTCTCCCCCAAGAAGCCAAACAAATTACTGTAGTACAGTTCTGAGCAGGGCATAAATCTCCAGGCCCTTGTGCCTCTGGTAATCTTCCCAGTCCCATGGTGCGACTCCAAACTTTTGCCCCCTGCCGCTGGGGAGCCCCAGGTCACTGGACGAGCTCTTTTGCCATCCTTGGAATGGCAGCGAGAATTCCCTGAAGCGTCCCGCGGGGCCCGCGGACGCGGTTCCCAGAACTGGCGGCTGCTGACTCGGCTCGAGCTCTTCCTAGAAGCGCTGGGCCTTCGCTCACCCCCCGGGGCTGGGGGGGGGACAGGGAGACGAGGGGCCGAGGAGGGATGACAAGAAAGAGGCCACGTCCTGCAGACCCTTCAGCACTCCAGACATTCCCCTCTCCTTTTTCCTGTGAATGCCAGGAGGATTGTTTTTACCTTATTTGTAAGTGCTGGAAAGCGCGGGGCCGAGCGCAGCCGCAGCCTGTCGGGACTGGCAGCAGCAGCTCCCACCTCTCCCCCAGCTCCCCGGCCTGCCGCTGCCCGCCTGCTCCTGCCATACCTCGCGTTTGCTCTCAGTAATTCCAGCTCCTGGGTTTGAGAACGACTCTGCCCAGAGGTGGCAGCCAGGCCTGCGTATCGCACCGAAACTCCTTCCCAAGCGACAGCATGTGTTCTACCAGGAAACACAAGCGGTAACTGATAGCGCTAAGAAGGACATTTGCCACACATCAGTGAGGTTTAAACTAGGCTGAGCCCAACACAGGCGATCTCTGCTGGGAATGATCTCCATTTCCAGCTCCCTGCATGGCGGCTCCGTACAAAGGCTGCGTGCTCGGGCAGTTGTGTCACCGCTCTCATTTTACAGAACGGCTTTTCTACGTCATGGCTTTCTCAAGCGTTCACGTGGAGCCACCCCGGCTCCCAGCGCCACTCTAAGCAGCTGTGTGTACGGCCCATCACACATCTAGCTATAAAACTTATTTCCAGGGAATAGATGTCTATAGCGTGAGCCAGGCGTGTCTGGGACCAAATTCTTTTCTTAGCTAATCACATGCAATTTCTCTTGCTTCAAGAAAACTGTGCCAAGGTGATGGAGAAAGAGTTTGGCCCGCAGTCCGGCGTCTCCCCAGCACAGCATTAGCTGGAGCCAGACGGGGGTTTCAGAAGGAAGCTCTTTGAGCACCTGGCTGGAAAGTAACAGCCAGAAAAACCCAGAACACGGTGGATGAAAATTAGGAGCTGAAAGAAAGTAAATAAACGAAATGGATTTCCCTGCTCTGACAGCACACATTTTTCCTTCAATCATTCACACTGCAATGAAAGGTGATGATATTGCTCCATTTACAGAGTTTTTCCTGGCCTGTCCCCAAGGCCACAATACAGTGTGTTTATTTGGTTTTCATAAGGTCAAAGAAGCATATTTGGGTAACAGAAAGTTTACTATGGACTTTCACCTTCACGATCTTAAACCAAGTGTGACAGTTGCAATGAAAAATATTTACTGCTGTTTACATATATTACGGGGGGGCTTTTGGAAGAGAGAAGGCTTTCAGTCTCATTCCACATCCTTCTCAACAGCTTTTCAAAAAATTATTTATTACACACAAGAGGAAAAAGAAGAAAACGTCAAGATCTAGACTTCACAATGTTCCCAGAACACATTGCCGATCCTCCCGAGCTGCGGATCACGGACAAGTCAGGCACATGCAGGGAGTTATTCACACTGATTTGTGCAGAGGAATTCTAGCAGTAAGTACTGTTATTATGGATCACGTACCTGGGGCTACTGTGCTCATGTGCTACTTTAAATAGGTGGGCAGCAGCTGCGGTAAGCGAGTCATGTGCAACACTGCCTTTTCCATGGGAGTCAAAAAAACGCTGGCATGGCTTATCAGCTTACTTTATCTGGAAACCTCAACATGCTGGAACCTCACGTACTTACACACCCTGCGCCGTGGTTTGTAAAAACAGGCCATCAAGCACGCATACTACCCAAAAGGCAGTCTGTCCTACTCTCCGCATCTCCAAACTCCATGGTCTATTTGGTAACAATCCTTTTTCTGTTTGTAGAGGCCATGGAAACAGCCAGTAATCAAGAGGATTTGGAGCCTGACACTGGTCCACAACTTGGTCTCACTTTTCCAGAAGGATCAACTGTGAAGGAAACCATCCCTCCCTACCCAAGCGGAGAACGACCAGCAAAATTCCACATTCCTTAGACACCTTCAGAGGTCAGAACATGCCAGATGGGGAAGGACATGAGCTGATGCTGAAGTCCCACCAACACTGTCTCTGGACAAACATGCACTGGCTTTGACCCAGCAGCAGCACAATGAGCACAGTGACCACATAGAAATGCAGATTTCAACTTCCCTCAGATCCAAGTCCCGTTCTGAAACACAAAGGGAAGAAGAAAAGACATGATAAAATACACACTGATGACACCGCAGGCATCATCAAGTTGTTTTACACCGTGCTTTTCAAGCTGCAGCCCTCAGAACTTGGGGGTTTTCCATGGATTACTGCTGATATCCACAAAAGATGACTAATTAGAGGAAGCCTACTGTCAGGAGGACTTTCTGATGGAAAGTTTTGAGTTACTCATGTCGAAAGTGTTGACAACCAGTACCCTGTACTGTACCTAGGCGATGAGTTGCAAACAATTTCTCCGAGTCTTTGAATGCCTTGGGTGGGGGCTGACAGGTGATGCTCTTCCTCCTCCCACCTACGTACTGAGTTATATTCACTCCTTCCTAATTTAGCTCCTCCTGTTAAATTCCAAGCAGCTTCCTTGAGTAATCATCTCAAAAACTGAGATACAATACCACAGATCCTAAACTCTCCCCAGATGGCAGATGCGTGACAAGGTTAACCGTATTCTTAATCCCCTCTGACTGCACCAGTGCTCTGTAAGCAGAAAGCCCTTTTCAAGTGACAAGAGAACAGCATCAGATGAGCTGGGCAACAGCTTTAAGGGCAATTCTTTGCAGAAGGTGGCAGCTGTGCCTTCTCAGCTCTACTACAATGAACCTACCTAATAAGTATTAATGTATGGTATATGAAGTATAAATATATAATATTTGTAATAAGCATATAGCTACACAGAAAATGTCTCAAATCTGCTTTTTAAGTTACAGTTGTTGTAACTCAAATGGCTATTAAGTTACAGACAGTACCGCTAAATTAACTCGCACTCAGGCAAAGCAAGCTAGCTGATTTTACTGCTATGAGAGCAGAAAGATGCAGGAAGCACTCCAAGAATTCAAACATTCTTTCTGTTTAGAAAACCAGCTATATTTTTATCCTTCACTCCAATTTCACTAGCCAAAACAGTGAAGTTTTGAATCCCAGCAGCAATATATAAGAAAAACAAAACAGCTGTAATTCTACCCACCAGGCGATGCAAAACTGCACAAACTGAGTACATAACTCCTCCTTCGTGTATTGACCTCTTAATACAGACTGTACCGTCACTGCTGCCAATTTGCACACACAACCACACTCAAGTCTGAGAGATGGTTGTCCCTAACTCCTTCTCCACAACTTTAATTGTGCCGCTGCTTTTTCTTGCCTATGACAGGACCACAGAGCTTCCACCTGTCCTCAGAGAACGGCCGATGAGCTGAACAAGACGTTCCTTTTTTACTTCTTCGTTCTGGACATACTGTTTCTGCAGCCATGAGGCCAAACTGCGCAAACTATAAATAATACCTAATCCTCAAGATGGTGATTAAATTTGCTCATTATTGGTACAGCATCAGACACCTGTCTCTTACGCTACGTCCCCCGTGATGGGGGTATAAGAAAGGAACCATCTAGGAGAGAAGAGCAGGTCTGCAATAGGCTTTAGGAACTACCCCCTGAATTCCTGCTGAGCCAGCGAAGAATTTGCTCCCAGCACAGAGGATGGAGCTGCTCACATCCCGACCAGCCCTCCGTAGCCCTGCCAAGGACGGCAAGATGCTGTGAGTATTCACTGAGGTCAAAGCGACCCCGGTTGTGCTGTACACCCGGCAGCTTTTAAAAAAGCTCCCGCACACTTACTTACACACAATGTAAAGCACAGAAAGGAGTCAGCAGTCTGACATTAGCTGGTGCCATGGAAATTCAATAAAATACAGAACCATACCAATTCACACACTTTTGCTGCTTTCTTTCCCTGTTTTATTCAGGCCATATTCCACTCGCTCTGTTCTTTCACAGTTGCTGTTTTCACCCTGCGTTGTTTCCATTCTTTCTCTTTAAAAGAAAGGAGCTCCTCACTTGATTTCTAGACTTCACAGATTCCCCCCACTTCTCAATTCTTTTATCATGTTTCCTCCCCATCTTACCCATTTTCCACGGGGGACTTCCAACATCCTTTACTTCCCCCAATTATTTGCCCCCGTTTTCTTCAACATCAACACACAAACACATTCTAAACTAAAAGGAACAGCCACTGCAAACGCAGTCAGTCATTTGCCTGACCTCATACCACTGCATGGTTAAAAAAAAATTTAAAAAAACTACCAACAAAAAAGCATCTTTCCCTTTCTTGCTGTTCTCCATGTCCCTCCTTATTTCTTCTGTGTTCTCAGAGTTTGAGCAAGAAACCAACTGAAAGTCTGTCCAAACAGAACCAACCCATTTCTCAGTTAACTTCTTCAGCCACCGCTAAGGTAACTGCTGCATTTTTCCAGCAAACCACTCACGTCACAGGCTCACTTCTCAGGGTTTAATTCTATACAGATCACCAGCAAGTGTTTCTGGCCAGTTAGCGTAAAATGCAAAGCCATTTCCCACAGAGCTGGTTTCCAAACAGGGTTTTGATTGCCAGGATTTGCCTCTATCAATACCCAGAAATTCTCCCCTTGCCTGTTTTCATCCCCCAGCAACAACTGTCGTAGCTGGGCAGCTGTACAATTTATCACACCAGTTTGCCCTCTGCTGTGACAAATTGCAGTTCACCAGTGGGGCTGCACTTGGGGAACTTGGGCAAAAAGCCTTGAAAGTCTGATCCGAGCAAATTGCATCAATACTCAGTGATGGCAGTGTGCCAGTGTTAATTACTTCACTGCCAATCAGTTTATCAGAAGCACCCAGCCAGTGTGCTCATCTTTTAAGTCCTCTTCTGTGTCTCCAAGTGCCCCACCTTGCCTTCCTCTGCTGCCGAAACATCTGGGCGGTCCCTTTTCTTCTCACAGTACAGTTTAAAGAGATGACAAAGGCTCCAAGTAACAAAATAACATAAGTTCTAATTAAAATGCCACGGAAAACAGAGCAAGAAACCATGGCATAATCTAAAGTCTTCAGATGTTCTAGGTCCAGACCAGAGCATCTTCTCTGTTGCTCAACATGGAAACATCAAGCTAGCGCCTATCTGGAAGGGCAGAAGGCAGCTGGAACAGAGCTGCATTCATTCTCCTCCCTTTCTTAGGAAGGCTGAGGAAATTAAACTTGATCCAAGAACTCTTTCCTGTCCATTAACACTCATCTGCCACCACTTTTTTGCAGGACAGTCCCTCCCCATCCTCTTCCCTGCGGTCACTTCAGCCACCAGCCCGGCTCTTCCAGGAAATCAGACAAGACAAGAGCAGAGTCACTCTGCCAACCACCCGATCATACGGCAGGGGCAAGAGATTGTAAGAGGAAACGCATTTTTTAAAAAGAAGCTTTTTAGTGCTTCTTGGGATCTGGCTTCTGTGTAGAATGACACACAAAGAAACTCTTACAACACATACACAGTGAGGAATTCGGATTAGGGAAGTACAGAGAGAAGCGAAGACAGCTCTGAACCAAGCCTGAAAACTTGCAGATCCTCAAGTGCATGTTGTAAGGTGACAGCAACAGGCTTGTACTAGGAACTAGGAGCAAAAAACAACCCCTTTTAAATCTTCCTATTTGAGGAGCTGCTGAACACTTTTTTTTTTTTTTGGACATAGATAAATCTCCATGATTTTTTTCAAACTTGAGTTGGGAGGGGGAAGCAAATGACCGCCAACATAGCAAAGCAACTCAGATCTCACCAGGGACAAACTGGAGTAACTGACTGCGAATGGAAAAAATGAACTCATGTATTTTAAAGTGGTGAATTTAACTCAAAAATATCAAAACCAAAAAGAGCCATAAACTCTCAGGCCATGAATATCTCGTAGACCTATTTTCAATATTTCTCATTCATATCGCATGTGTACATAAAAAGAGCGGCAATGCACTTTCATGATCTTGAATCTCGGATGGGTTAAATAAGAGTTGGTGAAAAAGCCCATAACTATAACAGTCTGAGGAGCAGTACTGCCTTGAGCGGTGTTGCTTATTTGCAGGTTGCTCCCTGCAGCCAACCTAAAGAACAAGTGATCAGGGATTACAACTGATAGGACTCTGAGACAAACTTGCATTTGATTTAGTGAGTAAAGCTTTCCAAAGCTGGTCATAAAGTTCCCCTTCATCTCCTCCTGGCTCATACGCAGCCAAATACAGCTACACCTGAGAGCGCCTTTCCCATCCTGTGCAGAGGCTGGGATTCAGCTCCTAAACTTTCAAAGGCTGCACAGGGGGCAAATACGCACTGACCTGAACTGCAGAGCTAGGAAAGATGAATAAAACAGAAATCAGGGGACAGTTTACTACAGGTTTGGTCCATGACTCAACAGTTTGTAAAGTCTGCCCAGGAAAGGCTGGCAACCTGAAACTGATGTAAAAATAGTGCCTTTTTTAACAAATACAGAGCCAACCAAAACCGTGTAACAAATCCACTGAACTTCAGGTTGTTACCAGATCGCATTGCAACATTTTGAAACTTCCCAGAATAAAGCTTTCGTGCACAGGACAGAGCCATTTGCGCAAACCAGAAATATCTGCTGCTGTGACACAGTGAATTCTACGTACACACACACAGCCGCAGAGACCATTCCTCCTTCGCAGGCAGGAACGATGCTTACTTGAACACAGACGCATGCAGCCACACACAAACATAGTAAACTGCATTGTATGCGTTTATTAAATTGTACCAGCAAAAGCTTCAGTAAGGGAAAGTTGCAGTCATGAACTGCTCAAAGCAAAGAAACAACGCAAATAGGCAGTGTCGCTCTTTGGGGAAGAGGGTATGGAGAACTGGGAGTCTGCAGATTAGGATTTTCCTGGGCTCTGATGGCTTTATGGTGGAGACAGGTGAAGTGAAACCTGACTAGGGTAACTTTAGCCAGAGAGAGTGAGATAGAAATAAACAATATTATTCCTGGAAAGAAGGGGTAGTAGCTGTCCCTCTGCCAAAGTGCACTCCAGTCCAGAGCCTATTAGCTGTGGATTCCTTTCTGCGCTCCACCTCCCAGTGTCAGGGCAACGGTCCCAGGTCTTGACGTCAAAGCTGCCTTTTGTTTGCTGCGCAGACTTTCCCCTTTTGCAGGTTTAGCAGACCGAGGCATGGAAGCAGCCAGGCAAAGCGCTCTACTCTGGCCAGACCTGCAAACTCAATGCAAGCCTCCAGGGAAAGTCCTCTCCCCGCATTACTAATTTCAACCTTTCCAGTGAAAAGAAAAAAAAAAAATTAGTTCAGTATGTCTAAGTTGGTTTACGTCTAAATTGTCCTCTTGCTAACCTTTCCTTCCATTCGTGCCCTGTGTTTTATCTGTTGCGGTTTTATCTTGCATTACTTAGATTGCAAGAGCTGCCAAGCAAGGACTCTTTCCATAAGCATAAGACAAGACTATAAAACTACTTCTCTAACTATTGGATATATTCGGAGAAAATCCTTGCAGAGACAGGGGGATAAACTCCCAGTGTTCCAGGATAGCACTTAGGGATATCAGAGGGGGAAGGAAGAATGAGACCACGGGCTATTACGAAATCCTTCCACCTTTCTGAACTTGGGACAGCCAAACTGGTTGTTTTCCAAAGTTAGCCGAGCCTCTCCTCTGCTAGTCACGATGACTTGGGCACATACAAGCCATTCCTTGCCCTTCACATCCACCTGACTGCCCGCCCCAAAAGCCACCCTGTGGGAGGGCAGGGGAAGAGAGGCCTGTGGTAGAACTGGCTGTTAGGTCAGGCTTCTCCCGCTAAAGAGGCTCTTTAAGATACAGTTATAGCAGCCACAGTAAGCTTATGACTCTCCTAATATAAATTCGACACTCTATTATATCCTATAGCTTTTCTGTTTAAAGGCCAAAGATTGTAGGTCAATAAACAGGGGGTAAAAAGGAATGGAAAAAAGCAGTCACATAATACACACAAAAATGGGCACAGTGTTGCCTTCGGTCGCCGTGCCGTTCCTGAACCAGGTCACCACACCATCTGAAGGCGACAGCACGGTAATCAGCTACTACGTATTTCCGAGAGGAGATGCCAGTCTTCTCACATGCTCAGAGTTAAGATCTGACCACATTTGTAATCCCTCCTATTGACAGCAATAAACCTGACACTCGCTGGGATATTCCGCAACAGGGCCCTCCTATTCCCCTGCCACGGAGACTCCCAAAACCACCTCCCTTCGCCCAAAGCAGAGGCGAACGCTCTTACTCCCATTCTCCAAACACAGGTGTGCTGCAGCCTCTCCTTTTTTCCCCTCCTGAAAGCTTAAAGCTGGGGAACCTTTGGTATCTTTGCTTCTTGTAAGGCTCTCAAACTAGTACTTGACTTTATGATTCTTGCGTGAGTAGTGCTGCTGCCTTTGTATACCTGTAACCGAGTAACCCATCCCCTGGCGAAGGCACTGGGTCATCGCTGATGGGATGCAGCGTTCCTAGGCTAACAAGATGAGCAATGTATGCTCCTGCTAGCGGGGGAAAGAAAGACAGAAAGAAAGAAAAACAGACAGAAAGAAAGAAGAAAAGAAGACTTTTCTATCATGTCTGCTGTCAGAGCAACAGAAAACGATACGCTCAACCCAGGCCAAAGTGTTTCATCCCTTGTAAAGTGTTAATTTGCAAGGCAGAATGCAAGTTGCCTGCACCTCAACGGAGCCTGGTTGTCCCATGCCATCCTACCGGCCTGCACAGAAAGCCAAACTTCCCAAAGAACTAACCCATGTCCAGTTCCCTGGGACAACTTATTCACTAACTAGTGTGAGTAAATCTTCATTCAACAATGCGCACCCTGGGTCGGAGGAAGGAGTCCCAAGTGGAGTCTCGTACAGTCACACTTCCCTCTCCTGTCCTTCAGCCAAACTACAAGCACACAAATAAACATGGGAACTAGGTGTCACATTTACTCTCTTTTAAGCTCCTTCCAATGTTTTCGGAGAAGTCATACGAAACAAAACGGAAAGGCCTGTTCATTTTCGCTCGTTCTCTGACAGCAGGGAGACACAAGCTCGCTGGTCAGTAGGATGACATTATATTACCAACTTAAGAGCACGCATGGGCGGTATCGGGGGCAGATGTCAGGAAGTTCGCCAGCTGCTGCAGTCTGATCTAGGGCTCTGCATGGGAGCGCTACACCAAACCGGGCTCTGACTTTCTATTATCGTGTCCTGGAAATGCACACTGCCAGTCAGGTCACTGTGGAGATAAGCAGGACCTTTTAGGCCTCATACAGATCCTTTCTCTAATATAAAGGCTTGACAAAATTGAGCCCAGGGGATGACTAGCAACTTGAACTTAATTTATGTCACACGGAGCGCTCTAAAACTAGGCTGTGATGCAGAGAGAAAGACTATTTCCAGGTATTTAAGAGACAGCTATTCCAGTAACTCAGCACTCCCCTCCCACTCCACCGAAGTAGGTGAGCAAGCAACACGAGGCTTATTCCAAGCACTCTGAACGCAGGAGTCACGTCTCAAGAAATCAACAGACTGAAACGCTAGTAGTAGTGGTGTCAGGGTGGAACAGTTGCATGTGGCTGGTTATTGGCCTTCACGCTGTTCACCCTCTAGAGAGTCATATTTTCCAAGCTCTCCCTGTCACTACAAGGGCTGAGAATCTTTTTTTTTTTAAGGGGAAAAAAAAATAATCATAGACTATCTCATCATGAGAAAAAATTATGAATCCAGAGCCAGAGGCTTGAAGAAAAACAGTAAGTATGCAGAGAGCTAACAACTACCAGAGCATCCCCCTGATGCTGGAGATAGGTTAGGCTGGTGCCAGCTCTCAAAGACCCAGCAGCAAGGCAAACCCACCACCATCGCCTAGAAGATCTGCTTTTAGCAACCAACTGGCTCCCAGGGCAGGATCTGTGCCCCAGCAGCTCTGCCCACTCCCAGCTCCCACCCCTTCTCTCCATCCCCGACTCAGATGATATAGGAACAAGCTGCCCATCGCAGGAGGGCGATCGCTTGCGTGCATTTCATTTGTAGATACATGATGGCGTGTTTCCGAGTTAAAAAATACAAACCAGCCACAGAATTGAAAATGTTCAGCTAGGTCCTAGCTGTCTCAACCAGCCAAATAAAACTCTAACTGCCCGCCCAGCACCGCGTGGCTCTTTTGTGCACGGTCTGCGGAGCAGCACTGGCTTCCCACCCGAAGTCAGAACGGACAAGGAGCACAGGGCAGGCACTACCATGGCTCGGAGGCCACGGCTGCCTTGACTTCCCTGTCTCTGTCATGTGTTTTTTTTTTGGTTGTGATGTTGGTGCAGAGACCTAAGGAAACAGAAGTCCTGGGAGGAAGTGAGTCAGGAAACCTGTACCGCGTCGCAGGGGAAGTGTGAGTCAGAGCACACGGTGCTCGCTGCGCCCCGGCGCCCTGGAGGAGGTGATAAGATTGTGTAATCCCCAAGATAACTTGCTGCACATCCTAATTCTGCTGATCCTCCCAGGGGAGGGGTGCCTCTGCTGAGTACTGTACATTAGCTGATTTCTTAGAATAAACTGTGACAGCTCCCTGTGAGCTCATCGCGTGGGAGGGGGGATGCTGGGCTCCCTGCCTGCGCTGTCAGGAGAACGAGAAGCTACAGAAGCACTGAATTTATCAAGAGCACAGCAAAGACCTGGCAAACCTCTTGTTTAGTCTATTTGTTCTTCTTTCACAGACGGAGAGTGTGGGGACATAAGCACCTGAAAGCCAAAGAGGAACCAGCTATAAAGCTGAGGGGGGGATTTAAGAAAGAGAATTTGAGAAAGAAGAGGACAAATGTGGCAATAGGAGGGGAAGAGACAGTCTGTGTGGTCAGGACTGGTGACGGGACAGTCGGGGTGAGACGTACATTGAGATACCAGGAGGAAAGAAGCCAAGAGTGTAGGCCAAGCAAGGGAAGCAAGGAGGGCAGAGAGGATGGAGAAAAGATCGTAGGCAGAGTGACTTAGGATTGATGAGGAAGGTACAGTGAAAACAAACAGCCTGGGATTGAGAGAGCAAAGAAATGTTACGGTGAGGGAAAGTGGTCGCCATCCATTTGGAGTTCTCAGTACACACCAGAGCCAGAGTCCGCATTTCTGGGTCTCTGTTCATCTGTGCAAGTGCCATTCCTGAAAAACAACCAGAGCCCTAAAGCAGGGGAGTGGAACAAGACACAAAAATCACCATTTTTCAGCCATACAGGATTGCCCCTGTTTCCTCACCATGAATGCAGGCACGAGCAGTGTTAGCACTCACAAGCTCAGCCCTTTGCCTGTGTCAGTACAGCACCTGGTGTTTTGGGACACGAATAGGCTTCTGGAAATTTCTGCTGTATAAGTAAAGCTCCCAGGCACCTCGGGGAGCTTGATGCCAGCTGAACTTCCAAACTCCAACTCTCTGCTCCTCGGAGACACCACCATGCCTACAAAATTGCTTTTGCAAACAGCTACTGAATATGACCGAAGAGAGAAGGAAGCGCTCGCTGTCCCAGCGCAGACACCGGAGCACACGCTGCCGTGACACATGGGCTTTCACAAAAACTTGTCACACAGTCAGAAAGAGCCCCATCCTGTTCCACCTCACCAGTGTCAAAATCCACTAAACAATTGCAAACAGAGCATGAGTTAGGGAAATCCAGGCCTGGTTACACAGAAAATTCACTCTCAAGAAGTATTACTTTCAGAGGGGACTGTGCTGTGCTTCCCAGGAGAGCTTCACGCTCCAACACGCAGGTACACTCTGGGGCTGCAGCTGCACAGACGCTCTGTCCACCTGAAGTAGATCTAAACTATTTCAAACACTGTTTCAGAGTCCTAAACGTGCACAATATGGCACTAAAAAATAGCACACAGACTTTAAACTGCAAATTTGTTATGCTATTTATGTTTGAGCCAGGAGCCAGAAGTGATCAAACCATCAGTTTCAGAGACTTTTTCCCCCCGCTGAAGGGCAGCGAAGATGCTGGCTGAGACTCAGAAGACCTAAAGCCGATTTCCATTTCTGCCCCGACCTGTCAGCTATCCTGAGACAAAACACGGTGTGTCCTTGGGCTCCGGGTCCCTTTTCTCCCCTTTTTTGCCTCGCTGGTATTGAATGCGAGCTTCTTGGGTGTTGGCTGCTGGACAGTATATGCCTGTAACATTAAATGCATCCCAGACTGCAAAATGCTGAATGGTTCTGTAATGGAAATAATAATGAGCACTTTAAGTTTCAAGCCTGGTATTTCTAGGACAAATGTCACAGCTCATATGACCTAACGTCCCAGGGCTAGCGAGCCTGGGAAGAAGAGCTGCATATAGGAACTGCGCACAGGGAAGCAGGCAACCGACCCCACAACTTCTGGTAACAAAAAAGTAACGCTTTTATCACCAAACCCAAATCAAAGGAAATTCTTATTCCTCACCTATGAAAATTCAAGGCTGCTGGAAAACCAATTCGTTGGAAATTTGTGATTGTTATCATGGGTTCGGTGACACCCTATACCGTAATTCTGTATTTCCCTGTGACCAGTCTGTTACTCAGACATAGGACAACTATATTTTGTTCCTGTAGGCAGTACCTGTAAGGCCACAGTGCAGGACCCAAACTACTGGTATCATGCTTTATAAGCGGCTGTTAGTTATTCTGCCCCCTGCAAACACTCACCCACCTTGTGGGCGCAGTGCAGGGATGAAGCTGTGTCCAGCCGAGCAGGTACTTATAGATTTTTGTTTAAATGATGTTTTGTGAGCCTGACACAGCTGCTGACACCTCCTCACCACACAGGATGCCTGCATTCTTTTGCAGCAGCTCTGTTTTTCCCTTTGAATCTGTTCTAATAGGAAAGCATTGGGTGGAAGAGTTTCTTTTTCTAGTTACTGTTTTTCAAGACGCTGCCTGGCCGAGATCAATTCTAAGAACTGCGGCAGTCAAACAAAGAAACTTTACAGGCTCATCAGCAGCATGAACATCACTGCTCTGGCAACTTCCCACGCTGTAGCAAGAATTTGCACAAACCAAAATGAGACCACACGCAACAGAAGGGCTGAGCAACGCATGCAGGGAACTGCCAGCGCCTGCACCTTCAGCACCTCTGCAGCTGCCGGAGGCGGCGGGCAGCCTCCAGCACTCTGCCGTTACACCTCCCCAGAATACGTGCTCCAGTAGAAAAACCTCCCCACCGCTGTGTATCCAGGCAAGTAACCAAACCGCAGTGCTTCCACGGCAGTGGCAGGGGGAAGGCAGGAGATAGGGTTGTTCACTCCGTTCCCTTCCAAGAGGCAATACCCTCGGATAGGGTTCACACACCACAGCCTCTTTCTGCCTTGCAATACTACAGGTTGCTGACTATGAAGCCCGAAACTTGAAACAGCAGTAAAAAAATGCCTTTAGGGGACAGGATGGGGCAAAGCAAAGACTTGTAAGATCCCAGTGCTTCAGCCCTTCTTCCTTCACCCCCCATGCCAGGAAAAAAATCAGTCACTTCTATGAACTCTGCACAGACACAAAAATCGCCTCAAGTCATCTCATTACATGCAGCTACCTGTGCCAGCTTAGAAAGAGTGACTTTGACATCCCAAGTTACCCCTACCCATTCCCATTCTCTCCTTCTTTGTGTGTACTTTGACAGGGGCTTATGTTGGTGTTCACGGCGAGCTTGTTTCCTTTCCTGGACTAATGCACTGAGGAGCTGAAATTAGGGGCCAGCCCTCATCAGAGCTCGACCAAAAAAGTAGAGCCCCTGATGACCTGTGTCAAGTGAGAAGTCTAAGTCAATTTTAGGCACAGAGGGAAAGGAAGGGATTTTCTTTCTCCCCTGAATAAAGAAAGCCAAAAACACTGAAAGAGAAAAACCTTCGGACTACTCGTCTTTGGCTAATTGCAGCCATGGAAATAGCAGTAGAAATGTTACATCTGCTATGTTCTGGTCACCTCAAGCTGTTTTCTGGATCTCATCAGATTCATCACAGCCATCAGAGTTAGATAAATTCGGCACTGGGGCTTTGGCTGTGACAGTCACAGCTGTGGAATAACAAGCTTTGAGTCAGCCTGAAGAAAGAAGCAAATGAGCCGGTACATTTCCAGTGATCCTGTAACAGTTTGCGTTTCCAGAGATGTCTCTGCCTGGGGACCCCACAGGTATTAACAAACCCTCACGATCCCCAGCTGAACCACAGTATCAGTACATCCTCTACCACACAGGGGACACTGAGGCACGGGAGAACAGTGCTCGGCCCCAATCATGCAGCAAGAAGCAGAGTCCAAATGGCAAGCTTATAAACTACAAACTCCTCCTCCCTATTTGTAACATAAATGCAGACCTTCATGTAAGTAATTTCATTTAACTGACTGGAATTTACCCTACAGCACACACAGTCTTTATATGGCTCTAGAAGAACATTATCAAACATTTTGTGCCTCAGTACACAGCACCATGCCGTAATTACCCTCTCAAGGTATACCTTAACCAGGACAATTTTGGAGGAGTCTGTGGCTGAGAAGTTCTTTGAACTCCAAAAGGCACTTTCCTTACCAAAGTGCAGAGCCCAGGGAGGACATGGCCACCGGAGCAGTCTGCCTGGCTGAACAGCTGCTCCTGCTTCAATTCTGATAGGCAAGACAAAAAAATAAAAGGTGGTCCTAGCATAAGTCTAGTGAACCCGAATTACATCAGGGACACATTTGGCCGATGATGTGACATTGTATTTCAGAGTGGCTTCCAGACACACGGCCCCAGTGAATGAAGAAAGCCTTTGTCTCTTACTAAAAGAGCACATTCTGTAGCCTCTCCTGGTGCAGTGAGGGTTAATCTAGGCTAGTGAACAAGGGGGATGAAGATCAGCTCATCTTTTCCATTCAGCCAGAGCCTGCTACAGAAAATGCTGGTTTCTCGATGCTCAGTGTCTCGGTGACTTCCAGGAACAGTGAGCTAAACTCAGCTGCTCTTCCCAGCACCAGCTGAGGGGGCGGCAGGGGATGGAACACAGCCCTGTTCTTGGAAGGCAGGAAAAAATAAGGCTCTGGCAGAGCTGTGCAAACTCTCCTCTCTCCCTCCTCCCCTCCCCAAAAGCCTCTTTCAGCATCAGCATCTCTAATTCCTCACGGTACAGCTGGGTTGGTTTTCCCTTTTATCAAATAAACATAAGAGCAACGCAAGAAAACTGCAGGCAATTCTCAAGCAGAGAGAGGTTAAGTTAATCAAATAAATAAATGATAAGCTCATCTCTGTGAGCTCCCACATGCCCCATGATTTTGCTCAGTTTAGTGCATGACCTACTGTACTTCTTAACATTTTCCTGTTAGATAAACACAGAAAGCTGCAGAACCATCCAGCTCATGGAAACTATTTTTGGCTGCTTTATCTTCATGCAATACGAATTCCAAGGGATGATTGGATATTTGGACTTCCCCCAACCTGGCTGACTGTGAAGGGAGCAGACAGTAACCTCATTGCTATTCTTCTGTGGAAACAAACATCTTTTAGAGATGACAAGTATCTGGCTTGTAGGTACAGTACTCAATGAGATTCAGGGAAACGGAGCAGTCACCAGCTGTGAGGAATGTGAGGATAGCCTCGAGGCACACAAAAAAGGAAAACAGGAATCAGACTGAGTTTGTTTCCTGGTTGCCCACAAGCTGCCCTTGAAATACAAGGCAGCGGCACGGAGCTGTGAATGGCGGGAGAAACCCTGCTGCAAAGTCTGCAGTCAGCAGCGCAGCTGGATGAGAATTCACACCACCTTTTATACAGACTGAAGCGTGGCCCTGCTGGAAAATCAAAGCACGCCTGTGTGCCCTGTGTTGGTAGGCCTCGGCTGGGCACCCAGCAAACTGGCTCCCATCTTAGGCATCTTGGCCAACGGGCCCGGGAGTGAATGGGCCACGCAGCGGCTCAGACTAACAACTGGTCACCCCAGGACAGGGCCATGGCGTGCTGCCACCGAGGTGTCGCGGGAGAAGCTGCTCCCTCAGATATACAGTAGCTGTTCAGCAGATAAGACGTCTGTCTGCAGCGCAGTCAGTCTCTCACCTATTACAAGCGTTCAATGCACTTTAAATGCTGTGGTTTTCTGTTTGCTGGGTGGTTTTTTCACCTGCTGGACAGAAGGAAAATGCAAATCTGCACGGTTACACAGGACCCTGAAGTTCCCTGCAACGCCAAGGCCAGATGCACATTTAGAAGACAAGCAGACTTCATCCTTATCTTTCATGCACTTCAGGGCTATTAAAAAAACGCACCCAGGGAATAGCCCAGAAAGCAATGTAGAGTCAGCAGCAAACTACAAGACCAGTTTACAGGTTGTTGAACATTTTCCACTTGCTGATTTCTAGGTTCTCAGACATCAGCTAAGAGACTGAAGCACTCTGCTGTCCCTCCGGGACTTCAGCCTCCACCAGCACGATGCACCATTTATCTCTGCTACCTTCAATTAGAAACAGGAAGCGAAGCATTGGGCACTGGGCTCGTTTTTAGCTGTGCGAAGCAGTGATGACCCAGCTACTTGCCTATAAATCAATGGTGATGTGCTGATTGACGCTCTGTGAGAAATTGGTTCATTAGCTAGAATTAAACAGAGGCCCAAGCCACACCATTTAAATTCGAACAGTGCTCTCGAACACCCTGTTCAGTCCAGGAACGGGGATTTGCTTGGTGCCTTCCTATATTTAGCATACAGTAATGTAATTGAAGCAACAAAATTAGACCCACAAATAGACTGGTTTCTCAGTACTTAATCAACGACCTTTTCCTAGAACTGCAGAGGGCTGAAATTAAAAGAAAGGAATGTGTGGTAATCAGCCCCATGGAGGCAGGAGGAAACCACCATGAGTTTAAACTCCAAACACACATTCTGGCCAGCTGAATGTACCCTTGTTTAAATTACACGTGGCTTCACAGTGACCCAGGCCAGGGACTGCATGGAACACTTCAGAGGGCGCAGCCCACGTACAAGGAATTACTGAGCAGATACAACTCTTACGGTTTGCAATTCACTGTGTAATAAGGATGTCCTCGGACCCCTATCCCTAACAGATGAAGGAAACAACAGGTCTGAGGTACCTCTGCCATAATGCTAATCCGTTTCTGTCAGCGACTTTCGTCAACAGGAACAGGGATAGAAAGGAGTGACTGAAAGACAAATCCAGTGTACAAACTCCAAAATGCATCAAACGGGCAGCGACCACACTGCAGCAGCACTCAACAACAAAGCGAGGAAAGAAGGCAGGAGCCCGTGGCACTGCGCTCCTTCAAATTCGCTATTAATAGGTCTTACAAGATAAACTACAAGACTCCATTTTCTGTCCTTTTCTTCTTAATCTTCTAATTTTTATTGGGGGGCTGAATAGGAGAACTACATTTAAAAAAATCTTTTTTCAGTCACTAGTTTTCATATTACTATTAGGAAAAATCTCCTCTTTGCATTCTAACCTAACAACTGCCAGAAGAATAAGACAAAGAAAATATTCTGTAAGCAGAAACATAGTCAGCCATTTAAGAAGTGTTGAAATGCTTCAGAAACTGTCAAAGCTTGCAGCTGACAGCGAATGAAAGGGAGCTTCATTTTCATGTATTTCTACAATATCAGCACCACAAGCCTCACAGTGCCAATTAGCACATGCAAAGACATTGGTGCAGAGCTAAGTCGGAGGAAGGTCTTTTGAAAGACATTTCGGAGCTGTATTTTCTAGCTTTGGCAATACCCTTGAAGAGGTCAGTCGTACCTCCCCATCTCTTCCGCTCACACTGCCTGCGACTGTACTGCAAACAGATGGAACAGCCTGTCACGCGCAGAGTATGCCCCTAGAAACGTCCTCCAAACAGCTTTTGCCAAAGAAGTTTTAGGACTGAATTTACTTCCCACATGTAGAAGCTACTGACGTCTCTTGGCAGATTTTTCCTGCGTAACGCAGGATCTCTACTGGATCAAGACAGATGAGGTAGAAAGATGAAGAGTTCCCCTGCACTGGTTTCATACACTGCATTACCCCCCGCTGCTATTGCGGGAGGCAGAGGGTGAGGACAGAGCAGGGAAAGAGAGAAAGTAAGGAGAGAAATAGGATATGGGAACCAGACAGCAGTAGCATAAATTTAAATCAGCCATTGTGCCTTTGATTCACCCTGCGGCAAGACGGCTGAGAAGGAAGGGCCCAGCCAGCTCCCCTCCCTGCCGGCACCCCGCCGCGGAAAAGCAGCGCCGGGCTCGAAAGCTGAATCTAAAAATCACTCACTCGGAGCTCCAGATATGAAGAATTGATTATGTAAAGCTGCATCAGGGAAAGAGTTTCCTGTACGTTGCAGATCTTTTTCAACACAAATCTACAAAACATTATAGCATAATTAAGCTTCCATAAATAAAAATAATTCAATTTGTAATTCCATTTCTAGTTCCGTTCCTTCCATTCATCTACTAATTAATATTGCTTTCACATCATCATTAAAGATACCAGCTTGATAACAGGAACAAAAGATTAGGCTGAGAATCTTATTCGTAATGAATGGTGACGAATAATACCAGGTGCAAATTGCAAAGTGTGAGAGTGCAGAAACTGAGTGCCCTAACCTCCGAGTTAAGCTCACGACAGAAAAGCCTCTCTGCTATCCACAGACACTAGCATTTCCTAGAAGAAAACCGAGAAGGAATCATTTACTCTTAAATTACGAAACACTGACTGGAAATGTAAGTACATTTGAAAAATACATGTCAAATGCAATTCAGAGAAACACGCTCCAGTGTTTTAAAAAAAAGCCAAGTTACCTTTCTCTCAAGGCAACGTTAAGGAAATAGAAGTGGAATTACCACCTCTGCCGCTGTGGTGAACCCCTTCAAGCAGAGCTGTAACGGAGGGTAAATGAGGAGCTGTGAAGCGAAGCTGGTGGGGAGGTGGGGGACTGTGCAGGGGTACAGACAATAAACATCTTTTAGCATACAATTCAATGCAGAATCAGCATGTGAACTAGTTTAATGCTTCACCCTTAGCCTTGCCTTCTTTTTCTCCCCAAAGGCATGGTCTTCCTTTGAACAGGCTTTTCCTCACCGCTGCGTGCTTTTGCAGCAAGGAGCTCAAAGGCACCGTCTGGTAAGTGGCACTCAGGCATGTCTTTCCCGTATCTTTGAAGAGCTTCCTTGGGCAACATCTCACACTTTTATGCTCCAGTTTGTTACACAGGAGCAGTCTGGGCTTTTGCATCTCATCCAGGCCCTGAGGCCATGGCGGGCAAGCCCCTGTTAGGAGGTAGAAAGACCTTCCTATTATTTATAAGTTATCCTATAAGTTAATCTTATAAATCCCTTTTTTGGAGTGGCTACAAATGTGGGAAAATTCCTTCAGCTCACAGGCATGCTTCCTCCAGAGCATCCGAGCCCTGCAGCCGGACAGCGTCACGGCAAGCACAAAAGCTCAATAGCAGCCATACCTTTCCTTTAGAGGGAGGCTCGAAGCTGTACAGACTCCCTGCTCCCTTCCTAGCCCATCAAAAGAGGAATTACCATTTTAGCATCCGCATCATCACTCAGAACATTTCCAAAGGAAATTAATTCGTAAGTAAGCAGGAGCTTAACTCACCGGTGGACAGAATATCCAAAAATAACCAGCACGCTACCACCTCCCACTGACAGTTAATCCAAAATTGATATTGCTTTGGGGGATGACGGCTTTGAATCTCAGCCAGCTCACCTTCCCTCTCAAACCAGCAGCACTTTGTGGCCTTTTTTGACCCAGAGCCTTTTTCTTTTGATTCAAGGGCTCTGAACAACCTATTCCTAACGAAGCTGAAGTGCCATTCTGTTCCGTAAGAGTCACAAGAGGCCTTAAATCCAGCAGGTACACACAGGGATCATCTCCCCCAGAGCTTGTCCCTCAGCCCACAGGGAAAGAGCGAGCTGGGGAAGAAGTTCTTCACTCTAAACTCCCCACATGATTGTTTTGCTTGACTAATCCAGTTTCCCTTTTGGGATATGGAAGCCCCATGCAAAAATCCAGTGTCCTGGATTTCCCCAGTATTAAAAACTGCCATCTGCAAACCACCTATCTTCTTAGCACCTCCGCTGGGGCTCTTGCCTGCAAGTTACCTGAACATGTACTTGCTATAATGCTTATTACCAGTCAGTGTTTTATAATGCTTTTTTCTTGAGGCCTAATAATTTAGAAATTAATTCATTATCCTCCTGTGATTCTAGTGTATTATTCTGCTGTCATCCAAACACAGATCAGAAATACTTCTAAATGCTTCTTATTCTCATCATTATTAACAATTGCACCATTTCCATTTCAAAGAGGCCTTACACAATTCTTTTTCTGTTTCAAGCAGAATGTTTAAACACTTTATCGTCCTCGAAGATAGCAGCCAAGGATAATTTTACATTTTCTTTTTCATTTCCAGTTTTCTGCACTTCATTTCTAATTTATATTAAATGCGCCCCACTCTCCCTCCCCTTCCACATTGCTTTTACTTTTTTGTTCCTAATGCTGTCTTCACCAGCGAACAATGATCAGCTTTTATGAAGATGCCTCTTTCCTGAGGGCAGAGTCACGGTTCTTTGCCACTGTTCTTAAAGAATACCCAATTCTAATATTTATTCCCATCACCCCAAGTTTAACACAAAAAGTCTTTTAACTTTGGGTAAATTATATGTTACATTGCCAGTTGGGAAAGTCATCTTTTTATTTAGATTTATCTTTAGCAAGGTCACAGACACGCAGATACTACCAACTCCCCATCCAGCTCTGAAATCCTTTGCTCCCAGATGTGCTGGGTCTGCTAAAACACTACTCAATTATTTCTTGCAGACCATGCAGCGCATAAATCCTTCCACTCTGAAAGGGTGCACCTGCTGATACGCGTAACCAACATGCACTTATCTTCTCTGGATGCAGATTCCGGGACTCCAGTTGCACAACCGCCAGGGAGTCGATGTGGCAGCAGGGACTAGCACGCACCTCCACCCCCACCCCCAAGCGAGAGCATTTCTGCTCTCTGTGGCACGCAGAGCATCCTCCCACTGCTTTGACTGGGCGCTGGGCTTAGAGTTAGACCTTAAAAAAGTGCTCCCAAAATGGGTGTGAAAGAAAGGGAAGAATAATATCACGGCTGGAATATCGCAGAGAGGCACAAAGCCTGAATTCTGCACAGTGCTGATCATGATGCAGGCTGGCAGCTGGAGTTTGAGACCCCACTGCCCCTGGGGGACTTCAGCAAGGACAAAAGGAAAGGCAAGGGAAGACATCATCAGTGAAAGGAGTAGAAGTATCTTACTGGGTTTGTCTTTTGGGGCAGAACCCTCCTAGGTGGAACCCAGAGGAGAAAAATAAGAATGGAAAAGGGTCAGATGAACAACTGCATTTACTGAAAAGCTTTTAACTTCTAGGACCACATATATCTCATGCCACCCAACAAGAAATTGTCGCTTTCAGCATTCAATTAAGTGTTTGGTCAAACTGCTCCCTCCTGGCACCTCTACTGAACCATCCTGTGCAAAGCCAAAGCCAAACCCGCTCTGAGTGGCCAGCCCCAACTGCGCAACCTATCTCCAGCAGGCTGAAGTCAGGCCCATCAACCCTTCTGCCCAGGAAACTGGGGATTTCACTAAATCTCACTGTGGCAACACCTCTGGCCCCAACCCAAACAGATACTTGCCTACATCTCTTGCTAATATTCCTAGGTCAGAGCATGAAATGATTCTTCCAAGATCTTATATATATATATACAATTGAGGTTGGAAGGGATTTCTGGGTTTCATTTAGTCCATCAAGTTATGTCACAGCAGGGATAACCTCCAAGTTAGACCACGTTGCTCAGGTCTTTGCCCATGTGAGTTCTGACACACTGGGTCTGCAATTAGTTAGGCTGCAAAAGAGGTGACACATATGGATAGACCAAACACTGGAATAAACTGCTGCATTTGCAAATGGGCTTTTCCCATTTGTGAAGTGGAAGTGTTGCTACAAACCAGGACAACTGTTTCACCACGATTCCTGAAAGCCAAACTGGTGTTTGCTCTTGGATGCGGAGAGTGGCCTACCAGCAGGGAGAACGGCCAAGGGCTCCCTGATGACCTTCTAGCTTCTTTGAGTGGGTTCCAAATGGTACGCTACACCCACAGGCAATCCATGCAATAATATAGTATTCAATAAAATTGAAAGTTTATCTTTTCAATGCTAGATACACTTGAGTTACAGAAACAGCACAAAGTCACTAAATTATTATCTCAGATTAACATACTACACAATCAGTTTTCTTTTAAAACCTCTTCAGCTCCATCCTATACTGTACAAATGGAGAACTGTTCCAAACTCTGAGTAAATCTGCTGCCATCCTGCTATGTCTGGTTTGCAATAGGATTTTACTGAAGAACTAAGTGGAGAAATAAACCCATGTTTAGTGACACTGTAGTCTGATTCTAAAGTATCAAAACCATGGATGCCAAGAGGTAAACCTTTCCTTTGGGATTTTAATTCCCTGCACTAAGTACAGTATTAAGTACATCAGAACATAAAGCATCCAGTCTTCTCTACACATAGTTCTCCCAGGTATGTTCTGTGGATGCTGTATGCATTCACACATGCAAAGTACATCCTACAGTATGTATGCCCTGCAGTCACTATCCGTTAGCTTCCTACCAAGCGCTTCAGTTCAAATCTTCAAGTTCTTTTGGGATGTCATTTAGCCTCACAAGTTATTAGAAGATCACTTTTCTCTGGCTTGGTTGCATACATTATCAAAGGTAACCTTAAAATGACAAAAAAAAAGAAAATGGGGAAGAATATTGCTCTACTCTACCTTCGGAAGCAAGGCTCTACCAAGTATAGGACAGGGAGGATGGGTCCCCTGGGAAGGAATATGGTAGCTTAAGGATTAGGAAAGCATATGATGGGAGGGTGCAAAGAGGAAACTAGAGACACACCTCCCTATACGCACGAAACAGCACATTTCCGGCAGCCACTGTCTCATGATCTGCCCTTGACTCCAGTACTGATAATGATGGCTGATGCTAATACCTATGGTTGCTATTGCTGCCGCCTGTGCATTAGAGCAACACAAATCTGGGAACCCCTGGCACAGGTTACAACCACAGGCTGAATTCCTCTTTGATACCACTTAAGCCAATATGAGTTCTGAGAAACTGTTGCCACATGTTCTCTCCATGACGCACTGCTTAACAAGCGGCTCTTATTTTGTGCTGGCTTCGGTTTCAGAGTGATTTCAGTGTATGGTCCCATGTTCAATGCTTTGCAGCAGAGTGACTTAGACCTGGGTGACTGTGGCAATACCAGTGCCTATGAAGACAGCCATATGCTCTTCCAGCTACACATGAACAGAAACAATAGTCCTCGGGGCTGTTCTGTCTATTGGAAACATTCACCTACACAACAACAACACCGTGAGGAACGTTTATGTCATTTGGGTCTCCCTTAACCTCTTATCTGAGACAAGACAAGTCTGTCCCAAAGCCTTACAAAACCCAACGCCCCTCATCTCTGAGACTCTGATGACAGCCTGGGTTTAGGAAGCAACCACCACTTAAGTCAGGTTAGCTGGCAGACACATTACCTGTGATGTGTCCTTACGTGCAGTGCCGTCACTCCATAAGACATGAAGAGCCACTTTCACCACCGGCCAGATTTACCGCAAAATCACAAGGAATCTTCCCCTTCCCCTCACCTGCCATGACTTAATTATAGACCGCAGAGCTCTCCAGGAATGAAACGCTACTAACAGTGATCAGGGGATTCTGTGCTGTTGCCCAGAGTAAAAAGCAGTCTTTGTGGATAAGTTTTTCTAGATCAGCACCCTGAGCCTTCACCCAGGAGAAAGGCAACTTTGAGATGTGCTCCATAGTCTCCTACTTACCCAAGCTTTCAGGGAGGAGAAGTCAGGGAAGAAAAAGCTGTTTATGAGAAAAGGTGGGTTTTGTGGGAGCTTCTCAAGCCGCAGGACATAGCCTTTAGGGTATGTGATTATTTACTTCTGCTCTAGCTGTACTTTTAGCTTTCAGCAATGACAGCCACAGACCTTTTTTTAATTTAAAATTACTCAATGTTAACTGAAATAAGTTTTAACTTGAAATGCTAACTGACATCCAAGATGGGGAAGACTTTTTAAGCAGCGTTCACTAGCCAATCCTGAGAGGTCAGGCTAAAGCCAAAGGGCCCATTTCTTCAGCTTGTCACACATCGATCCATCCTGTTCATGCGGAGCTCTGCAGTCTTGACAGCTGCAGCTACTTCTAAAACTTCTTCTCATGAGATATTTACATCATTGTTTAGCAAATACCCACGGGTATTACAGCTTAAATATATATACTCCATCCTCAAATGAACATTGCATTTTCACTTTTTGCCTACACATTTACACACAGAAGTTGTTAAAAACTAAGAGCTTTTTGAGAAACTGGGAGGGAAACAGATTTATTAAATGTAAATTGATTATTTTTTTCAGAAAAAAATCCCAGCCAATCACATATAAGTGCTTTTAATTTTTTTAAAACAATTAGCCTTTGGTTGGATTGGCTTTTATCGCTTGTTGCTAACTCTTGGCTCCTCAGCCAATCAAACACAACCAACAACTGCTGTTCAGCTGATATTATATTATAGCACCAGTATCTTGTGGGTTTTGTGATGCTTTGCCTTGAATTATCCTGTGCACAGAAGTAGTGCTTTGGAACAAATGTCTCTGTTTTATTCACATCTCTCTACTCCATTGTCATATCGACAGGAAAAAGCCCTGAGGGAAGTGCATTCACTAAACCTATTATAAAAAACACAGACACAGAACAAAGCAAGAGACAAGAGCCAAAGACAACTGCTCTGGCACAGAGCATAAGGGGACGGGAGAGCCTTGGGCATCCCCACCCTCTTTCCTTGCATGACATTCCCTTATTTTTAAGGCACTCCTAAGAGTCCCCTTTCCAGCAAGCCCCAGCTCAGAGGGCAGAGTGCGGGGCAGGAGCTGTGTACCCACCATACATCACATTAGAAACAGTCTTGGCAATTTCCACCTGCCAGAGCTCGCCACAAGTACTGTGTTCTATTTGGTTCGTACCCCAGGGCACCTTAGGCCTGCCGGGCCCATCAGAATAGAAAAGGCATAAAAGAGCGCCGTCCTCTCTCCGCAGCACCACAGGTTTTACACTGTCACCGCAGGGCACAAAGCATGACACTGATCGCATACCGATCTTAAAGCGCGGGAGTGACTTACCTTGAGTGAAATTCACAGCTGACAGAGGATCCTGCCCAGACTTGTGCCCCACTTTGGCTCCATTCACGCCACTGAAACTGGTTTAAAGAAAGCAAAAAATAGGTCATCTCACTCTTTGGGAATATCTTCTTCCAGGAAAAACTAATTCACTAAACAACACATTGGATTTTTTTTTTTTTTAAACAAATTCAGCACAAGACCAGTACAGGCCCTCGCTGCCTATATCGACCCAGCTAAATGCAGACATTGAACTGAAATTCTTAGAACAGGAGCTTCTTTGAGGGTCAGTGGTGACAGAAAGATACAGTTCACCTGAATCTCACTTACACTCATTCGTCAGTGCCCAGATGGCTCTGCTGGAGGATCCAGCATTTCTAGGGTTTGTAGGCTCATATTCTATGACTCTACCAAGTTTCTTCTGCTGGAAAGAATATGATTCAAAGCAGCAGAGGCAAAGGGCTTGATCTACTTGGCCCGTGAGTCAAAAAAATCTTTTTAACCTGCTTTCTGCTCCTTTCTCTATGGCAACTGAGCCCATTTTCAGCAGCTCCTTGTTCACTTCCTGCTTTTGCATTTTCTAGAGCTCATAAATCTCACTTGACTGAGAGGTAGGGGGGACTTAGATTGCAATTTGCTGTATGATATGGACAATGGCTACTGCCCCATTTTGAAATCCGGCACACTTTTTTCTTGCTTCTTCCTCAAAGTGGAAAGAATGAAACACTTGTTCCTGCATGAGGCTGCAGCTCCTGACCTTTCAGGAACTCAGTGGGAACCAGGAACCGTTGCCAACCCAAAGGTGAGAAGCTGCTGATGTGCTGTGGAGAAGGAGTTGCAATGCTTCTGGAACCATCCCTCCAACTTTCCCTTCCCCTTCATTCTGTCCCTGATGAAATCCTAAGAGGATAAACTGTACTTGGCGACTTCCCAAGCAGTGTGAAGAATGGACTCCTCCCGCTCAGAGCCGTGTTCCCCGCTCGCTGGCACACTGAGACAAGCGTGCGGTTCACCGCCAGGTACAGTTAGTGCCTTTTGTGCTGTGGCGTCACTAAATGCCGCGCATTTATGGCCACCGCAAAGGCCTTTGTGCATGACACTGCTTCTTGAGTCAGCAGCGGGTCCCTGCTGTCTGCTGTTCTGGAGGCTGATCAGCCTCAAAAGGGAGATGAGAAGTTTTCCCCGTTTTTAGGAGAGTTCAATAAGCCGTGCTGTGCAGGACTGCTCAGGTGTTTCGTCTTTCTTTCCTTGTTTCCCTGTTCAACCCACACCCTGCAAACATGACGCTAATGCTCAAACAGAGCCACAGTTTATCTACAGATGCCCCTGGTGAGAAAATAACACGGCGAGCAGGTGCTGGTACCCACGGAAGTGGAAAGACGGGAGGGGCTCAGGCCACAGTTGGATCACTTGCCGGGGAAGAGTTGCACCGCTGTGCTTCAGGCACGAACACCACGCTGAAGATATGGCAGCCTGTAGCACAGAGGCACTTTCCTGGGAAACAAATGTCCTCCTGGTTTTACATCTCAGTGCGTCTTTCGAGTAACAAAATCCAACCACCACCAAACCATACCAGGACTATATACATTGTTGTGAGTGGTACTAAGTCCCAGCACCGCTCACTTGTAGAGCGCAAGACCGAACCTGCCCACATTTGTGGGGCCACAGTATTTCATCTGAACTAAGATGGGAAATAAGCAGCTCAGAGGTCCTCATTATATCACAGATGTCTGACACGGTATTTGAAACCTGGGACTACCCTTCTAAACAAAACATGGTCGTCAGTTAAAGCCCAGCAACACCCTTCAAAGAAAAGAAATGGCTGTTTATATTGTCATTCCACTGCAACAGAAGTGAGATTGGCAACTTTGTCACACAGCCCTGGTAAGTGTTTTCTTTCTCCTACAGATACTTTTCCTTTCCCAAAGCTTTCAGCATAGCCCATTTTCATGCTCTACTGTAAACTGGATCATGGTGTACCTTGTACAGTTTTTGCTATTTAAAAAGCTGTACCGAGAATATTATTATTTTACACACTATCCTTTCTCTTATCGTATCTCCTATTAGATCATAAAGAATAAAGAGTTGATCTCAGCTATCAAATAAACATAAAAGCCTGCTGCAAGTCTGAAGCAGGCTGAGGAACAGATATTCCACACAGATAAGCAGAGCTCTGAGTGATCTAAGCTGCAATAACCATCTTACAGTTAAGTGTAATGCATAATGTGCTGTTCAAACCACAAATTAGCAATAATGTTGAATCAGTTCAATTAAAAAAAAAATCAGAACTTTGCCTTAAAGAATGGCCTTCCTAATCAAATAAATGGTTTTCAATTCTGTGAAAAATCATTTTCTCTCCCAGCATTTTTAAGGACTACGGTTATTTTTCCATTTCCTGTGCAGATCTACATAAAACCTTTTCTTTTTTACATATATTAAAACCCAAACATTTCAGTTTTCAAAGGTTATCAGGGTTGGTCTGACTCTCCTTTCTGAAGAAAGGAGCAAGAACTATATTTAGGCCTCATCTTTCAGGCGCTCAAGTAAGGCCGGTTTTGTTTCCTTTTAATACCCATGGAACAGCAAGACAAGACAAAAATGACCTTACACTGATACAGTTATCTTGGGACGCCAGTGCTTCCACCTGTGCTTAGTTTAACAGAGGGGGCAATGCTAGGAAAGGGAATATATTGACTTTTCAGAGAACTCTACAATTAACTGCAACACTGAAAATGAATATCAAGCACAACTCTCCACTTTTTCCTTCCTTGCTTGCCTGGGAACAAACAGTGCTCTCATTCGGGATAAATCAACACCAAGCTAACACAGCACCATTTTGTCAGCGCGCTGTCGCAGCCTCATCACCATCGTGCTGACCAGAGCTGATCAATTTGCTTCGTCCTCATGTCACAGTGCCTCTCTACTACTCTGTCAGTAAGGAAACGAGGTCAAACAGATGAAAAGTTAATTCATACCTACTTTGAGACACCCTTATTCTGCCACAGAGATGTAAAGAAGCGCTACTGCAAACCAGAGCTGCGCCCAAGCTGTTCCACATGCTCTCTGCAGGAGGCATACTCCTGATTTACACCTAGTACCTGCCTGGTTCTGAGTGACACCTGCATGAAGGGCAACCATTTAGCAGCCCTCACCAGCCAGGTAAGAAGGCTGTTTATCACTGGTGTCCCCCAGTTACCAATCCAGTCAATTAAATACTTCACAGAGGTCATCCATCCCCAATATGGACCAAGCTCTGCACAGAGCAGTGGCAGAACCCAACAGACAGAGACTCAAGAACCAGAATATTTTCAAATAACCTGGTCATTGTTTTTATTGTCACTTCAAAGAGAATGAAAAGAAATCCCACACTATTTGATGCTCCTCAACCTATGCCACAATACATTACATCATAAATACAGCTCCTGGATATCCTTCTGCTAAAGTCACTGAAAAGCCCATGAGATTGGTGGGAGCTGTCAACTTCAAATCTGCAAGTAAGTTGTCTGCCAGCAGAGACAGGAGTTTGGAGACAAGCACCCACATGAGCTGGTACAATCAGATCAAGTGATCCTCCAAACCCTCTTTGCAGAGATTTTATCAGAGCTGGGCAGGCAACAGGCAGGCCGTGAGTCACTTGGCATGAGTCACACTACCATGAGCCCCTCCCAGCAGTATTAGGATTTCAGGTGGAAAATTACAGGTGTGTTGTAGACCAAGGTTGTGTAACAGGTCAGTCTGCATGGCTGCATTTCAGATACTTCCAACAGGTGTCTATGTGAATGGCTCAAGTATGGTGAAGGTGCAAGCACATCGGAAAAGCGGTTAAAATGAGAAGCACAACACCTTCATAGCAACAGGTGAGAAGAGAAGCACCTTACACAAATATCACTGTGATGATACACTACGATATTTGCAGCTGAACTTAACTTTCACTAGACAATGACCTGTCTCTATATGATATCCCGTACTCTGACCCACTGAAATGAAAGGCAAACGCCTCATCACACGCAGGGACTGCTTAGCATTGCTCCTCCTGGTCAACAGCACCACAGAAGAGTCAGACCAAAAGGCCCAATGCTGAGGCTACTGCACAGGTTTTTCTCAGAGCATTACATCATGTTAGTTCACTTCCTCAAGTATATTTCCTCTCCAGAGTCTGGCACTTCTGCCTTGAACACAGACTTCAGCACCACACAAACATGCCTTCCTCCTCTCCCCTGACTGTTCCGCTAGGTTTAAATCCAACCTCTGGGCGGCAGGCAGCACACAATGCAGACTCCCTCGCATTCCCATGTTAAAAAGAAGTGTCATTATCCATAGTCCTAGATAGAGACGTGGACATTAAAAACTACATCCACCTCAGTAGTTGGACTACGCTTCTCGGCTAGGCACTGAGCTCTGTTACTACTAAGACTGTAGAAGACCATTCCTAGCCAGGAAAAGGGGAAGGTGGGGGTAATCCCTACTGACTGCACTCTTCTTCCTCATTTTATTAATCCATCTTCTACTGCCATCTGCTCCTTCTTTTGATCTGTTGCATCCTTACAATGAGACTGCAAGCAACGATTGAACTAAGCATGGGAGGCCCTCCACATCCAAAATGACCAAGATTTGCCCCCCTCAGATATTTCTAGACAAACTGGTACAAAATACAATGCTGTGGCACTGGTTATAATTGACATATTTCAAGAACAGGCTCACATCACTTGAATCTGAACCAAACCACAGGGATGTGCCGAGTTCCATCCTGCCACGCTCCCTGTCTGCTGTATGGAAGGGTATTTATAAATGCCCCGTAGCTGGCTTGTCTTTCAGAGAAGGCGGCAAGGTCCAGTCCATCCGGTGTTGAAATTCTGCACAGCAGAAGCGGCACTGGGCTCCTAATGCCTTACAGATGATAACAGAGCTCGTTTTAGTTCTTAACCTTTTCCTTCATGGCAGCAAGAGACCATCTCAGCGTGAGTGAACATGCTGCACCGGCACAAAGAACGACCCCAGCTGCCAAGCTAATTGTGGAGACAGGAACGGCTGGTAGGAGGATAGGACAGGAGATGGGGTGTCTTCTATATCAGAGTTGACTGATGTCCTAAGCGAGCCACAAGAGGGGAATGTAACTTGTAGGATAAAGACCTTTCATTACCCAGTGCGGGGATCTTATCCTTGTAATGGAAAAATCTTGACAATCGTGAATAGGAGCATTCAGATTACAGGGAAGCTGGGGCTGGGTTTTTCAATACATCTTGTGCAACACACTCCAAACTCAACCAGTTTCTTCAATCTGAATTTACGAACAAAATCTTTGGGATTCACAAACTCCACCCTTCATTACTTATTGTCAGACTGAAGCTAATGCAACAAGAGCTGAACGGGTTCAAGAAGAACCTCTTTGCAATGACCCTCACCACTGGCACAAGTAAGTGCAAAGACTGAAACTCAGCTTGAGGGAGGTGCTGAGCGTGTCATTCCGGCAGGATAGGCAGGATTGCATTTGTGTGTGAAAAAAGGACCCCCCCGATTAGAAAAAACACCTTGAAATTTCTTTCAACCCAGCTATCTCTGCTAACTAGCAAATACCATTCAACTTTCTTTTCTTATTGGAGAAGTCTGCTTGGGCTGCTCCATGGATGTCTGCTTTTCCATCCAATTGAGGGTGGGGTTTGACACCCACTGTTTGCTTTTACGAGTTCTCAAGTCTACAGGGCAGCTCTTGTGGTTGTGTAAACCGGCCTAAATGTGATTTTGTGGCTAACTCGTACAGGCAGCAGACAGGAGATGTGGCAGTGACACGGTAAAAAGATACGGCAAACATTTTCCACATATTTCCATTATTCTGAGGGCACCGCAATTCTGGAATGTCCGTAGCTGAGACAGGTTCTCTATACGATTTACAGGAATACATAAACTCTTGAGGACCCACTGTCCTAAGCTCAAACACTTTGGAAAAATGAAAGTTTCAAAACTGAGCATGCATTTAGGGTAAAACTCACAAGTTTACAACTACTCATTTTTCAGAATTCTTTGAAGTCCTCTTTTACATCCACTGCTCTGGTTTGGAGTAAGCAGTAACAAAAAGGGAATGCAAATGGGAGTTGAGCCCTTTGGTTTTGTTATTGCTGTTTTGCTGGAACTAATATAATAAAAAGTAGCTCTTCAATGCAGAAGTTTCTTACATTAACTAACAGAGTTACAAAGAAAAGGAATTAAAGCTGTACAACACTTACCAAGCACTTTATTTGGTTTAATTTAAGCTGTAAGGGAAAGAAGAAAAAGAATAGAGTGGCAGAGGAAGAAAGGAAAACAAATGGAAAGAAACACAGAAATTTGTTTTGACTATCCCCTACATTAAATTGGCAAAAAGTACAAAAGCATTTGTGAAGATCTCAGAAGGAGATAGAATCGTCTTAGTTATGGTTTCTTGAGGCTTTCAGCTTCTTAGTGAGCAGCATTTGTTGTTTTCACCTCTTCCATTTGCCAAGAGAGAAGACTATGAGCTACTCAGCACGTAGGTAGGCTTCTTCCAATGCCTCTGTGCTGCTTGGGCAAACATCCCAAGACAGCTTGGAACAGACACCCTTGTCATATCTGAACAGGCATTGTTTGGACAACCAAGGACAAAATTTTTGTCTCTGCAGAATAAGTAATCTCATTTTTTCAGATATTACAAAAAAGAAAGGGAAAGAAAATCCCTTTTTCCCCACAGACTACAGATCTAGGTCTCACAGAATCCAACCACAGCTTTCAACTTCTGGGAATCACACAGACTCAGACTTATCGCAACGGTATCTGGAATATTTAACATCCCAACTATTCAGAAGAGTGAGGTAATGCTGTAGGAATTATTCCATTAACAAGTTAACAGTTTTAGGCAACTTTTTGTATTCATTTATAGTGGGTAAGACCAGAATTCAATCCTGTCTCTCTTGACTTGTCAGGTCAAATGGGGAGAAACATCCCTCAAAGTCAATAGCAACTGCAGGTCATGCATCCCTGAGGATGGCTTTAATCACACCACTTCTGTGCACCAAAAGACGAATATAAAAACAAGGTACCAAACCAGCACCTGCACAGGACAGTCAACTTCAGGAGGCCAAATGGTCCAAAGACACTGTGTATGGACTATAGGTGTCAAGCTGGGCTGCAGAGGAGGACCAGGCTTGTTGTCCTTGCCAATTATTAGATCACACTGGTGTCAGTCCCTCATGATTTCCCCTCTCCCCACCAAAATTCCCTGCTGGCCCCCTTGATCACTTGAAAATGCAAGGACAGAATGCTTTAATGAGCTGGAGGCAAGAATCGCTGGCCACTTCTGAAAGACCTATGACTTCTCACATCATCGGGTAAAAGCCTCCTCTGGGTAATGCACTTTTTATATTCGTTTTATCCCTCCAATGCATTGAGTCCATTGATTAATGGCAGCTTTCCAACGCTCTGCTTAGTTTTACTGCCAAGTCAGGATCATGCTGGGGGACAAATAAGTCAAGTCTATTAGAAAGAGAAAAATGCTGCAAAGAAAACCAAACTCAGCAGAGCTAAACCACGGATATCATGGCAAAATTCAAATCAGCAGAAGATATTTTTTTTCTTCAGATGGGCAATAATGCTCCTCCAGCTTTCTCCCATATATCTCTGATGCTCTCCAGGTCTGCAGCCAGAAGGAATGGGAAGTAAAATCTCTTTGCCCTAAATACTCATGTCTGATTAGGAGCCGAAAAAAGATACTAGCTTTGCCTGCTCTACTATCCCTTCTTCATTCCTTATGTTTCTGTCCAGTTGCATCTTCTATTTGCTGCTTGCTTCTTGCATTCTTTAACCCAATTCCAAAGAATTGCCCTTTCTGGGAATACCTTTCTGTGTACCACCATTAAGGGCTGAAGTTCATGTTTTAGCTGGTTGGTTTTTTGCTTATCTATTTGCATTTTCCTTTCATTTTCTAGCCTGAAAAGTTCAGCTTGTCCTATAGGTGAGCGTTCCTCAGTTCTGGCCTGGGATAACACTGCAATTTTCAAAACACTTTCAAGAAATTACTTCCTTTTCTCTTAACCCAAAAATTTCCTAACAAAATTTCAAGCTTGCTGCAAACCAACAGCTGGTTTGCAAAAGGATCCTAGCACCTCCTCTGACAAAGGCAGCTCTGCTAAACTTTGCTAACTTTCCTTCAACAATTTCATGACAAAGGCTCTCTTGTGAAGCCTCCAGCAAAATTATAGGCATTCTCAAAATACATCCTAAAACATATCCTAATCTTTTAGGAAAAAGGAATTAGGGGCACAGACACAAAGCTATTCTACTACAGCCACAACGTAGATCTGTGCCAGAATGGAGCAGAAAACGGCAGCAACTGGGAAGTGGAGAGGGAAGCTTCACCACAGCTCTACTGTGCAAGTTTTCGTTCTAAAAGATGCTGTGAAAAGGCTCTAAACTTAGTCAATTTGGTGAAGTCTCAGTTCTTAAACACCAGATACAGCCAAAGCTGGATATCTGCACAGCTCAGCAATCCTGAAACTCCCCATCTCCTGCAGCTGACTTGTAACTTGGCTATTGATTCTTAATTACGGCTGCTGACTGCTGCTTCCACTTTCTACTGCAACTTGCCCTCCTGTCTAGACTATTGGGTCAGGCTGTCCATAGCACCAACATGCATAAAATAAAATAAGACTGTGTCAGAGATTTAATTTACTCTTACTTTGCTACTGCAGGCTTCTCGGGCTTCTTTATAAAGCTCCTTTGGTTTCCATTTCTCCCTTTGAGAGACCGCTCCAGAATTTCACTCCTCTAGTGGTTGAAAATCTAATTTCCAGGCTAAGTTTATTAATAGCAAATTTGTACCAATTTGTCCTTGTGCCAGCATTGATCTTTATTATAAAGACCTTTTCTTCCCCTCTAGTATTTACTTTGGAATTAAGTGTTTACAGAGAGACATCACATTCCTCTTCCAGTCTTTGTTTTGCTCGGCAAAACAAACTCATCTCTCTTAGTTTTCTATCATCTGCTAAGCTTTCTGTCCCTTACTCATCCTCCCAGCCCTGCTCTGCACCTGCTCCTGCACGCATACATTTTTCTGACAGAACCGTACACAGTGTTCTTGGCACACTCTTGCATCTTGGTTTTGGATCTCCCTATTTGTAGCAGGACTGTCTCCTTGAAACTATCCTACAACCGTATCAGCCCTGACACTTCTCCACCATATGTTCCTACCGCCGTCAAAGTTCCTCTGCTGCCTCCAGCAGCCTCCTCAGCACTCGGCTCATTCCCTCCTCTGCTCCCACCTGCCAGCACCTCGTGCACATCATTCCCACACTGCCTGAGGACACACACGGCCCGAAGCTGGTGCCAGCACTCAGTCCCGCGCCCTCTGTGCCTCTGTAGGGCTCTCCCACACACAATGCAGGGGCCAGTCACACTGCCCTGCTCCCCAACTTTAAACAAACAAACTGCCACAGAAGATGCCATGATCCTATGCCTCCTTCCCGTGTTGGTAGACTCTTCTGAACACCACTGACTCTCTGGCTTTCAACCCTGGATCTTGTGTAGCTTAGTCAGTGGTCACCAGAAGGACAGAGCCTCCCTTAGGCCCTCAAGTCTAAGACCTCTGCCCTATTCAGAGGTACACAGCCCTTCCCTAGACTCTACTACCTCCAAAATGAAGCCAAACAACCCCTTCAGAACAGCCAGATACATCCACTGAACCTTCCCTGCTGCCATGAACAACAGGAACATCCTTCTCTTAACATGGGCCAGTTCTCCAGTTCCCTGCTCACGGGCAAAATTCCTGATGACGTCATTACACTGGTGCTGCCCTGTAGCTTCTGGTGTCCCACATGTAGCCAGGGTGTCTCACAGATTACAGCCTTGTGCCTAACCTTTCAAAGATCCACTTTCAGCATAAACTCAGACAGGGCAAAAACGGCATACAAAATACCGTTTAAGATCAAGCAAAGGCATTTTCATGCTTGCATAAAGAATCAATTTGGGTGTAGCTAAACCCAGACCTTAGCCTAGGGAATAAAGAATTCTTCCGTTTTCCAACCCGCAATCTAATTCTGTGAATTGAAGCAAGCGGGGACATCTGTTGTCTTGTGGAAATAAAAATTCAGAGGAGCACACCCATGGGAACTTGTCCAGTGCTATTTCAGTGGCATGGTTCCAGAAACTGCCCTCATACCCTGTCTTCACTCATGCACTGCTCCCAGATCCTTGCAGTAATAATGGCCTTAAGGTCGCACAGCATAAACCAGTTCATAAAGTCTGCTTGTTCTACAGAAACTCAAAAACTGTCACTCATATTTTTACCACTGCATTTGCAAGAAAGCTGTCAGCATCTTTATTTCTGACTTCTGGAGAGCTTAGCCCTCCCTGTTAGGTAAGAGCTTCTTTCACTGATACTATTAAGAAAAAGAAAAAGGAAGTCTTTAAATCAATGGCGTGGGGTGAACATGGCAGCTATGTTTCGCTAAGAGCAGACCAGTTTCGGCAGCACGCTGCTGACGCACACTTCTCTGCTGGGATACTTTACATCTTCAAACTATCGATGTCTGGATTGTGTATCAATCCAACAAAAATATCCTACTTATAAAACCCACTTCAGTCTTGCTCTTCCACTGAGGATGCTATTCCCAAATTGAACATGTTTACTTAAAACAAGCAAGGAAGCTGTTTCTAAAGTATCAGTTTGTTTTAACTGTATGGTGTAATAGTTGCACGGATTTAATTTAAGACTGATGAACTCTTTACCTGTGCTGTGAGCCACAATGGAATTTGGTTCCCCAAACTGTGGCTTCCCACCAGTGTCTCAGTGATGACTGCTGACAGGTAACCACAGAAACACCTTCCTCCACAAGAGCAGCAAAGGCCCACCCACTAGTCATCAAATCTCAACGCAAAGCATGACAGGAAAGGAAACTTTGGCTCTATTAATTCTGCGGCCTCCCAGTCATGCATGCTATCTTCCCTGCTCAGGCCACCCTGGGTTTTTTTGGAACACATTTGTGTTGCTTGTTTGGGCAGCACCTTGGAATAGAGAAAGAGGCATGACAACATTTGCCATTTCCTCCGCGCGGAGGGAGGCCTCCGTGGACGAGGCCCAACAGTGAGAGCACGCTGTCCTCTCCCCCTGCGAGGGGCAGGGAAGACAGCAGCTGCCTGAACAGCACGCTCCTGCCTCAGGATAAGGAGGATTATTTCACACCTGACGTGATGTGTTACAAGCAGTACAAAAGCAGCGTAGGAGCCAGAGAAGGGCAGATTGTGCAACGAAGGAATTTTTAGGAATTTCACTATGGAGACTGAAGTCCTAGTGAGAAACACCAAAGTTGTCTCTACTCACAATGCCAAGGAGCATAACAAAGAATGTCTTTGCTGGGACAGAAAGACATCTAGTAGAAAAGCACCATCAAAACATCCTCTTGGGAAGAACTTCTTTTAAGAACAGATTTTTTTTCCATTTGTTTTTGAAAGAGCATTGATTTTGATAAAAGTTCCTGCCAAAGCTACTTGGAACAGCTTTGTTTCTGGCAGTTCAGAAGCTCTATTTCTGAACTTCCTAACTGTACATATTTTATCATAGAGGGTTTTATCCCACATGCATCGTTATTACCTTGCCCTAACATGACAGAAGTGGTGAAATATTTTATTACTTTTTAGATCATTAAGATGAATCGCTACTTACTACAGAATGAAATGTTACCTGCTTTTCTAGATAAAGGCGTTCCCGGGTGTGTAATGGCATTGCCAGACTTTCATTACGTCGCAAACAAGGGACTTCTTGTTCTAGAGAATAAGATAAGATGTTTCAGTCATACTAAGCAGCAGCTGCTCTTATCAATTTAAAAAAAAAAAAAAGAGGTAACTAAATACCATGCTTTCTTATATAATATACATACTGTGACCTACTACTAATCTTTACTTAGCAAATCTGCAGCAAGCATAAGCCGTACAACAAGTTAAAATGGATATAACTCAAAACAAAAATTCAGAAATCCCAATGCAAAACATTTCTAAAACTCAAAATCTGGGACACCGTGTTCTCACAGGAAGTTTTAAAAGTAAGTTATTCAATTCTGATTAAAGAGGGGAAAAAAAAAAAAACCCAAACAAGCTTTACAGTGTCAGAACTTCCCAGGAAAGGGCAATTCTGAGTTAGGCTAATGCATGTTAATTCTGAGAAGCCTGAGCAGGATTTTTTTTGCTCAGGACAAAGTCCAAGAGGATCACGACAGAGGGAATTCTGCAGGGATCCATGGCACGGTAAGGTTATGGGACGTCTGGCACAGCAGGATGTGAGAGCGCTCCAGGGCTGAGCAGAGCTTTGGTGGAGGAGTAAGATACTGCCAGATGAGAAAACCAAGGAAAAAGGGGCTGCCTTCACTCTTCTGCCCGCTGTCTGCAGAAAAGCAGCAGGTCAGACCTTGAGAGGGCAAAGTGTCATGCTCCTGTGCAGGATGTACACCGCTATCCATAAATGGATGCTCAAGGGTCTACTGGCGAGTGCCCACACCTTCTAGAGGAGTGCTCAGGAAAATGCATGCCATCAGCAGTGGTATGGTGCCTCCCTTCTTGCTTTTCCACACTCTGCACAAGCACAGGAGGGTGCTCACAAGCACCAACTGCTGCAAAGACAGGATTTCAAGCAGGTTTTCGGTCAGGACACCAACAACAGGCTACAGGCCATTCATTTGGATGCGTTCATATTTTAATTTTTGTGCTCATGACTCATGACCTTTCATGCTCATGACCTACCCTGGCCTTAATCCCGGCCCTACTTAGTAACTAAGTTACTTAATTACTAAATTAAATACTTAATTTATTTAATACTTGACTAATTTCATTAAATTATCCAGCTTTCACAAGTTACAAAGGCCACCTCTCCCAAGACAGAATTTTCATTCTTAAAGTATTTATGCCCCTTTTTGTCCTGAAATAGGCAACGATGGCTGGAAAAGCCAGAATAAATGAGTAACTACCTCCCTCCATACTCTTGGCTTTATTGCTGGTCAATAGGGCACACAATCAAGCCCTGAAGCAGAACAGATGATATATTTGCTGGGTTTATGGAACTTACCACGGAGTTTATTGCACAATTCAGAATCTGCATCACATGTGTGTGTGTGTGTGTGTGCGCGTGCATGCGTTGCTGAGGTGGAAAAAGTTGTGATACTGAACAAGGGGCTACTGTCTGCTGACAGAAACGAGACAAAAAACTCACTGACCTGGAAGCTGAAGTACAAAATCTGCTTTCAGCCTGAGTGCCCCCTGCCCATACACATTAAATGAAGAAGCCTCGTTTGAGCAAAGTACGATCTCAATCTACTCTTCTCAAGCAAAGAGAACACATGCCAGCACCATGACTCCCACCCCAACCAACCCCATCAGCAGCAAAATCGCATGAAGGACAATGCAAGACTAAACTGCCTTTTAGGTTAGAATTTTTCTGTTGCAAGCTTACTCCAAATTATCAAACGTAAAGAAATTTATTCATGCAAGCCAACAATACTGGCAGGGGGAGAATTACACAAGATATTGTCAGGGGAATAGAGTACTGAAAGCTTAGAGAGAGATGGAGCAACCTGTGAGAAAAGCTTCTATCACTACAGCAATACAAACACACCATGAACTGCAAAGGCTCAGAGCAGGACTCCAGAGAAGCAGCAAGCTCGAAGTCAAAAGAGCTGGCGAGAAGGTCACTCCCAGGTAAATGGCAGAGCAATATGGATAAGGAGAAAAGATTTATCAGCTTAACAGCCTCCAGTCCCTGGAAAGGCTTAAATCAATGACTGGATGCTTGTTTCACAGAATAGAAATACCACTTATCAGCAGGTGAGCCAACTTCCACCCAACTGGAGTGAGTGGGATGACTCCACTGAGGTCAACAGAGTTGTAACTGCTTACTCTGGATTTAGAGCTGGAACATCAAAGCACTATGCAAACCTAAGTAATTAATCATAAACCAAATGCCAGGCCAGGAATTTTGTAATAATTCATGCCTTTTTCAACAACCCAGGCAACTGTATTCACATTCTAGACAGCCTTAGATGAGTATTTCAGATAAACAATAAGGATTTTGATGGCAGAAGCCATTCTTCTACCAGCACTGCTGGGTACTGCAGCTCTTGCAGCAGCTCGGGTCGCCAAGTAAGGGCTCCACCGCAGTAGGCACTATGCTGTCAAGTTGATGGGCCCTGCTGCACCCGTGCTATAGCATATATGCAAAACACAGGAGACAAGCTAATCATCAAGAATGGAAGAGGCAGATAGGCAGCTAAAACTACAGACAGCAGAAAGCACAGAGTGAAATTCAAAATCTCCGATGTAAGTATTGCTGAAGACATCCCACTAGAAGCAGAGTTCTGCCTCTCATACACTCGGGCAAGTGACATCTTTGTGACACCCTTTGAGCAGTGCTCTGCCCTCCGTGGAAAAAGGCTCCTCAGTGTGCTGTGCTTGGTCCACTGTGGTCCACCAGAAAGCCATCCATGCTGGAGAAGGGGCTCCATTCACTCTCTGAAGTACAGACATTAAACAGAGATGCTCAGAGTTTGCCTCCTATATACAACTTGTACCTTATGGAGACTCAGCCCCACACTTCTACTTACCATTTCAGAGTGGCAAAGCAGGAATGTGGCAGCACAGGCCATCCTTCCTAAAACCTCAGCTTCATTTGAACACACCCTTTCCCAAGAATCTTGTCTTCTCCAGACGAACTTCATGTAATGGTTTCTTCACCACTCCCTTCCTCCTCCATCACATCTGTCATTTGCCTATGTCCAGGTTGCGCAGTGTTTAGTAATGGCTGTGCCAGTAACACAAACTATGAAAACTACCCTCATGCCATATTCAAGACTGGGGCTCCCCAAACTGACCATTTCTCTGGTCACACTCTCCCATCTTCTCTTTGTGCAAACAGGAAGGAATAATAACCACTTCCTACTCCCCAGGCACTATCATCCTCCCAGGTGACATCTGGGATGCCTATACTATGTAAAGAACCAGAAAAGGGAGAAACAAGTACAGCTAGAGCTAGGTTGCAAGAACTGCCACGAAGGGCATTCAAGCTCTTTCTGTGACTCTGCCATGGCTTTTCCTTTGCTGTGCACCTCAGTTTCTTGCCACACACATTTAGCCCTGGATATTTAGATGGCAAACTCTTCTTCGCCATGCTGCAAATTCCAAGCTGGGAGCTGAGAATCCCTGCAATGTCTCCTGATGCCCCCTGCAATGTGCAGGATCAGAACATCCCAGCTGTCACAAAAGAAAGGATGAAGCCTGAGACTATTTATGCAGCCCTTTGAAGCAACCTGAACCCAGGGAAAATATTTAATGGGGACAAGGACCTTTCCTCCCCAGGCAGCAGCTTGTTCACGTGCAGTTGTTCTAACACCACCTATCCTGTGGTAACCTTGCTCATGTAGCCACGGTTATCACCATAACACTGGCAGGGTAGCTGCAACTGAAATGGCATGTTGATGTCCACTCTGCCCAAAATGCTGGGATGAGCATGCAAGACACAGAAGAAGGACCATTCAGGTTTGCTGGTGAAGGGAGAAGATAAAGCAGATCTTAAGAGCTAGAAGCTGCCACCTAAACAAAGCTACAGTTCTGATATCAACCACACAAAGGAGACAAACCACGCAGCCCACAACATGTGGCAGCACTTCTCTCCACCACATACATATTCAATGCTCATGCACTGTAAAAGCACCACTTGCTTTTGTGAACAGGATGCACTTTCTCAGCACTCTGAGAATGCTGGTTTGTCTGTGCAACACGCTCTCATCATGCTCAGATATGCGCTTGCTGCAGAAGAACTAGTGCCGGTACTTTGGCTTGCTCCCACATCCTTTGGTTTTGCATTGGCAGCACTGGAAATCAGCAAAGCAAATCTGATCTTATGCTGCAGCAGGGTGGTGTGCCCTGCCATTAAGAAGCAGATGAGATGGATTTCATAAAAGTTGGCTCATTGTTTGCTCCTTCTGGATGTAATTGAAGAAGAGGTTGCCATAGGACAGTCACAGTTCTCTCTCAAGTAACCGAGTACCCCACATCCTCTATATAAGGTACTCCTACAACAGGCTGTAAGACAGCAAAGGGCTGTCTTGTTCCAACCATAACAGTAGGGAACAGAGTAAGCAATAATCCACTCAAGGTCAGGCCTGCAGTTTGTCACACAGCAGGGATATGAATCCAGATTTGGTGAATCCCAGTACAGGATGGAACCACTGGCAACTTTACAGCAAATGCAGCGTTAAACCTCCCAAAGGGAGCAAAGTGGAATGACAGCTTATTTGCCTCTGACCTGGCAATAGCAGACGGAGAAGGGAGTGCAAGTCACACCTGCTTTTGGGCACAGCTGGAATTACTCAGGCCCCGCTCCTGGGCAGGAACTGCTTCAAACAGGTTCCCCCTTCTTTGTCATCCCTACCCACTCAGTCCCCACAGTGAAATCCACAGGCATGTGGATTTTTCCTCCGGCATGAAAGAAAGAAAATCTAAAGCAGTTTGCTCAAGAGCATATCCCTTGAAAAACAGCTGATTTCGCAAACACTCCAGTGCATCTGCACACACCGTGTTCCCCAAAGGCCTGATCCCAGGATCCAGCCCAGAAAGGAAACCATCATGGTACTCAGTTCAGCACAGCAGACGTAGGTTAGCATGGTCACGCCTCTTACTACTAGCATGTTCCTTGGTCCGCTCTACTCCTTCTACCTAGAGGGTAACATAACCTTTATGTACCCTCTCCGGAGGGGATCAAAACCCCCAAGCAACATGAGCAGGCAATTTAGCAAACCACTTTAGTCTACCCTGAAAAGGCTGTTTTGCCAGACCCACTGTGGCAGTGATGGGCGAGACCAGAGAGCGCAGGGGCAGAGAGATCATACAGGTCAGTATCCCGCAAGACACCACCTCCTGCCTGCAGGCACGCTTACAAGAGACCACCTCAGGCCAGAGGGCAAATCTTGGGAACAATTCAAATGCAGACTCTGAACCCTGGGCATGTCAGCCTAAGCCCGGCTGGCACAACCAGAGAGGTGACTGCAAGGCAGGAGAAGGCTGGGTACAGGTCTGATTCTGCAACTAGGGGACTTTTTAGAACATCCTTGAAGCTACAGTAACTTCTGCTACCTGTCCCAATTGCAACAGGTGAATGCAGAGCATGCTTTGGCCATGACCCCAGCACTGCAGGGTGGCAGCATGTAAATAGCTTCCTGCGTTCACCAGGGACTGGATGGACCATGCTGAGATTTGCAAGCAGCCGCCAGGCAACAGAAACAGAAAAGGACCATGATATGACACTCCACAGGGAAGAACATCTGAAACTTCCAACTCTTAACTCAAAGCATATCAAAACATCTATGGAATAGAAAATAGGTTGGAAACTGGATAAAGTCTCTCTTGGTATCTCATCATCTCCTTGACTGTGAGAGAAGCCTTCTCTCACTGGGTATTTGTCCCTCTGGATGCAACCCAGAGTAGAAATAGTAGTTCATTAAAACTTAAATACAGCTTTTGAAAACTTGCCCAGACAAACAAAATGTTAATGCAAGTTTTGGCTTGCTCTTCACTGCTTTGGAAATGACTCCTCCCCTATAACAAGATGAGCTGTAGCAGCTCTGTTATTCCAATCACCACAGGCACAAGTATCACAGAATCACAGAATGGTCAGGGTTGCAAGGGACCTCTGGAGATCATCTAGTCCAACCCCCCTGCCAGAGCAGGGTCACCTACAGCAGTTGCACAGGACAGTGTCCAGGCGGGTTTGGAATGTCTCCAGAGTGGGAGACTCCCCCACCTCTCTGGGCAGCCTGTGCCAGTGCTCTGCCACCCTCAAAGTAAAGAAGTTCCTCCTCATGTTAAGATGGAACTTCCTATATTCAGGTTTGTGCCCATTACCTCTTGTCCTGTTACTGGGCACCACTGAAAAAAAGACTGTTCCCATCCCCCTGGCACCCTCCCTTTAAGTATTTATAAGCATTAATAAGATCCCCCCTCAGTCTTCTTTTCTCTAGACTAAAAAGACCCAAGGCCCTCAGTCTTTCCTCATAAGAGAGATGCTCCAATCCCCTAATCATCTTTGTAGCCCTTTGCTGGATCCTCTCCAGCAGTTCCCTGTCCTTCTTGAACTGGGAGCCCAGAACTGGACACAATACTCCAGACGCAGCCTCACCAGTGCAGAGTAGAGGGGAAGGATGACCTCCCTTGAGCTGCTGGCCACACTCTTCTTGATGCACCCCAGGATGCCATTGGCCTTCTTGGCCACCAGGGCACATTGCTGGCTCCTGGTCATCCTGTTGTCCACCAGGACTCCCAGGTCCCTTTCCACAGAGCTGCTCTCCAGGAGGTCAGCCCCCAACCTGTACTGATGCATGGGGTTATTCCTCCCCAGGTGCAGTACCCTACACTTGCCCTTGTTGAATTTCATAAGGTTTCTCTCCGCCCAACTCTCCAGCCTGTCCAGGTCATGCTGTGTGGTGGCACAGCCTTCCGGCGTGTCAGTCACTCCTCCCAGTTTTGTGTCATCAGCAAACTTGCTGATGGTACATTCTATCCCTTCATCCAGGTCATTGATGAATATATTGAACAGGACTGGACCCAGTACTGACCCCTGAAGGACACCACTCATTACTGACCTTCAACTAACCACTAACTACACCACTAACCACAACCCTCTGAGCTCTATCTGCCAGCCACTGTTCAATCCACCCCACTCTCCATTCATCTAACCCACACTTCCTAAGCTTGCCTGTGAGGATGATGTGGGAGACAGTGTCAAAAGCCCTGCTGAAGTCAAGGTAGACAACATCCACTGCCCTCCCCTCATCCACCCATCCAGTCACGCCATCATAGAAGGCTATCAGATTAGTCAGACATGACTTCCCCTTGCTGAATCCATGTTGACTACTTCTGATAACCTTCTTTTCCTCCAGATGCTTTGAGATGACACCCAGAACAAGCTGCTCCATCATCTTTCCAGGGATGGAGGTGACACTGACCAGCCTGTAGTTTCCCGGGTCATCCTTCTTGCCCTTTTTGAAGACTGGAGTGACATTGGCTTTCCTCCAGTCCTCAGGCACCTCACCTGTTCTCAAGGACCTTTCAAAGATGATGGAGAGCGGCTCAGCAATGACTTCCCCCAGCTCTCTCAGCACCCACGGGTGCATCCCATCAGGCCCCATGGACTTGTGGATATCCAGTTTACCTAACTGATCTCTAACTTGCTCCTCATCAACCAAGGGGAAGTCTTGCTTCCTCCAGACTTTCTCTGTTACCTGCAAAGTCTGGGACTCCCGAGGGCTGGCCCGAGCAGTGAAGACAGAAGCAAAGAAGGCATTCAGCAATTCCGCCTTCTCTGCATCATCTGTCACCACGGCACCCGTCTCGTTCAACAGTGGGCCCACATTTTCCCTAGTTTTCCTTTTGTCTCTTATATACTTAAAGAAACCCGTATCACCTGCAACGTCTGAAGCACGCTACCCTTCAGCACACCCGGTCCCCCTCTACATCTCTCAAGCAGGGAGGGAAGGATGTGCAAGCAGCCTACAGAAACAACACGATGTTGGTGTTCATGAAAAAAAACTCAGAAACAAAGAGTGTGAGGAAACACAGGAACAGACTGCCACATGGAAGCTGCTCTAAGAAGAGAATCAGCTGTTCTCCACCTCAGGACAGGAGAAGTACTTAGCTTTAATGGCAGCAAGGAAGACTAGGTACGAAGGATAACTTTCTAGCAGGAAGAACACCACCACACCAGAATAGATTGCATGCAAAAGTCCTTATCAGCTTTGGAGGCCTTTTAGATCAGGTTGGGCAAACATTTGTCAGGAATGATGTAAGCCAAGTTGATTCTTACTTGGACAGGGAAATTAAGCTAGATGACTGTCAAACTCTCTTCCAAGCCATTTTGATCTATGGCCCTGCATCAAGGAACTGAGTGCCAGCCAGTAATCCACACACATTCAGTCACCTGGGACCCCAGAGATCTCCTGTGTCACCCTACTAGAGTCACTCGGTATCTGTCAGTTCCTCCCCTGGAAAGAAGTCTCATCCCTACAAGAGCACAGGCTCAGCTGAGAGCACTGTGAGGACAAGCACATTCCTTAGACTCTCTAAGGTCCCTCAGAAAGTCCTTTTCACCCCACATCTTGGGCGGAAGACTGAAAGCAGGTGGTACTTGCACTTCAGGGTGCTTACATTGAAATTACACAAGAACATGAATAGTAATGTCCTCCAGCACACTAGGTTGTCCAAAACCATGGATTAATGCAGGCTTCAGGCATCCCGTTAACAGTATGAGGTACAACCCCAGTCCCGTATCACAGCCGCAAGGTCCCCTCCCAGCTTCCCCACACGAGCTCTGCACCAAAGCTGTTTTACCAGCACAAGAACAGAGGTTAAAGCCCCACTTTGCAGCTGCATCTACACCGAAGCCCTCTGTTGACCCGAGTTCTCTCACCATGCTCCCCACACAGCGGGAAGCCTGCGGCAGGACTGCTCTCCAGTGCAGACACAGCTAAGCTGGGACCACAGCACCATCTGCAGGGCTCTGCCGAAGACCAAGCTTTTACCAATTCCTCCTTGGGAAAGGGCAGCGTGATCCTAGTGGATACTTCGCACCTGGTAACTCTCCAAAGCACAGACATGAGCACACATGCACATAACCACACTCTTCAGAGTCCTGGATGAAAACAAAGCCCCTCTCTGAAAGCATCACTTTAGGAAACAAATCACCATTTTGACACCATTCCAGAGACCCAGCAAGTCTCTGAAAATTAAACGTATGTCAGATACTGGATTACGTAAAATGCCGACCGTCAGCCTTCTGTGGGTCAGGGAGCAGCTATGCGGCTGCAGAGAGCTCACGTGTGTGGTATATTGCTGGCATCAGCTGAGTCTCCCACTCACGGGCACCAAAGACAACACAGACATGGTCTAGTGCTTCAGCAAGGGTGCTGGGAGCGCCTGTGGTTCCTTAAAACCACCATCTCCAAAAAGCTCTGCAGTGCTTCTGTACCAAAATGAGCCTGGGCCAATATGCATAAAGCACTGAAGAACACATTGTACTACACCAGCACATTCCCTCAGATGCAACCCTGACAAATAAATCCAGCCTCTTGGGAAGAAGAACAATTTTTCTCCTTTCTTGTCTTTATGAGAAGGTCAGAAGCACCATGTGATTTTCCGAGACATATAACCACTACACAGCGCAAACCCACAGAAATGCAAGCATTTTTATTATTGCTTTAGCTATAAATATAGGAATTTAACACTTGTCCTACTGGATTAGACCAAGAGTCTGTCTCACAAAGAAAGCGTCCTGCTCAGAGCTCTGCCCAGTGATTGATTGGTGCTTCCCAAAAGAGGCACGCTGCTTTCTGCAGCCCAGCCACCAGCGCTCTCAGAGGGACGTTAACTCTAGCCTGCTGCAGGGAACCAGCCTGCCCCTTGAAGGATGAAATATGATGCTGTTTAACACTTTCATAAGCCAGTAAACTATCCAGCTTTTAAAGTATCCTGCAGAAGCTGTGCCTGTTGCTCAGTTTCATACACAAACACTGCCAACACCCAGATGAAGTCTGTGAGCTGTTTAAAAATTAAATTTAAAGAAATAAGTCTGACAAACTGAACTTTTAAAAAAGACTCTAAACTATTATTTAAGAAAACCCCAAACAAAACATCACCTTTTTGACTACTATTTTCACTCACAGCTCCAGCAGGAAAAATTGCCAGAAATCAGCTGTGCTGGAACTTTATTTCCAAACCTAGGATCAAGTGCACTTTAATTAAATTTTTTAGTTCTCTCCTTCCCTAGATTTCCTCTACTGTGTTTAACCAGGGCAGGTACTGCAGAGTCCAGAGAAGGCTCAGAACATCAAGAAAAGAGTATAGGGGACATGGCAACTACTGGGGTGCATAAAGCAGTGGGGAGGATAAATGCAGGGCTGAGTGGTACAATGGGGCAAAAGGCCAGTCTGTGAACAGAGCTGTAAAAGTTCAGAGGGCGGGGAGAGGATCCAACCGGAGACCTGAGCGCTGGTACATCAGAGAGCACTCAGGTATCTGTGGAAAAGCAGGGCCAGTGTTTGAGTTAAAAAGCGAATGAAAGAGTAGGGAGCGTGAGTGTGGGAGAGGCAGAGGGGAAAGGGACTAGATGTGTTAGTGCTCATGAACGTGCTGCAGCCTTCCAAACAGATGCAGTTTGCTGATGCAGCTCCTACCTAATGGTTCTGGCTATGCACTCCCGGTTCAGCCTGGACAGAGAGCCTGATAGCACCTCTCACTGTCTGGACACTTCCACCCCTACCGAGCGCTCACCTCCACTGGCCCAGCAACCACTTCCATTCAGACTGGTAGAGCAGATCCTTTGGTTCGCTCCCTTTCCTTCCTTCCCTGGCTAGCTACGGTCAGGAAGGGAACTTGCAACACCAGAAAGAGCAGCAACAACAAGCAGCAGCATGAATTTAATCCTTCCATTATTTATAACGTCGTGATGTTGACTGTCCGTTTCAGGGACTTTTCTCAGTGTTGTTTCAGGCAGCCCTACTCTGTGTCATCCTTCCCAAAGAAACAGACCTCAGCTATTCCCACGGCTGTCAAGAGACTGGGTCCTACTTCAAACTTATCCTGTTGTCAAATTTTGTTCAAGTCATTTCATCTCCTGTTTTTCAACTTCTCCATCTGCAAAACCGGAGTAGTGATTCCAGCTTTCTTTGTAAAGTCTTGCATTTAAAAGCCTTACATGGAAGTCAGGCATTTCTATTACTATCAGAAGCAATGTGCAGGTGCCAGATGTGTATTCAGGCCTGCTAGCATGTTTGAAAACGTAATTGAACAGCAATTCTTGTGAGGACACTTATCAGACGCACTATCTTTATTACAATGTTTTGATTGTTCCTGGCAGCATCCACCAAGGTCAGGTGTCAGGTGCTATAGATTCAGACGGTGTAACACATGCACTGATCCTTCAACAACATATCACTCAGCAGGATTGGGAAATGAAGGCTGCTTTGCGGTTGGAGATCTACTCCAGAGCATCAGGATCCTGCAAAAGAACTGAATTTGAAACGTGCAGGTTAATCATGTCCCATTATATCAGCAAATCCATGTGATGATATAAACCAGAGTTTGGATCTATCATATAATCTGGTCACATTCTATATAAATTCACCTCAAGGGCAAAAGAAAAAAAAAAAGTGAAATTCTTTCTAGGTAAAATGGGTGATCTGACATGTTAAGATGTCATATTTTTAAGGAAACATCTGGAGTTGTGAACTCTTCCATATTGGGTCCTGAGATTAAGGAGTCATTTTAGCAGAGCAAACTAAAAAGTTGCATGTAGATCTCTGAGAAAGGCGAAACACTTCTAAATGCTCTGCTGAACTTCTGCATCTCTGGATGAAGTCTGTATCAGGAAACGAGCAGGCCTCCTGCTGCACAGAGAGTTCAGTGCACTGGGGAACAGAGATTCCTTTTGCCACGCAGAGTTTTCAACAAGCTGTTCAGCAGGGCTCACCAGCAAAAAGCATACTGCAAGACGACTTATTTCTGGTACAGTTGTCATCTGCTTTGGTTTCGGATGTGCAGAAACCTAGGCCTGTGGGAGAAAAATGACCAGAGCTTGAAGTCTTGCTAGGGAGAACGTGCCTCTACTTTCATCCTATAAAAGCAGCAATTTTCCAATGGTGATAATCTTACCAGAGCCAGTCACCTCATCAGAAATGCTTACGTGCATCAAAACTCTGATTCGGAAACACTTGCCAGGCTATCTCAGGATATGAGGAGGTTGAGATACTTGAAGGGAGTCCCTGTTTAAGATTGGCTTCAGCTGTGGACTTTGTCTGGCTGAGTTCACTCAATACATCCAGGTGCAGCGATGCAATCTACAAAGGACACAGACCTATACCTGAAGCAAAAGTCTGAAAGTAAGAGACTTACTTGCCACAGAAGTCCTTGTGAATGGCATGAAGAACGAGTAGTAAGTTGGGGTGTGCCTGTAGCCAATTCTCTACCATATTTGGGTGTCTGGGATCAACTTCCAGAAACACACTCCTGAAAAGACACATTTGGGAATAGAAAGTGGGGATATGCACATATTAGGTTGCTAAACTGATAAAAATTAAGGTCTATCTTTCTGGTTTACTCCTATCAGTGCAGGAAAAGAGGTCAGCAAACACACTGCAGTCCAATAATCCTAAAACAGATCACAGCTGTCCATTTAAGATGCAGATCCCAACTGCTTCCTTCAGGGGGAGAAAATGTTGATCTTGGAGGGAATTCTCATGGTACTGCTCTGTGTAAGCAGTTAAACCCTTGTATTGAGATGTAAGGATCCTTTTTGAACCCCATAGAGATACCGCCAGCTCTGTCTTTCTGAGGCCCCCAAATATTTAAGGCCAAGATGAAGTTTTATGATGTAAATTCATGAACACTGAGCACTGGACTGGCAGCATGAAGTTCCTCTTTGTGTAAGCAGGGTGACATTAAATCCCAGTAGCAAGAGTCATAAAGTACAAGTTAGTACACACATTTTCCCACAGTAAATGTCTCCATAAATCAGTTCTGAAAACACCACCAGCATTCAGACCTAGAGGACTGTACAAAGAGAGTGCAGCAGGGATAAGGAAACTAATCGGGCAACCTCAGTGCACCAGGACTTGGCCTGGATCCTGCAGGGCTATTTCCATCTCGGCTGTAGCTGGGCTTTATGACACCGGCTCATTTCTGAGTCTTCACTCCCACGACAAGACAGAACCACCCTAGCTTACAGGCACGGGGAGACGATGGAACTGGTTACAGCCTGTGACAGCACAGCAAAATACAAGTTTCACAGGCAAAGAACAGAGGCCAAGTCCCAATCATAAGCTCTCCTGAGAATTCCTAAAACATCCCACACTGAAAACTCCATATAAATTCACCAAACTAACTACAAGCTGGGTGTGGATCTCATTCCTGACCTTAAAAACCTTCCACTCCTCAACGGGAGCTCCACCTTATAAAACAAGCAAAAAGGGAAGGAAAAAAAAAATAATCCTAACAAACAATCCCACGGGACCAATCATTGTTGCTGGGAAGTTCTGAGGAGCATCTTCTGCTCTTGTGGTCATGCAAAGCATGAGGAATGAGTTCTTATGCATGCAGTATGCCTCTCAATATTTCTGTTCCTCTACTCAAACCAGCAGATTTTCAGTGACCTCTCTTTTGCTGGTAAAATATCAGGAATTTGCAACAGGATATGTGAATGCCCTGGCACAACAGGCTGCTGGGTATCAGCAGCTTGATCTGTAAGCACAAAATGGATCCCACATGACAGAGAATAGGAACAATGACTCTTGAGTATTAACCATGGAGAAATTTAACATTTAAGAAACTGTCCCTGGCTGATCTTTTTCTCCTGGGATATTCAGCATTGTATCCTGGCACAATAAACAAGTTTCCCCTAGTTAAAGGGTGGGAGGGAAGTAGAGATCTACATTCATTCTCACAGAGTTCTATATTCCTTCTCCTTCAATCAGTTATTCTGCTTTGAAAGCTTCCTATTTTTTTGCACTCTCTCTTTCTCTGCTGCTGTCTTTCATGTTCTTTTTGTTGCTGCTTTGACCTTAAAAGATTCTCACTTCACTAATGACAATGAAACACCACCACTGGTCAAGGAAGGTTCATATCCCTTTATTAACCAATTTCAAGCTAATTTTGCTTATACACATGACTTTTAAAAACTGCTATTATTAGATGGGGTGGGGGACATTTTTGCAACTATTTTCCCTCTGTACCTTCCTGTATGAAAAGAAAAACAGAAGTTATAGAAGTGAGTGGACAAAAGACATGAAATTCAAACAGAGAACAGCACTTACCCAGAATCCTTCAGAAGAGAAGGAGCCAGAGCCAGAATTGTTTTGATGACTCTCATCCCATCATCTCCCCCATCCAGTGCATCAAGGTCCTCATAGCTGGAGTCGGGGGATAAAAAAAAATGTTAACAGCAATTCATGGGGCATGAGCCATGCCCTTGAGGATGCATTGCCCCACACTCCGTGGAGAAAGGTGCACCCAACACACCTGAACTCCAGTACTCCTACAGCAGGTGACAGCACCCATAGCTTTTACGTAAAATGCAGGGAGTAAGAAGGCAGCTACCACCAGGCTGAGAAACAGCACATTGAGCACAAACAGAAAACTTCCCCTGAACTCTTCCTGAAAATCATGAGCCAACTGCAGCCAGGGTCGCACAGTTCCAACACATGGATCTGTTCCCTCTGTGCCAGCTGGACAGGGAGACAGTGGGTTGTACAGCAAGGGATTACTTGCTTTATTTCAACTGTGCCAATAGCCAGGTTGCACTGCCTTCTAACCTAGTAGAGCGAATTAGACTGTAGAAAGCTCAACTTCATAATCTGCTCTGGTGCACATCTTGCACAGGGGTGGTGCAGGACTTCGTCCTGACATGCAGGACAATCAATTCTGAGAAAGAACCAGCACACGTAAAGTAGATCCACATCCCAAAAGGGCTTATTCATGTTTGTGTGGGTGGGTTTGCTTAAGACAAGTATTGGGATGAGAACGGGTCACAGCACTTCCACACGAGTCTTTTTTCCAATCACAAAAAGCTGTTCAGATTACTTATACTTCCTTTCATAAACTCACACAAATTATGGAAAGAAAAAAAAAAAGGTCTAACAGGAAAAATATTCTGAAAGTTTTGGATTGGAATCTTGTTCATTTCAAAGTGAGTGCTTTTTCCATTTTTATAATATATAAATATATATATAAATATTTAAAATACTTTGATGTTGTTTCAGACCTGTAAGCAGTTATCAAAGTAACACTGTATTATTATACACCATATAAACACACCTACACTATGTACGCATACACTACATTTGCGTGTTTTGTGTGAAATTGTGTATAGTATAAGGAAGCAGACAGAAAACCTGGTGTCAAGGAGAAGAAAAATCTATTTGTCTGATTACCAGAGGATTTCTGCATCCAAGGAAGCCATGTCTTCATGGAAGACATATGGGGGGTTACTGACTATGAAGTCTACAGGGCCCCAGAGTAGCAGCTGCTTGGCAGAACCTAGAAAAGAAAAAGAATCAAAACCAGCTCTCAACCATAGCAATCTTCCCTATACGCACAGTGTCAAAATCCTATCCAGGAAACTGTCTCTCCAGACACATGCCAGCGTGTGTTTGGCTCTGCTTTTCTCTAATAAAGTTTTATCCCATTTCTTTTTGGGATAGCCTGGCCTCCTCACCCTCCCACCTTGATTGCAAGAGTGATACAAAGCTAAGCACAGGCAAAGTATCACTTTCTTCATACCAACAGCCCCACTTAGCAGAACACGTTACAAAGCACAGGACCTTGAATACTCTGGAGCGCTGTGCCCATCTGGATCTAAAGCAACGACCGGAGCTTGAGAGAGCCCACAAATACCTAAGTGGGAGCTCAGCCTAGCTGTCAGGATGCAGACCCTTCCTCTTATCAGAGCTGCAGGCCCTCTCAGCACTATCAATCATCTAATGGTTTGCTCTTCTGCAGACAAGGTTTAGCTTTCTACACTCATGCTGCTGTCTGGACTGACGCATACCAGCCCTGAATCAGACATCATGTAACCATGCGAGTGTGGCACTGTCCTCAGGCCAGCCTTTGGCACAGGGCTTACCCCTGCAGGTGCAATGCCAACACAGCTACGTGGCTTGCTGCTGTTTGGAGTACGGGCAGCACAAACTCAGATTTGCAAATAGAAGACTGTACAGACATACCCCTAGGAGGTCAGTGCCAAAAACAGTAGTGTCAGAAATGTGCACTAATGAATCTACAATGCTGGAGCTCCTGGCTCCACAGCTCCCGGCTAAGAAACAGCTGAGCACATATCTACCTAACTGGATAAGCCTCACCAAATGGCAGTTTTAACTGGTTTCAGCCAGGTCTGGGGAAGACAACAGGCATGCTTCCCTGGTTCACCTCATCTAATTTCAGGTGAATAAGGCTGGGCATTTAATCTAAGCTAAATATCCGGGCTCCCTCTAACATCAATGGAGAGACAGGCACATACATGTTTATCTAAAGCATCCATGTCAGCATGGAATGAGTTACCCTGTGTATATATTTGCCTCTCCCCAGTAATGCTAGAGAGCACCTGGACTACCAGCTCAGACACGACCTTTAGACCCCTAAAACCAGGAACAATTCACCTTCTGACGTAGTCAGGAATTTCTCTCAGCTGATCATCTGGGTGGGAAATCTCTGATGGCAAAAAAGCTTCACTGGCTCACTTACTGACCTTTTTCTCTATTACTTCAATGCCCCTCTGACCCCTGCATACCAAAGGGGTCCCTTGGCTGTCTCCCACACCTGACTCCCCCACCACAGTAAAAAGAGAGAAAGACAAAGGGGATTATAACAGTGGCCAGTCCGGCCCAAACCACAACACAGTGAAAAGACTTACTGTATGAAACATCATGGTGAAGGACGTGGATCCTCTCCTGGAGTTGCAGCCTGTAAAATTCCAGATGCAAGAACAGAAAGAAGAAAGATTAGGAGGCATGTTTGTGTGGATTCATGAACAGCACATTCTATAAACAGATCACGAAATATCACGTCTCTTATCTGATACATGTATATCCTAACCACTGACTGCAGCTGGATTCCTCTCAAGCCGCAAGAGAAGTTTAGGATCTGCTTTTTGCCCAAGAAACAAAATTCAAAGCAAAGAGCACACTGTGCACCCATGGTGATTCCAGGATGTGGCTCCCGTGCACCCAAAACTTGTATGTATCACCCCTTACCATACATACAGCAGTATTCCCCCACCCTCCCCACCCTGCTGCATATTAGCTACACCTCCAAGGCCTCCCCCAGGTAAGCTCACTATCCCTGAAAAAAAATAAATTTCCAAAACAAACAAACAAAAAAACCCATGACAAAATCACCTGTTTCAAATATTTAAACCTGCTATTGTAAGTGGAGACAACATGCTCACGTTTGCCACATTCTTTCTCCAACCTCCTTGATAATCTAGATCTTAACAGTGTTCTGGCATCTGAGCGTATTTTCTAGGACCTTTGGATCTCATCTCACATGCCAATGCTAAGGTGACAAGATGTTACTGCACACTACCAGGAGACCAGCACATGCAGTGCAGCAGAACCCCTGGGCCAGACACAAAGCAAGGAAAAGGGACTTCTTTAGGAACCGCTCACACACAGACTCTACAGTATAATGTATTTAAAATACACACTAGGATCTCTCAGATGCTAGTTTCTAACTCATGATCTTTCTTGCCCCTGATATCTCTGTGCACACTAATCGGGAAACACATGTTATGGTCAGTGCCTTTCACCTGCAGTCAGACATCCCCAGGGTGCTCACACCAGCAGAACCCCTGAAGGCACCAGAAGGCACGAACACCTCTCCTTTACCCGTGACAAGTGAGCAAGTAAGCATGCTGGCTTGCTATTTTTAAGAAACAGGTCTATAAACCCGTTGGTATTTCTTAGGGAGAAATCTCGGCCAAGATTCTGATCTGACTCACTGCACTAATCCAAGGTAGAGCAGCCTTGAGACTGCCAAGACTGCAACTGCATGGTGCTCCAGTCTGTCACAACCTGGCATGATCTGTCCTTTGCTCCCAGCTTGCTACAGAATATGCTCCCTGCCAGGGGAAAACAGTTGAGACAGCAATCCCTTAAACCTTAGGAATCCTGAGCAAAGTTCCCTTGATGTTCCTGGAACAGAAAAGAGAGGCCAGTCTGAAAGTAGCCTTGGTGCTTGGTGACAGCCTGATACTACAGGAGAGGTCACAGAAACAGAGCGTGAGACAGCAAGGAAGGAAAAGAACCTGTAATTCCTCAGCTACATGGTCCACCCACCAAAATGCCTCTCTCTTCTCACCAGGTGTGCCTGAATGAAATGTCTTCATGAAGACATTTCAGCAGTGTCAGAGGAAGCACTTTGCACAGTCAGAAAGACAAGGCTGGTCAAGATTTGCTGGTGGAAAAAGTCTCCAAGCCTCCCACAGGAGATGCCATTCCCTGACCAGCAACAGCACATTGAGGCAGAGAGTCTGCACTGTCCCCGAACTCTTGTCCTCAATGCAGTCAATGTCTAGAGAAAACAAAACTGCCCAGCTCTTCCCAGCACGTTCTCTCCTCCCACGAGAGACCCACCACAGTGGCAGAGTTTTTCTCCCAGCTCTTCAGTGTAACACCTCAGGGAGACCCAACAGGGTTCACAGAGCATGCTGTGACAAAAGCCCTATACCCAAGTCCTATGTGCCTTTGCTGAGTGCCTATGGTACTGCATTGTCAGCGTACACAGACACCAAAAAAGGCAGGGATTCCTACATCTGTCTGCAATGTGCCCAGATGGGCCATCTGACACTGGGATTGATTTAGTGAGAGCAAGACTCACCTAAGCATCTAGAGAACATAGCTGTGATACGGGAGCTCTGAAGAGAAGACAGGAAACCAAGCTGGCTTCAGTCAAGCAGTAACACAGCTTACCCTACTGGCTTCTCTCCCAAGAGCTACAGGGCACCATGCCATGGACAAGATCACAAGGACACAATGAAAATATCCATGGAGAAACATGAGGTTCTCTGGCACTGCATTTACACTCCCTCAGCCACTCTTGAGTCAACAAGCAATGTTAATAATGAGACTATTTTTTCCAGATGCCAAAGCAACAATCTACCGAGGAGGTAAAGATCTGGCCTGCTTTTATTATATCTATGAAAAATTGCAACAGAACTTGATTTGACATTGATGCACCAGAAGGAAATCTCTGCTCCCCACTCCCTATAACCGGACTAGGAGGCAAAGGGTAATAGTGAGGTGACAAGTTTGGGAAGGGCTTATTCCCACACCTCACTTCAGACTCATGTAAGAGCTGGGGCTGGGTTGCACGAAGTGAAGAGATGCAGCTCAGTGCAGCCAGAAACAGAAATTGCCTATCTCTGTAGCTCCAGTGCTGGCAGAAGCTTGGGGAAAAAAAAGGGTATGCAGGCCCTGTGGGCAGAAACATCAGGCAATGAGCACCACTTAAGACTTACAACTGCACTAGACTCCATAAGAGGTAGCAATAGGAATACTTTCCCAGACTGCTCTAATTAATGCCTAGGGCCCAGCGGTTTCTGAGGATATGAGTACATACTAGATACTCTGTACCTTTTACAGTGTCTACAGAGACTGGGATCCTGGACTCAAAACCATACTGAGATTCTAGCTCTGGGGCTTGCTGTGTTAGTGACAGTCCAGAATAACCTGGGTGAGGAAGAACCAGTTGAGGAAGCGATGCCACTAGGCAGGACAAGGTCAACCTGATACAGAGCTGTTCTGAATTCAGGCACAAGATGCTTGACTCATTGCAGGGGGGCTCGACTAGATGACCTTTAAAGGTCCCTTCCAACCCAAACTATTCTATGATTCAGCAGCTCTGAATACCCAGCCACAGCGCAGGTGTCTTGCTAACAGCACAGGACCCAGCAGCACCACTCTCACTAAACCCAAGACTGCAAGGAGGATGCTGAGGGATACCACACTAGCACATCAGAGTGAAGGTGCTGTTTGAGAGTGCAAGCTTTTATCTAGAGGAGCAATGACAGAAACAAGCACAGTAATAATGATATAGGGAGCCAGAGAGAGAAAGGTTCAGGCTATACTTGTCCTTAACCTCTTAAGTGACATATACATTCTTATACCTGCTGCCTTTAGTTTCCCAAGTTCACAGAAAGTGGTAAGAGCAGTTACCATGAAACACTTTGAAAAACCTTGACAGACAGACAGCACTTAAATACTCTTGCTTTACTTGGGCTGCTGTCTTTGCAAAGCACGTTCACAAGTCAAAGGAAAAAATACTCCGGTAAACATAAGCATTTTTTTCTGAATTCTTACACGCTTTAAGAGCTCAACCTAGGGGAACTGGGGAAACATTCCCTGCTTTCCAGTGGTGATAAACATGAACCACATGCCCAAATATTGAGGACTCTTGGTCTTGCTCAAACAATAATTTACAAAAAATGGGTAATATGTGGGCTTGTACCTATGTGCATTCTCCCTGGTGAGATCCACAGCAGCCTTCTCTTTATCCACGGCTATCACCCGGCTCTGGGACAGAAAAAACAACAAGTATTACAACATCAAAGTTCCCGAGCAGACATGCTCTGCCAAAGGGGACATGCAAGAACAGAAGTGACAATTGACTGTTCACTCTCGGTTCCTAAAAGGAATAGCTCATGAAGAATGCATCTCAGGGCACTGATGGGATCACGAGTCATTTCTAGTAAGGCCACTAATGTGACAGAAGGCACTCTGCGACACTTCCAGCAGCCTACCAAAATAGACAGGCTTCTGAGCAAACCAACTCAGCTGACAACAATGGAGTCACACTAACTCCCATCACCTGACACATTCATAGCTCCTCGTAGTGTGAGACTCAGTACACTGGCTAGTCTGGGGTAGTTACAGGTTAAAGGAAGATCATGTCCCAGGATTCTCCTTTCTAATGCGGACAGAATCCCTCCCAGTATTAACACAACCACTTGCACAGAGGTTCCCGCATTTTCCATCTGTTACGCAGACACCTTTTGCCTAGTTACTCCGCTACAGTCCTTACACCACATTCACTGCGTGTATTGACTGCACGTACTTGACTATGTGTCAAGTATTTGAGAATCCTCCAGCATAACATTAAGAGACGGGACTACACAGTTAGACATTTGTTTGACTTTCCATTCCACCTTGGGAAAAGTGAAGGCAAAGGCCTGACTTGGTTTTGCTTTGCTTAATGTTTTTTAAACACAGATGCTGATAAGTATTTACACAGAGAAAGCACGCTCAAAAAAACTACTTTGCTTTTGAAGATGATGGTGTGATCAGCCCTCATTCCTAGGGGGATTAATTTCACAGCCTGAGACTAGCACCCACACACATGAAGCTGACCCTTAAGGTGAAGGGCACAGCTGAATCCATAAGTGGAAAGTTGCTGTTGTTTCCTCAATACCCTATTGCCAAATTCTGCCTTAACCACTAAAGAGATCACACAGAGTGTAAACTCCGCTTCACTGTCAGTGTGGCTGCCACTAACTCTAATCAGTCAAGGCTCCTTATTTCTCTGGGCACAGCAGTTTGCGTTAGTCAGCTGGGGAAGGACTGTTATCAGTTACAGGGGCAGACTGACACACCTCTTTAACTTAGGCAAGGAAAAGAGCATGAAGTACAGCTCAGGAAATCAGAGTAATTATACTTTGAAGTCATGAAGCTCAAGCATTAACCTTATCAGGTCAGTGGGAGGAGGAACACAGGCATCGACCTCTAATTCTTACACACTAAGTCTTATACTTCTAGAAGAGAAGGGGCTGGCCACAGCAATTCTTGTTCACGAGAAGGAACTGGCTGGTCTGCAATTCTGAGGAAAGGGGAATTTTTTTCCCTTAACCACATGCGATGGGATCTTGGATTCATTTCTCTTTCTGATACCAACAGTATCTCAGTAAGCACGTTGCATGCCAGAATAATCAGAGGCAAGAAGGGCTTTGGTCACCCAGATCTCAGTCTCCTTCCTGCTCTTTTGACTGTGTTCAAAAGGTGTGGGTTGTTATTAAGGAACAAAAGACTTCAAAAAAGTGGTTTGGCAGTAGTGGTAGTGTGGCTTGTCATATTGATCCCAAGTACTGACACTTCTGTGGTAATCCCTTCCCTGTATTCATTCAGTCTTCAGCCTCCTAGAAAAAAGATCTTGCTATACACAGCAAGGTGATTTTTGGAGATGACTGTTCCATAAATTCGATTAAGAGAGCATGTGCCCATGCCCCAGTCCCTCTTGTCCACAACCCAGGATATTAGCTTAAACCAACACCCACCAGCGCTTCAAGCTAAGGTGATTAATAGTGAGCTGTGACAGCTGAAGAATGAGCACATTTGCTTCTTCTACTTTATGTCTCCACTACTCCTGCAGACAGCTGGGAGAGCAATTCCTAAATACCCTTCTTCTACCTTTCTGACTGTCAGAAACCTCAGCTGCTGAAGTCCCATCAGAGCAAATAAGTTTGTCTGTGAAGTCCCAATGAAGACTAGTAGAGTGGGATTGTTCTGTAACATCGGCATCTATTGTACCATGAACACTGAAAAAAAGCTCACCTGTGGCAATTTGCACAATAGACTCAGAGCAATTGCTCCAGAGCCACAGCCGATCTCCAGGATCACAGGATGAGGGACAGGAACTGGGAAGCAGAGGCCTGAATTCTTCTCACATTTCCAAGATTGTTCCTCCACAACTAAAGAGATGAGGTCCTAAAAAAAAAAAAACCCAAACCAAAAAAACCCACCAAGAAACAAGTTTCTAAGGGAGCTGTTTTGACTCACATCTTTGCAGTCTGAAGACTCAAGTTTAAATTTCTTGACTCTGTAGCCCAGTGAAATGTATTTTTATCGCTAATTTTTAAAACACAGATGGCAGCAATGGAACTGACATGCCAGAAGTCACTTCAGCTCCATCTCCCCCACAGGGTGCTTTGATTAGCAACCAAATCCTCAGGATACAGTTTCCCACAGATCCTCTCAATCTTCTAGCACTGTTGGGAAAAACAATAACCAAACAGCTGGAGCACATTATCTTCTGCAACACCACTTTATTTACTCCAAAATCCCAGCTTTTAGAATTTGTAAGCTTCAAAATTTAAGATTTCTGCATTGTCTCAGTATAGTACGTAATCTGGAGGCAGAGGTACAGCTCCTAACAGCATCTAAACCAACAATTCAACCTGCAGATGAAAAGCAAAGACAATTATTAAATGATCCAAATGAGCAGCTCCCTGCATGGATTCCAGATTGTGGATTCCTCCTACATTTTGTTGGTATAAAGTCACAGGGAAAAGATTTTCATCCATGCTCCTGGATCTGTACGCATCTCTGCCACCACCGCCTCCTCCCTCCCATCAATTTCCTCTTATTTTAAGTCCCCTCACATATAAAATCCAACACAGCAGGAGAGGGCTCAAAGACATACAATTCTAAGGTTTGTGAAAATGAGTGACTAGCTATAAGAGAAAGCACACGTGTGCCCCTCACACTGCAGCACGAACTTCCCTTGCTATTCACTGGAGAAAACTATAAGACAGGAACCTCGCAAACACCTTGAGTACATCAGCAGGTCCAGCATGTGCTCACAACTCCCTGCAGTCCTAGTGCTTCCATGGTACAACAGTACAGAAACGAGGCCTTACTGCCCAAGGCGCTCCCATGATGGCTAGGTTATGTCACTTGAGAAGTCTGCTCTTGGATCTCTCCTGTAAACCCAGAAAGCTTAACAAAATTTACAAGGAATAATTGGCTTGGTTTGCCAACAGTTAAAAATTAAAGATATTACCAGGAAAATTACCGGCCTTCCAAGGAAGGCTTGGATGAAGTTACAAGGAATCTTGCATGAGTATTTAAAAGCAACACATCCTGGCAGGCAGGTCAGCTTCTCTTTAGTAAAGCAATGGCCTTTTTCAGGAGCCTAGACTGGGTGTGCGCGTACATAAGGGCATAAGCCCTTCCTTGGATATATCACCCTTACTGGTGCAGTGTAATAGATGCCTTGTGCAAAGCTGTAGTTTTTATGAAGATAGTTGTTGCTGTTGGTCATCCTTCATGCTAGGCCAATTTGTATCTGCAGGAAGCAGGGAGGGAGGATGCAAACAGGTATAAAAATGAAGCGTTAGGGTAGTGAAGCTTGTGAAGCTTCAGCAAGTGAAGCTTGCACTGCTTCCCAGTCCGGGATGGAGCAACAGGCATATTTCAACATCGTCCAGGCCTCGCACAGCCAGGCATCTTCGAACTGCTCCATTTTAATAGAACCCTTTGCCTGTTGACTCCTCCTACTGAAAGAGTCTGAAAGCATAAGTAAAAAGGAAAGATTTGGTTTATTTGAACGTGTAAAAACTCTGCATTTCCTCTAGTAACATTGCTATTTCTTCAGATCAGTTTTTCGGAGCTTTTGCCATTTTCAACTCAGCTGTGTTAGGCTTTGCTGCTTTTCCAGTAGCCTGGATCTGCCAACAATAGCCTTTTGGGAGCCACTGGCTCCTCAACTTTCTTTAGGCTCCTTTCCACAGCCACAGCCTTTTGGAGCCTTCAGGGGCTTTTTAGCAACAAGCACCTTCAACTGTTTTCATTGTCTCCTCTCAGATCTTCTCCAGTTGTTGAGCTGGAAAGAGCCAGAGATGCCCGTGCCTTTGCTCACCAGATACTCGATGACAACAGCCTTCACGCTTCTCTAGACTGTGCCCTCTCCCTTCCACAGCTTTCAGTGCTCCTCAGCCATGAGCTCTGTTGTGCTCATACCCAAAAGCCCAAGAGGGAACGAGAAGCAGCCCACAGGCTGGAGGGCACTATTCCGAGAGGCCTCTCTCAGAGGTGTCTCTTGGCTGCAAAGCTAGGTTTGGGGACTGATCCCTAAGCTAGCCGCAGCCAGGTATGAGAAGCCACACTGCAATGCCCTGCCTTTGTCGCCATGTTGTTACAGGCACTGCACTAATCAGGGAGTTTTGCTAACAGCCTCCAAAATCATATTCCTTGTTGCTGCTTTGGGATTCTTTTCCTAGACAACTATGGAGGAAAATATTCTTATAGGCTCCCAACAGGACTGTGGGAAACCATTAGAGGACTACCGGCGCTCAGATAACAGGGGAAAAATAAACAGGGGAAAAATAAACACCTTATTTACCCACTTTTGTGCGAAAATGGCCTTTGCCTTTCAGCTAACAGCTCCAGATGAATCAGTTTGAAAACACTTCTGCATTGGAGACAGCCAGAGATTGTAACCGCAGCTGGTTTGGGGAAGCAGGTGCTGATGATTCCAAGACCACAGAAGGAAAGCCACCCAAAAAATTCTGCGCAGGCATTAAATCACTCTTTTAAATACCAGCCATTTCTGGTCACTTACAAATATTTCCAGGAAATCTCTACAGTAACTCAGAAGAACCATCTGTCTCCAGGACTGATCACAGAGTAGCACAAGTTACTGATTACAAATGTCCAAATGTAACTTCCCTACAGCAGAACTATTATTAACTTCCTTAAGGTTTATCATTAATTGCAAGTAATTAAGTAATTTCAAGCTTGGAGTTTTTAATGGAACGTCTACTTTACACATTCCACAGTGAAAGTACTTTTAGAGTGCTTGCCAAAGCTCCTATTTAAACATGACCAATTTCATTTTTTACCACACATATATTAAAAAAGGGATGTTAGTATTACTTAGGCTTTGTATCCTACTCCCCGACCCCCTTACTTTATTGTCTTGGTTATTTCATATACTTCTTACTGAGGCAATGGCTAGTTCTCTTTTAATATATGTTTATCATAATAGTCCAAAATTAAAAGATATTAAAAATAATGTGACAACCTAAAGAAACTACAACCTTTTCCAGACATTAGTATCTCACTACAATCGAAAAGTTCAATAATTATGAAAATAAATTCTTTCATGAAATAAATTCAATTGCAAGCAAAACAGAAGGCGTATTCTAATTGGCAATTTAGGAAAAAAAAATTACTAGTACAGATTATTCAAACTGAATTAAATTTGCCATCATGTATGCATTAAAAGCAAGACAAAGACAAAACAGAATGCACTGGAACAAGACATTCTGTGATTCTGCTTTAACTGGCTCTGATACCATGGTCCTTTTCTTCACTTGCAGCTTTCATGTGAAAACCACATTTCCCCAATACCTGCAAAAGACTGAGGAAAACGCAGCAACCACAACACAGAGTGTGTCCAGTTAGCCCACTGCCATTGCCTTCCGGTTTTCTTTTCAGAAATCATGAATGATTAAGTTATCCAAAATTGTTTTGAAATAGTATTCTTCAGATTCTTCTCAGTATTTTTCATCTTTTAGCAAGCGATCCAGCCAAAACCTGTGCTTCTCCAAGCACACCATCATCTCCAGGATGTCACCACTGGAAATTGATAAGTTACAGCACTTTGCAGAACCACTTTCGAATCTCGTCTTGAGAGATGAAGTATTTCTGGCCATGCACTACAGTGTTCATTCAAAGACTACAAAATACCCTGCAAGACAGACATTCCCTACCTCTGTGCAAGAATCTGACTAGAGCCGCAGCTGGGGAAGAGCAACAAAGAGGCGGAAGGTGCTAAAAAGAGATGCCAGTCCCAGACACAGAGAAACCACAGATGGCCAAAGGCTACGGTATTTATTGTGTAGGATACCCTACATCTTCTCAGACTGAACAGGTTCAGAGGGAAAACACTTGCTAACATAATGCTGCCATCACTAAAAGCCATCTTAACTGTCAGTTTGATCACCAGCTTTAAAGGTTGTGAGATGAAATTACAAAAATTCCATTGGGAAATAAGAGAAAACACTTTGGCAGCCCAGGTAATTAACCTTTGGAATACATTAGGTAAATTCTGCACAATCTGGCACTCTAAACAGAAATGGCAGGCTGTTCAAAAGGGTTTACTTTCACTCACACCATTTACAGGACTCAACACAGAGAGGGAAATGTCCCTCACTACACAAAAATGCCATTTTGGATAAAACAAAGCCTTGACAATCAGTGTGTCTTTATAGTCTCTAAACGGGAAAATGAGCTGGCTTGCTCAGGTGCCTCGTCCCTGCAACACGCTGTGCACTTGAGTACCTTTAACACATTTATCCTCACAACTCCCATTTTCCAGATGAGCAACTGTAAAACAGTGACCATGCCAAACTCACGAAGGAGGACTATGGCAGAGCAGAGCCTTGAACCCAACACTCCAGAAGCCTCACGCGCACCCTTCCTACTGACACCACTTTAGATCATGGAAATGGGTCCCCCAAACTCCAGTTAGGAACAGGAAGCTCTACAGTTCCGTGAGGGCAACTGACCTCCTGCAGAAAAGCAGAAGGCACAAAAATCAGAACCAGATTCCCATATCATCTAAACAAACAGTGCTTGGCTGCTCTTGAATCGTCATTCTGGTTTTACTGTTGCAGATCAAAACTGTAAATATATTTTAAAAAAAAATAATCCAAAGTGCTTTATTAAGGAGCAAGTAAAATCATAAATTCAAAAAGTATCTTACAAATTTGACCCGATTCCACATTTACCCATAGCATGCTAACCACTGGGTAGAATGAATGCTCAACTGCGGAGTTATTAAAATTCAGATTATTGCTTACAGTATAACAACACAGCCTGCACTAAAATCCTTCTAACTAGTGCTACAGGTACTGGCAGAACTACTTTTATCCTGGAGCCTGGTGTACACATATATGGGTATAAGTGTGATATTTGTGTCAGACTGGGGAAATGAAACATTTTGAAGATCCCTTCTCCCCTAGTCTGTGCAAGAAGCTCCTTCCCCCAGCAAAAGCCACTTTTGGAAGGAGTGGAGGGATTGAATGGCAAACAGACAAAATCAGTCAGAAATTAAAATCCTCTCTCTGTTTTTGCTAGCAATGGCATGAAGGTGAAAGGGAAGGTAGGGCCCGGACATAGTTTGGGCAGCCCACACAAGTCAGAGCTGTTGACATCTGCTTGCAGGGGCACATTGCACAGTTCATTCAACAGATGCGCGTACAGAGATGTTCAAGTGGCAGAGAGGAAGAGCTAGAAGTCATGTGGAAAGGTTAGCTCAGCTGCCACCGCTGTCCCTTGGAGCAAATCTTATGTATGGCTAAAACTGCCCCACAGCTGTCCTCTCCCCTGTCACTTGCAGGACTGCCATGCACCTTTCTGGGGCACACCAGCAATGCCAGTGAGCTCCAGGGCCTTTTTGTCATGTCAGGCAGACAGCACGATAGTCAGGGCAATAGGCTAGGCTTACAAACAGGGCCAGCTCACTGTTTTGCAGAGTTACTAGTGTGACTAAATCCCAATCTCTTTGCGTGTTGCACAGTAATAATCAATTAACTTCCCCTTCTCTCCCATTTTACAGGATTTTGTGCAAATAAATATCCAAGAGGATGTCAAGAGCACCAGCCACCTCTGAAGCCTGTGCATTCCTGAGGGTGGTAAGCTAGGTGCAAAGCATCTGGAAGGGTTTTTACATTGCACAGGGCTAGAGGTGGTGCAGGCATCAAGTGATGGGTTTTCAGGAGCCTAAATTCTGTTGCTTAGCACAAAACAGAGTGGGGAGGTGGTATCTAGACCTTCTATGTCTTTGCCAGAAGTAAATGTAAGAATCCACAGGGAAAATGCAGGACATGCTTGGGAGGCAGAAGGGTATCTGGTCCCGACTAGCAAAGGAAGAGTTTGCAAGGACTAGTAGAGACCTATCACCTGCGCTTCCATATACAGGGGACACAAATATTTGCTTCCCATGCTACTTAATTTCCAGCACTCAGAGGTTCTCAAGCTTTTGTCTCTTAGCCAAGCCACTCACAGCCTGCTCTCACCTTGCGATTCCAGGAAGTCTTGCTTCACTGCCAGATTCGCCCTAAGTTCATGCTGTCATTTATTTGGGTTTTTTTTACCCCCCTCATCTTCTCTGTTGAGCAAAATAAACGCAAAATTTTGCAAACACCTCCAGCTTCCCATGAGCCTCTGCCTCACCCTTCTACCCACAACTCTTGTTCCCCAACACCCCCCCAAGCACACAATCATGTTCTGACAGGTTCTTGGTATTACCTCCCCCTCCCTGCAGCCAGGTCTCTAGTTCACTGTATTTCTTGGAACCGCAGCTGCACAAAGAAAGCATGAGGACAGTGTCTGCCAGCACCCAAACCACAGGCTCCACAGCTGCACAGCTCCAACCAGCGGGGTCAGGCAGCTTTCAGCACCAAGACACTCGGGAGGAAACAGCAGAGATTGTCGCTGCACAACAATGGCTACAGAGCTGCGTGGAAGTCCAGAGGCGAGGCAATCACGTGCTACAGTCTAACAGCAGCGATGTTTCTGCCATTAAAAGTGCAAGGCTAAGAAAAACAAGAGGAGGAGAGGAATGGGAAAGGCAAGGGTGGAGCTGAAAAATTCACACTGCATTCCCTAGAAGCACCCTTTTTTCATGCCCCACATGCTCTGGGGAAAGCAGGGCAGGCAAGATTCCAGGGCTATGAGCCAGGGTGGCAAGAGGTTCTAACTGCCCAGGCTAGCAAACAGGGCAAGGAAAGCAAGAGATACATGAAAACCTGGGTAACCTTCTCTCTGCTCTCGCACACTTCCTGGGAATGTTTTACTTATTTGTGTGCTTTCCAGAAAGTTCTGTTCTCAGAATCCAGGACTTTCCATAGAGCCTGATCTGATATTAACCAAATCACCCCTCCTCTCCTGTTTGTCCACTTGGCTGCCAATCAGCACATGACAAAACACCAGGAAGCCAAGCGGGAAACCTAACTCCATGGCAGTGGCCATAGAAGATCACTGCCACATGCCCTCTTTCCAAAACCAGGCCACCAAGCCAGCCCAGTGCTTAGGGGGCAGGCAGGATACAGCGGTTTTGTCCTGGGCTCTTCTGCCTGGCACTGCAGTAGGAAAGAGTGTATGTTGCACAAAGCCCATGAAACTCCCCTTATATGAGTATAGAAAGCAAAACACCAGAATCCCTCCAGAAGGAGCCACTGATCCTGCAAGAAAAGGTGGCTTTAGGCAGAAGCAATGACAGACAAACAGGTAAAGGCACGCCTAATACTGAGGAAGGAGTTTGGCTTCTCTGTCACACAACAGAAGCAGCTCCTGATGTGTCACGGCACATGCCAAGTGCTCTTTCATCTGTTGCAGGAGAGGCTGTGACAGCATCCAGAAATTGTTTCACCAAAAGGCAGCAACCTTTGCAACCCATATATGCTAGTGCCCAAGAGAAATTACCACAGTTGTCATGTCTAAACTTAGCCATGCCCAAGAGGGGCAAGAAGCGTGGATCAAAGTCACTGTAAAATGGCTGTAACTCAGGTCTGCAGCGCAAACCTCTCTCCAGAATCAAAGCATTTTCTTTCTCTGCAGATACTGGTATTGACCTCTGCCAGATACAGCATCTGGACAGATTCACTGGTCCAACTTGCTAATCCCTAGGCCCGAAACTCCAGTTACTTGAATGCCTGAGAGAAGGGGGGNGGGGGGGGGGGGGGGGGGGGGCAGAAATAATTTTTTTTCCCCCTGTCCATTTGTGAATCCCCTCAAGTACCATCCCTCCTTTTACAGACATTCTGTAGTCCATTTTTCTCCACTTTTAGTCCTAAATCTTCCTCTAACTGCTGATGAGTAAACTATTCATATGAAACTCACAGAAATAGAGGCCCTCTTTCAATCAGAAAAGGGAGATTAAAAAGCTGAAGACTTCATAGAGTTGTTTTAGGGACAAAAAATAAAGGCATTAACTACACGGAAATCTGTGAAAACATGTTAGGAAAGTCTATATAAGTTAACCCGGGGAACAGGTTTGTGCATGACTTAAAAGAACAGCTGATACTTTCCCTGCCTTCAATGCAGATTTTAGCTTTAAATTCACATTTTTAAGTCTGTCCTGGAAATCACCAGCTTTGGAGTAATCCTCTGCACTAGCATAGCCTTTTTTTCTTGCATAGGAAGCCAGGAGAAACTACTGCTGTAGTTCATCTTGGCCAGTTAGCCAGGAACAATCCTTTTTCTTCGTCCATTTCCTTTTGAACAAGAAGAAATCTGTCCTGGGAAAACATCCTGTCCTGATTTTAAAGTAGCCAGCAGTAGACTTCTGCTAAGCTGTTCCAGTAATTAATTACACTCTGTGTTAAAGATGTGCACCTTTTCTTCTGGCCTGCGTTTATAGAGCTTGTTACACACTTGTCTATGAAACCAAAGAGACTTCTTTATCAAATTTCTGCTCCCTGTGCCAGGTAATTAACCCCTAATCTTGTCTTTGATGAGCTAAACAGTCTTTCACAACAAGGCAGATTTTTCCAGCTGTTAATCCACCTAATGGTTCTTCGCCAAACCTAGTTTTCCATTTCTTTCTCAACCAGTCAGTAACGTAACTGGACATAATACTTTTGCAACTATTCCACTACTGCAGTACACAGATTGTTTAATCCCACTACTTGTACTTGGCAATCCCCTGTTAACACACGCAAGGATGACATTAGCCTGCTGGGCAGCCCACTGAAAATGGGTGCTCATGGTCAGCCCCAAATTTTTCTCCAAGCTCTTCTGGCAGGGGAAGCCCCTCAGCCACAAGGCATAGGCTGCATTATTTATTTCTGCATAAATGATCTTGTGCCTAGCTCAAAGGGCAATTCCAGTTGCTTTGCATCAACAACAGGTTCCCTTCATAATTCCCATTCCCCAGCCTCTGTGTGACAGCCCACTTCCAAAAATATTGTTTTCCTCCAACATACTGGTATTACCTATCATATGAGCAAAATCTGATCTACGTGAGGCCACAGCAGCAATACTCCAAATTTAGCACATTTGTTTGCAGCTACGTTCTGACAGTAGTTAATTTTTTATCTATTAAATAACACCCTATTGCATTTATGTTCAATGTACCTTAAGCTACATGCCAGATAGGGCACCATCACCCTTTTCATTTCCCAATTGGGAAGCCAGTGACACTGAAAGAAGAAGCAGCCTTCCTTTGAAGAGACAACTGGTCAGAGGCAAAACCATAAAAAAAAAAGTGCCAGTCTTCTGACTCCTGATCCAGGGCTGTACTCCACTAGTCACTGTGACCTTTTGAACTTTCCAAGAAGTAGCCATCTGTGGCAATGGAATTAGGGAAATGAAAGGCCATTCTGCATGAAAAGCTTCCTTTTACCACTGATTAAATCAGAAAATGTGTACACTGCTTCGACATAAAGCACTGGAGAAAGGCCCCACCTTGCAATCTGTATATTTGCATATACACATCAGGAAGCAAAAATCCTCCCTTCTCTGTGTGCTTGACCTTCTTGAAAGGTTAATGATAATGTTTAGCTAGGAGTAAGGTTAAACTTCATGAAAGGTTTCTCTGAGCAAATCTTTTCCTAAAGTGCTTTCGCAGAACACCCCAGCACAATGACTGCCATTCAGCTGACAGATGCAAGTAAACAGCAATGGTTTCGGTGTACTTAGCACGTTATCATGGGAAATAAAATCTATCTTGGGAAACAAGTTAAAAGCTTAAAAATCATAGGTGGAAAAAGAATTGATTAGAAAGCAACAGGACTAAAAATTACAAATGCTATACAGAGCATGAATAGTTTATGTTACACAGCAAGAATTAAGGGCTTTCCTGTTAAATGAGCAGGCAGCACCAAAAGCAAAGAAAATACCTTTCCCACTTACAATACAAAATTAGAAAGATTCGCTGTCAGATGATGTCGTGGAGGCTAGACACAGACAGACTCAAAAGAGGATTAAACAAATTAATGGAGGACAGATCCATTAGTGATTATGAAGCAGAATGACCCCAAATCCAGCTTTGGCTAAGAACAGTCCTTAACTGCTGACTGTGAAAAGAAGGGGAAATCCTTCCATACCTATTTTTTCCCTTGTAATTTTGCCCCCACCATCTGCTACAAGCCCCAGTCAGACATGCTACATGGAACTAGACAGACCAATATAGTCTGACCTNTTTTTTTTTTTTTTTTTTTTTTGTGCTCTCACAGGGGACTGCAGCCACGATCTTTTTTGTATGATGTCCTGGTTTGACACGACTACTAAAAAATGTTCAGCATGGCCTAGACCTTTAATTTCTTCCCCTAAGATGTCTCCCAGGCTAAACACGCATCCTCACCCTACAGTGTGCTTCCGACCCCCTTACAGGACAATGGACTGTTCTCATGACATAGCCACCACAACAAAGGAAAGACAGAAAAGAACTATGTAGGGTACAAGCTGAGATCACAACAAGTCAAGAAGGTGTCACCAGGGGACTCCTGGGTGGCCTGAGAGTCAGAGGGGATGGTGCAACTGAAAGTCCTCTCAAGCAGAACTGGAGGCCTCCTCCCAGCAGTTTTCATCCAGCAAAAACAAAAACTCAATGTCCAAGAATCTGACTCTATCCACACAGTAGCTGCAAGGGATAAAAGGAGACCATTTTTGTTTCCATTGAACAAATAAGCCTTCATTTGCTTTAAAACCCAGGAGCTGAGAGGAGGGGATCAGAAATACCAGCAATCCTACAATAATTAATAGGAAATCGAGCCATCAGGAACTCGGCGAGCTTTAGCCTGGAGTGCCCTCTAGGGGTAAAAGACTGGTGAGCCACATACCCCAAACTCCTTCCTTTGGAGAAGTCCTGGACCAAACTAAATCTTTTCTTAATGAAGTAATGGCGAGGTTTAATTTAGCCTATATTTGCCCGGACAAAAAAAGGAATTATGTATCCACGGTTTGCTGAGCTCTTTGTCCTATTTTTCCTCTGATCCACAAGGCTGCTGCGACAGTGACACAGCCCAAGTTTTAGAAGGCCTTGCTTTGGGTAAAGGACTTCCTTCTCCATTAATACAGTGACTGAGCGATGTTGAACCAGGGATTCCTTGACATTACAATAACAATCACGCAACAAAGATAATTCACAAGACTGAGCGCACCCCTAAACTTTGGCCCAAACACCTCCCCACTGCAGAAGCCTGGCTCCAATGGTCACAGGAGGAAAGCAGGCAGGACACCAGGTTCCACAAGCCCTTACAAACCCAGTCAGTGCTCATAGTGGTGAGTCCAAAGGTTTGCTCACAGAAGACCAGGTGACTGGAGGAAGGTGAGACTGAGGACTGCTTAACAAAACCCTCCTCCAACGCAGCATGTCTGTGCTCACAGAAGTATCTATCAACCCTGCATGCCAAGAAGTTACGACTGAATGCCATCAGCTTTGTTACCCCAGTCTCAGCGTAAACAGGACCTGCTAGTTTCCGAATTTTGGCTGCCTGTCCCCTCCCCACCCGGATTCCCACGAACAGAAGAATGAAGCCAGATGCGCTGAAAAAATATTCCCAGAGGGAACAAATGGGAGAGGGCTCAGCTACCAGAGAGAACAAACCGTACTACAAAGGGGTAAATTTCACACAGGGCAAAATTAAGCAGACAACTGAGTTTCTCTCTTTGCACATGTCTGTGTCCCCAGGACTGAAACAATGCCGGTGGTTTATGTCATACTGTGTTTGCCTTCATGCCATTACCAACGCATCTGGGAGCAAGAGCCATAACCCTTCTGTTGTAACCATAGAACAAAATGTCAATAAAATGTCATAAAGATGGCTCCTCTATTTTTTCAGACTTTGAATCAACAAGCAGGAGCATTTGCAGAAGCTACATAAATACAACTAGGAAGCAAATTTTGCAGCTGCTAGTGTATCTGCACTAACAAGTCAATTTAGGGAGTCACATTTACTCAGCCAAGGACAAGACATGCCATGTGGCTTGTGTGTGCAGTCACAGATAAGCCACTTGAACCTGGGTATCAATGTTGATAATGAACTGCTTCCTAAAGAACAAGGATTTACAGGTATTTGGTGAAAAGTTTCAGCGCCATTGGTTTTAAGAATGCCACAGACAAATTCTAAACAGAAAGAGAGCAACAGATGCAACTAACTTCAATATTTTTGAAAGAAGGTATTTCCACTGCAGTTTTAAAGTCCAGTGAAGTCTGGACAAATTACTCTGACAAAACAAAACATCGGCAAACCCCAACCCAAACACAGGGCATAGAGCTCCGAGTCCGAGAACAGTCTTTCTAGCAGAAGGAAAGGATCTGGACACCGACTCACTTTGTGCAACAGGTTACACACAGTACACAGTTCCTGGAAGCAGCACATGCCTAAAGCAATGCCCTGACAGGTGCTGCTAAAGAGCTGGATCTTGTCCTCATGCTCTTCTGTCCAAGTAACCTCCCTAGCACCACATCACAAGAAAATGCTCAGTTGCCAACAGAGCTCCATTCCTGAGCTATCATCATAAACTTCTGGCCTTCCATAATAAACGATCTAAAAATGTGCTTTCATAGTAAGTACTGTGACATATCAAATAAAGTTTTCTGAGAGACAAGGTTTGGGTTAAGCTATTTACGCTACATTTTTGCACCAGGGTATGTTAAGTGGTTTCAAACACAGCACTTTGCTGACCCAAACTGAAACTTGGTGAGTGTAGAGATGCTTTTACCAAAATCATGCACGTGGGCGCAATTAACAACGTTCTCAGGCACTAGCCACTCTGGCTTCCACTCCACACAACAGACCTTTGTTTGAAGCCTGCCACTGCGTGGACACAATTAGAGCACAGCCCCAGAGGAAGCCTTGCCAGCAGGTGTTTTGACTTGCAGAACATGCAAGTTCTCCCTGGTTTTAATGGCCATGTCACGTCCACGAATTAATGGAGAGTTAGAGGTTGGAAATAATCTCGACTCAACCGGAGCAGAAATACTGTTGACAATAACAACGCCATCACTGGAGCCATCACTGGGCTCCAATGGGCAAAATTATTCTTTCAAGCCCTATCTCCAAACTTAATCACCACTATGATTTAGGGCCCAACAGGCTCTCAGTGGGGTGCTGCTGATGCCCCACACCAAATCAAGACTCTGTTTCGAATATTCTTCTACAGGCTGAGATGAGAGGATGTTTAAGTGGTAGTTGTGCTTACTCCTACTGAAGTGCCTGGATCCCTCTCATGGATTTCAGTAGCACCTCTCCTTCAAAGGGCAGAATGGAAGCACAGGCTGTCTTTGCCTTTTAACTTTTGTGTAATAAAAGGTGACGGGTGAAGGAATCTGCAGACTGCATCCTCTCCTTTATGAGCTGCTGTTTTCTTCATACATTCCCAATACTACTATTCCTTCCCCAGAAAAAGCAAAGGTCTTCCCATCTCCAAAGCCCACTCAGTCCTTGGCATCTCTTCTGACATTGTCAGTAGAGGACATTATGTCTGAATGAGCCTTTTCATTCTTTTTACAGCATGGGCCCCCTACTTCTAGAGACCTGAGCAGAGGGCCACCAGAGCATTACAACAGTCACCAAGCAGCAGGCAAATGACTGAAGAAATGACTATTAGACTAAAACAGGTTTAAGCTTCTGGGGATTCCTAAATGGACAAATTATGGAGATGACTTCATCTCCAAAAGTTACCACAGGCTCCAAAACAAAACAAATTCTCAGAAAAAAAAAAAAAAAACACTCAAAAAAAAAAGAGCCAACACAAAACCAAAAAAAAAAATCCTCACAAAACCTAAAACCTCCTGAGGACTGGTAAACAGAAAAACTTCCTTGCTAGGATGGTCCATGAGTGAAAGCTAGGCTACTGTTAGAAAAAGTGTCACCGTGTAGTTTTTAGACTTTTCCCTAGCAGCAGGAACACTGGGGAAAATGGAGTTGTAACTTGATCACGTATGGCTGTCCTTTACATTCGTATGACTGACATTCATATTTAATTCCAGCCCAGGTTAGAACTTACCGTTCAGTTTCCAGTGTTTGTTTGTTGCCATTCAGGAAACAACCCTTCAGTTTCCAGCACTTGTCTAGAAACCACTGTGGAACCATCAGATAGGTGGTAGGTGCCATTTCCTACCAGCCCGCACTGTTTGAGTCTGCACACGGACAAACAAGCTCTCTGGGGTCCATTACTATTTTCCAGTAGCAGCTTTCTACTCCTGCAGGATTTTGCCAACAACCTTTGGACATCTTCTTGATTCTTACCCTTGTATCAAAGCACTAAACCACTGGAATGCAGCAGTATAGGTTTTGAACTTCTAGGAGTCATTACTATAGCAGAAATAAGGAAAGAAAGCCAAGTCCTTCCATCAATGGAGATGGCTCTCTGTGTAATTAAGTGATACGCTAGCTCGCAACATCTCTTGCTCTGAGCCAGGAGGCAAAGTTCACCAGCATCAGTTCCAGACCGCAAGCTTAGAATCCCTCTCTGTTCTAAAAGAAGTGGAGTGATCTGACCTCCTCATCACGACAACCTCACGATATACAGGGCACCTTCATAGCAATGCTATGATTGTATTGTATGATGTAATTCACAGATTCAAGCCTGCCCCCGCCACATTCCCCACATTCATACCTCTGTTTCAGGCCGAGGAATAAATACTGGGGGTCTCATCTTCAGCGTCAGGTCCCGAAAGTCCCACTCACCAAGCACATACTGCACTGGCATTCTGTGGCAGGCAAAAGCAAGTGTGAATACTTTCGGAGTACACTCCATAACAGAAAAGTTCTCAATACCATGCTTACCTCATTACTAATCACATAACCCTTCCGAGGGAGAGCACCTAGACACCCCTAAGGCTCTCCACTGCATCTGCCATGTGCACTTGAAGGGAGTGGGAGCTCCATTCCCACAAAAGAGTTTGTTATCAAGCACTGGACCCAGGGAACTACAAGCCAGTCAGCCTCACCTCGATACTGGGGCAAGCGGTGGAGCAAATAGTCCTAGAGATTGTTTCCAAACATACTAAGTACAGGGAGGTGACTGGGAGTAGTCAACATGGATTTACAAAGGGAAGTCCTTCCTGACCAACCTGATAGCCACCCGTGACACAACGACCAGCTTGGTGCATGGGGAGAGAATCATCAACACTGTTTATCTTGACTTTCCTAAGGGTTTTGATACTGTCTCTCGTAACATCCTCATGTATAAGCTGATGAAGTATGGACTAGATAAATGATGTGGACTGAAAATTGACTGAACTGGCAGGTTCGGAGGGCTGTGTTCAGCAGCACAAAGACCAGCTGAAGGCCAATCACTAGTGGAGTACCCCCGGGGTCAACAGTGGGGCCAGTATAGCATAGCATCTTCATTAATGATCAGGACAAAGGGACACAGAGCACCCTTGGAATGTCTGCAGATGACAGAAAATTGGGAAGAGTGATTAATAGACCAGATGGGGGTGCTACTTTTCAGAGGGACCTCAGGAGTCTGGAGAAATGGGCTGACAGGAACCTCATGAAAGTCAGCAAAGAGTAACGTGAAGTCCTATAAACTGGGGAGGAATAACCCCATGCACCAGTACAGGCTGGGGGCCAACCAGCTGTACAGCAGCCTTGCAGAAAAGGCCCTGGGGACCGGGTGGACAAGTTGACCATGAGCCAGCAATGTGCCCTTGCAGCAAAGAAAGCCAATGGCTTCCTGGGCTGCACTAGGCAGAGCGTTGCCAGAAGGTCGAGGAAGGGGATCCTGCCCCACTATTCACTGGTAGGAAACATCTGGAGGAGTGCTGGGCTCCCAGTACAGGAGAGACATGGATATACGTAAGTCCAACAGAGGGCCATTAAGATGATTAAGGGATTGGAGCATCTGACATACAAGGAGAGAGACTGAGAGCTGGGACAGTTTGGCCTTGAGAAGGGAAGGCTCAGGCTGGGGGGCAGGGGAGGGAAAGCTCATCAATAACCATATGTATCTGGTAAGATGGCGTAAAGAAGACGGAGCCTGACTCTTTTCACTGGTATCCAGTGAAGACAGGCAAAGGGCACAGACTGAAATACAAAAAATTCCATTTAAACCTAAGAACCACCCCATTTTTTTTTCCTTTTTTTAAACACTGTGAGGGCAGTCAAACACTGGAACAGGCTGTCCAGAGAGCATGTATAGTATCTATCTTTGGATATATTAAAAACCGAATTGGGCATGGCTCCAAGTAACTTGCTCTAGTTGATCCTGTTTTGAGCGGGGGGGGTGGACGAGATTTCCAGAGATCCTTGCCAACCTCCATGATTCTATGAATTTTGCAGCCATGTTTTCAGCTGCTGGGAGGCACCATACCTCACTTCTTCATATAGAACAGCAGATATTTGTTGCAACCTTAACAGCACTTAAGACAGAGCAACCTGCAAGTGAGACAGTTCTGGGAATTTTGCATTTCTGCTTCTAACACATGACTCAAGAGCAGCAGGAAAATTTCAGGGAAGACACTCAGATCCTACAAACAGTAACCACTGCTAACACACTGACTCCCTGATAAACCCTCACATCCTATTCTGCATTAGTCGTGGCAGGATTAATTGGCACAGCAAAATGAGGATCCACATCATAACCACCCTTACGTAAACAAGCAGAAGGATACTACCTCCAAACATATTTCCAAGCATCTCCCACCCTTCCAAATGATCCGAGTTCCTCAATATTTCCTCTCCCCACACACTACTCCCCAGGCCCAGCCTGTTTCCAGGTAGGACCTTCACACCAAATCCATTTAATTTTTGCACTAAGAGAACCCCTCACACAAAGCAAGCAAATGGAGGCCAAATGGAGACCAAAGCTACAGCAGCCATGGATACCTCTAAACACCAGGGAAATCCCTCTGCAGGCAAAGCCTAGGACGGAAAGCACAGCAACACCACAGACCACTATAGGACTGGCAGCTGAAGAGAGTGCTGAATCAGACCAAAGGAACCAAGGCTAAATTTTGTAAGCACAGAAGGGCTTAATGAAAACATACCCAACTCAAAAGTCAGTATTTCGTTTCCTGCTCCTCTGCAACATCACTTAAACCCTCTTTGCTCCCAGACAGAACAGATAAGTGATTTTCTACCTGACAACAACAGCAAATGCCCATCACTTGAGTCACTATGAGAGACCAACATAGCACTGTTACTTGACATGTCAGCTGCTAATGGTCTTCTGCCTTCTCTCTGCTACCATTCTTCTGGCTGCATTAAGATTGAAGGAAAACCCTCCAAAGGAACAACCGTAAGAGGATGCTCCTACCTTTCTAGTCGCTTGTTGCTCAGCTGCTGGATTTTCTCCTGCTGCACTGTTGTAAGTGGAGTGTGGAGGCTTTTGGAATTCAAGCTCTGAAACTGAAGACAAAGTCACTTTAAAATCTGCCCACTTATGCCACTTGGGTGGCCTCTGCACCCTCCCAAGGGCATCCTCCAGGGAGACCCAGCATGCTGACAAACACGTACACCTGGGACTGTTGGAAATGACAAATGACTAGGAGAACCTATCTGCATATTTAAAAAGAAAAACTGTACAACTGTTCTGCTGCTTTTCAGGGCTCAGAAGAATAGGTAAAATTAAGAATCATTCCACCAAGCAAGTCAGGGTACAGTGTAGGTGTATACATCATGGGTTACATTTCAGTCCCTCCAAAAGGCAGCATTTAAGAAACCCCAAGTGTTCCACTGGCATTAAGAAACTATGCCTCATGCCCTCTACCATCTAAGGTGGGGAAAAGTTGTTCTACTTCCTATAAGTGAGATAAAAAGAAAGGTAAGGGATTCAACCAAAATGACAAAGCAAGAGGCACGTGCAGACCTTATTCCTTTCCTATTACTTAACTGTTTTTGCTCCCAGGACAAATGACACGATATATTCACTGGATTCTCGTGCTTCAGGGATCCCATTTGTCTCAAACACCTTCTGCCAGTAGTTGACCACATCAGTGGCAGTCACGAGCCCAGGTCTTCCGCTGCAGCTCTGCCTCAGAGATGACCACTTGGGACTGAGGACAGGACCTTTACTTTGACTCGACTCCCCTGGCACACACTGAGGTGAGAGAAGCAACAACCTCTTGAGCAGCGGGTGGGTGAGGCATCTCATTGTTGCGAAGTCAGTTCCTGGCTTCCACATATGTTTCTTGTTGCCATCAGCTGATCTAGGCAGTGCTGAGACTCACAGTACACTTGGTACTACCACAAGCCACTGTGGCTAAGCACCAGCTTACCACAGTCAGTGGGTTCTCCTCAGGGCAGCATGAAAATGGCACTGGTTTGCAGCTCTTCTGGTCTAGAAAAGGAGGCAAGAGTACAGCCTGAATTCCTCAGGCTAGCAAATCACAGGTTCCCCTCTGACAGAGTGCAGACTGCTTGTGCTAACCCCAGCCCACAGGTACAAAACCAATTACTCACACCCTAAGAGTAACAAAGGATTACCCCAAGAAAAGACTCAGGTGACAGCTAACCAGCTCTGCCACTGCAATCCATATCTTTGCAGAGCTGCCCCTCTCCACAGGCCAGAGCTACTATGAGGCCAGACATGCCCATGGCAGGACAGAAGCGAGCATGCCTACACACAGGCACAGCACTCCTGCCTGTCCTTGGTCCCAGAAAGCCACAGACACACCAACCTTGAGCTCCAGCCCTTGGCTCTCCACCCTATGGGTGGGTCACCCTGGTTCCCCACAGGAAGACTTTCGGTCTCTTCTAGATTCTTTCTGTTATTCCTCTCTCTGTTCATAAACCACAAGTCCTAGGTTAGCGCATGTGCTCACAGAAGACCTTGACTCCATGGGTCAAGGGGCTTCCACACTGCCACAATCCCCAGAGAGCAGACAAGGGACCACAGAGCCAGGACCGAGCTGCTAAGAGCAGAGGGAGAAAAGCTCACAAGGTACAACTAGATGGAAGAGAAACACTTGAAAGATGCAAAGGCCAAAAAAGGCAAACCCCGCCAGAGGGAAGTCAGTCGCTTAAGGGAAAGAACAGGCAGAGCCAGACAGAGAGGGAAGAAAACCAAACAAGATGAGGAGACAAAGGAGATGAAACTTTACAGAACAGCTGCTGCATATCACACTTGGAACTGTGTGAGACAAACAGAACAACAACCCCACTTTCCTGCTGTGATCCATCAGAAATGAAGGCCCCCCTCCCTTCTGACTCATAGTCCCTGGAGCCACTGTGGGTTTCCCCGAGCGCCCATTCCCATTCCTCTATTGCTGGCTGCGTTTCATCGCTGTCTCGGAGAGGCCACAACCTCCTCTCCTCCAATTCCTCCAGAAAATCACCACACAAACAACTAAATACCTCTCTAGAGCAGCCAGCAGCACCCAGGGTGAGTGGCTCTGCCCTGTAGGAGTGCTGCTCCAGGGAGATCTGGGGAGGCTGGGTCAGCTCCCACCTGAGCAGATGCTGGCACTGAACCCCTGCAAGCAGCCCTGGACGCTGCTGCATGGGGCACCTGCATAGGGCCTGCCCTACTCTTGCTGAACAGTGAAACTGTGGGAAGAGTCAGGGCTCTGCTGCCCTCCTTTGCAAAATCAAACCAAACAGTGCCCAGGGAAGCAGCAGAGGGAATACCCTGCAGCAAAGATCATAGGATCGTTATGGCTGGAAAAGACCTTTAAGGTCATCAAGTCCAACCGTTACCTCACAATTGGCTTACCTGCTACCTCCTGGCAAAGAGATGGGTGCTCTAAGAGCCTAAGGATCCCCTTCTTACCATCTTCATTACCGCTAGCTCAGAGATAAACAGCCCCTATGAAAACTTGCCTTTATATTACGCATAAGCAGCCTGACAGCTACAGTCTTTACCCAAGCAGCTCCCCACTCCAAGGCCCTGTTTTGGGGATACTGCCACAAGAAGAACACTAAAGGAATAAAACATTGACTATTAGTGCTGTCAAGGAGGCAGATAAGACTTTAATTGGCCACGACAGGCAAAATGCTGCCACTACTGTCATTATTAATAAAGGAGACCAGCTACCAATGTGAAGTCCCTGCATGCTACTTCTTAGTGCAAATACCTGTTTGCACACAGGTAGGAAACATTATTTTTCCTGCAGTTCTGTAGTTTGGTCCATTCAACCCCCAGTTCCCCACACACTGTAGTCCAACACATACACTAGTGGCTGTCGAAAAGTACGGCCTGCCCCACTCTCAGCCCCGGCCCTACACTCGCCATCTCGCTCATGGGCTCGGGCAGGAGCTGGGGATTGCACCATCTGTACGAGTCGGTATCTTTCCGCTGCTGGGTTAGCGGTCCGCTGGACCGGCCCCTCGCGCAGCCCCGCCGGCCGTACCGGGCCGGTACGGTACCCCATTTGCCAGCTGCCCACCCGCGCCTCACTTCAGCGATCGGGCGGCTCTCCGGCGGTAAACGAGCCCCACAGAGCACCGCCGGGACCGGAGCCCGGCTGTCCCGGCCTTCCCTGCACACCTAACAGCCTGACCGGCGCCCGGCACCCCGCCTGGCCCGCACCGCGGCGGTGGCGCGGGGTGCCTTTACCTGGGCGGCGGCGGGCCCGGGGGCTCCTCAGAGGCGAGCGCACCCGCACAGCGACGCCTCACCTCATGGCTACCGCCACCGGCGGGGCTGGAGACGCAGCCGGCTCCCACGGGGGCCGGGGCCGTGGGGAGCCGCCCCCCGCACCGCAGCGTGCGGTGAGGGGCTCGGGGAAGGGGGGAGTGGGGGGAACGGCCGGACAGCCGAGCCGCTCCCATCGCTCACCGAGCGCCGCCACAGCCTCCGCTTCACCGCCAGCCCGCCGCCGCCGCCGCGCGCATGAGTGACAGGCACAGTGACCAACCGCGAGCCGAGCCCTGCGGGGGCCGGCCAATCGCCTGGGGCGCGGAGCGGGGGGGCGGGGCTGCCGGCCGTGCGGCGGCGCGCACGGAGCTGA